>OX578140.1:92058107-92563107 GCA_951213105.1 Amaurobius ferox | reverse complement strand
GAAAATATGCACAAACTTGTAAACAATGTAATGGTTTGTATCTTTGCTCATTAAAATGCAGTATTAATAAATTCTACTGATACAAATTTTGGCCATTTCTTGCTGCAATGGAGTTTTAACTGTAACGTATGAATTATGCATGCAAAATAAGTGCGCTCGTGTTATATAAAATAAAGTGAGTGTTTTATGAATTTTTTTAAATGTGATTAGGACTTAAAATGAAATTACAATTACTTCGGTGATTTCAAATGCATATCCTATATTTTCACTTTATCTAGGTGTAAGGCTTAATCCGTAGAAATCTATGTTTCCATTAGCAAAATTTGAATACGTACAGTTAAAACTGCTGCTAAAGTAATACCGTTGGTGCGAAGTTATTTTAGTTGCAAAATGTAAATATATAAATTAAAATGAACATTTTATTAGAATATTATAGAAAGCATTATTTATGTTATTTAGTTTGTTATAATCCGTGTGCATTTCTGGATTAGGTCTAACAATATTTTGTATTTACTTGGTTTACAATTAGATGACAATAAATTAAGAAGTATTTAAAATTTTCTCTACTGAAGTGAATGCTTTAAATTCGGTTAAATATTTAGGGAGATTTTTGGTTCTACTTAATTTATTATTCGTCACCAGAATACTTTTAGAATGTACTGAATTAACAACTAATTCAAAAGTATATACATTTGGATGATGCAGTAAAATGCGGTTTTGCATTCATTTCGATAATTATATGTGGAGTATTTCATTTAATTTAAAACTATTATTACATATATGTTATTTAGCATTAAATTACAAATTAGCAAATTCAGCCGTATATTGTTGATCACGAAAATACTCTTGTGCTCTGTATTTGCATTTATCTCAAGACAGTAAATTTCTAATTTGGATAAAGGCAGATGTTCCTGAAGAGAAAAATCTGATGTGGGCAGCACATGACTTTCCTTATATAATGCAATCAATTTACTACTTTTACAGTAAAAAAATCTGATGTGGGCAACACAAGACTTTCCTTATATAATGCAATGAATTTACTACTTTTACAATTAAAAAAAATGCTATTCTTATAGTAGATACTTATATCCTTTCCAAGATATTGAATTTTCTTTAATTAGTGGTCATTTTCATTGATTTAGAGTCATTTTTATCCATTTGGCGAGATTTTTGTTAATTTGGCAACAATTAAAAATGTCGTCAAGTGGCGACATACAGCCAAATTCGTCGCCAAAATATCGCTAAGCGTTATGGACGGTGAAATAAGTTATTCTTACAGCAGATAAATGGCAATTGGCGTTCAAATACAAAAGTATTACTCAAAGTATCTTTTTTCATGAATTGAACGAGCTAGATCCACGAGAATGATGTCATCAAATTTATCGCATGGTATTACATATGAAAATTGAACATGTTTCTCAATAGGAAATATATATAGTTTTTGTTTTATATGACTTTTTGATATTTTTTTTTAAATGTGCAATATCCCAAGAACGGTTCATGTTAGCGTTCTAAAATTTATGTCAATCGTGTTCTAATGAAAAATTACATAAGAAATGTCTATGTGCGTTACTTTATTAGCGATTCTGATTTTTTAAAGATTTTTTCAAAATTTCACTCGAAAATTTAGGGGGGTTCTGAACATTCGAATGCGTATAAAAACATTAGGCTTCCAGTGTTTACGGATTGTGATTTTTGTACCAAATTTCGTTCAAATCGGTCCTTTCGTTCGTCAGTTATCCTCTCCATACACTCACTGACACACACACACACACACACACAGAGACACACACACACACACACACAGACACACACACACACACACACACACAGACACACACAGACACACACACACACACAGACATCACTTCAAAAATATTTGATTCGTGATCAGGGATGCTTGAAACGTGCTCTGCGGTCGAAAACTCGAATTCGAATTTTCGACCCCGTCGCAATACTTTCCTTATACATTATGTATATAAGGAAAGTAAAAATTAACTAGAGCGAGGTTAAATAGTTTCTCATACCAGAATTCATTTTTTTCTCAAACTTTACGGCAGACAGAGGAATAGCAATCCAAAAGTAGTTAAAACGTGTTCAGGAGGTTTTAAAAGATATTTTGACGTCAATATTTCGAAATCGAAAATTTCTGTGAAAACAATGCATTCTCAATATTACGTATAAGCGAGTAAAAATATATGTGTATTAGTTTTATACATATTTGGAGGAAGAGGCATTTTTTTCCGACAGGCACCAAATGCAGCATAATGCTAATGTAGAAACACATGAGGATTATCTAGCAAACTTATCTAACACATTTTCAATTTAAACATGTCACACGGAATTCAATGTAGATGTAGCTACTTTATTGATAAGGTGAAATACATTAAATTTAAGCAAAGCTAAACGGATATTGGGATTTTGCTGTAGATCACAGCACCATTCGTGAAATATAGGGGTGTAACATTCAATCTTATCTAAATCCCTCAATTTATAATTCCTAAATCCATCAGCAACTGACCTACAGGTAGCGTAAACCCAATAACAGATTCTTTAAGAATTCTAATGTGAAATAAAACAAGAAAGATCAATCATGCATATAGGATTAATTATGCAACACTTTCCAACCGCAATGCAAATTTATTTAATCATATCTAAAATGCGATACATACAGCGCTGATATTTTTTAAAATATTACAGTACTACAATAATTTACGTTACTTGGAAACTTAAAACTATGGAAGTAAAAGTACTATCTAACTCCGAGCTTAAAACTTCCACGGAAAAGGCAACACTATAAAATCGTCTGCTTCTCTATGTAAAATCAATGAATATTTCATTCTTATCACCTATATTCCAGACTCCAGAGCTAAATAATTTTGCTTTAAAAAAATTCAGCAATTCTTATACAACTCATCTTACAGCTTGATTTGTTTAAATTCTGCATACGTTAAAATGAGGCTTCGTTGTAGAAATAATCAAAGTCGGATGATCATTTAAACTAAATATTTGTAATTGTGTTGACGCAGAATATAGATGCACGGAAATTACAAAAAATGAAGCAGTTTTAGGACAGACGCAACACTAAATATAAATGTAAAAGAACTTTAAGATCACGACTTTTAAATTGGGAAAAAAGATGGATGCCATATCTTATTTTGACGTGGCTCACTTGATCTCTTCATATAATATGGGTGCAATTATTATTTTAATTTTCATTTAAAAATCTACTAAACATATTTTGTTCAAATTTTTTTATATATCTTTTGAGATAATTTGAATAATTTCTTAAATTTTCAAAGCAGTTTGTGAATGTTAACTTTGCTTAAAAAATATTTGAAAAATTAAGTCCTGTAGGATTCAATGTATTTCACTTTTTCAATCCGGGTTCAATCCAAACCTAATTGGGTGATATTATTCATTTATGTTCCCATATGTCTCATGGACCTTCTTAATAACATACTAAAATTTCATTTTGATAAAGTCATTTATTCGGCAGTTATCGTGCGAATGGACAGAGAGACAGACACATTGAACAGAGTCATAAACACTTTTCAACTATGTTGGAAAGTGTTAAAATATTGACCTATAAGCTTTAAGTGGCTGTTAAACATTTTACGGTGTAACTAGAGTTTGATAATTGACAATTACTGGAAGGGGCGTATCTACAGAAACTAGCATATAAAGCAAACACTAAAATTGCACCTGGGCCAAGCATCTAATACCCGATTTTAGTTAACTTTAATATCAGTTCAGAAACAAAAGAAAAAGCTTGATAATCTTACTTTTCTTATACGCATAATTGTATAAGGAAAGTATTGTAACGGGGTCGAAAATTCGAATTCGGGTTTCCGATGGGAGAGCACGTTTCAAGCATCCCTGATCACGAATCAAACATTTTTGAGGTGATATCTGTGTGTGTATGTGTGTGTGTTTGAAGTATGTGTGTGTGTGTCAGTGAGTGTGTGAAGACGATATCTCACGAACGAATGGAGAGATTCGAATGTAATTTGGTACAAAAATCAGAATCCGTGAATACTGGAAGCCAATTGCTTTTAAACGCAATCAAATGTTCAGAACCCCCCTAAATTTTCGAGTGAAATTTTGAAAAAATTATCAAAAAATCAAAATCTTTAATAAAGTTGAGATATTGCACATTTTTCAAATAAATTTATCAAAAAATCCCATAAATTAAAAAAAATGCATTAACCGTTGAGAAACATGTTCACTTTTCATATGTAATACTATGCGATAAATTTGGTGACATCATTCTAGCGGATCTAGCTCGTTCCATTCATGAGAAAAGATATTTTGAATAATACGTTTATATATGAACGCCAATAGTCATTTATCTGCTGCAAGAATAACTTATTTCTCCGTCAATTAATGGAAAATTGTGGCGGCGAATTTGGCGGAATATCGCCAACTTGGCGACTTTTTTAAATGTTGCCAAATTAACGAAAATCTCGCCAAATGGATAAAAATGATGCTAAATCAGTGAAAATGACGACTAATTGACGAAAATTCAATGTCTTGGAAAGAATGTATATAAGTATCTACTATAAAAATAACCTTTTTTTTTATTTGCTGTAAAAGTAGTAAATCCATTGCATTATATAAGGAAAGTCATGTGTTGCCCACATCAGATTTTTTAATTGCAGCCACATTGGTTTTTTGTCTCAATCTATGATTTTCAATACAATGTTCTGAAATAAGGAAATTGCACTTTTAATCAGATTGCCACCCATTATAATCTCCCGGATCATACATATGATGCACATTATTTTGTCACTCTCCGAGGATGGCTTGTCTGTCTTTTATAAACACTGTTCAGGGGCGTCCAGGACGCGTGTCGTATCTGCCATATCCTAGATACACCAATGAGGACTGGGGTCCCACCAAAGAAGTTTACACTGAATTAGGGCTGGTCTATTTAACTATGTGCATGAAATGGAAATTTCTGCATGAAATATTCTACAACGGTCTAACACACGAATAAGATTCTTGAAGAGATTCTTTGGAAGATAAGAATAATAAGATTCTTGAGGAAGTCACTTAAGAAAAATCATCTTGATTCCTGAGGAAATATCCTTGAGAAATTAAATTATTGATTAAAAGATAAATATTCTTGAGAAAAGTGACAAATATACTAACAAAAATCGCGACAATGTAAATTCATTAACAAAAATTTTATAAAATCTGCCACAGGAGATTCATCCTTTAGACATTCTTAAGTTGACAAAAGTAAACTTAATGTATTATTTTTATGAAGGTCTTAATGTACCTCGGCTGCTAAACGTGGTAATGTTTACTAAAACCATTAGTGTAACTTTTTGCGCCAACCTTCCGAATTACTCATATGTTTTTGCATACGCATTTGCATTTGTCCGCAATCAATTTTAAAACCAGACAGTGTCTGCATTCGTTGAGTTTTAGTCCCTGGCACGCAGAGAAAATTTTTCGATATATATATATATATTTGACATAGAACAGATAATAGATAATTTTATTATGCAAATAGATTACTGGTTTGACTCTTAAAAAGATAGAGCATATTATCATATAAATGCAATTGTTTTACAGATATTTTATAACGTTAATTAAAAATGTAATCAATATTTGTATTTGTCACCGGACATGTTTTGCTTAGCTCGAATTCTTGGCCCTAATACAATATATTTCATTTAAATTTACTTTGTTTTGTATGGAGAGAAAAACTGGATAATTTAAATAACTACTACTTTCAATTGAAATATATTTATTAATATATCTCTTATTTACTAATTTAACAGTCGTGAATCCATGGACGAGAAACGGGGATTTCTTAGTAAAGTCCTATTGTCTGCAAGTCATGCCCGAGGTACAATCCCACATACCTCCTGAAGTAAAGACAGATACAAGTCGAAAGTTTTTTAATTTACAAATGTGTTGGAAACCTACGCCAATAGGTGATAGATATAATGAAACCTTTAATGCGATTACAATTATAACAAAAGCTTCTCTTCCATGAACGCTAGCAGAATATTCAAAGTAATAGTTTGGAAAACATATTAGATCTCCGGAAAATAAAAAAAATCTTAAGAGAAAACCGGACAGTTTCTATCTTACACTTGCACTGTTCATTACTGTAATGTGTTGAAGAACAACACACGAAAACTTTTACGTACTTTATAATTATTCTTTGTATGTAATGCATACTTTGTTAGTTACTTTTTGTTTTCTGTTTTCATCGATAGTATTTATAAATAAATTGATGCGTTGAGGATCCATTTTGGTTCATTTTCACATTTACTTGCTACGTGAGTTAGCTTTTCAAGTTCCAAAATTTGTAAACGTGGTCGTGGTATTCTCCAAGGAAAGTTTATTTTATTATTCAAAGGCTTTCGGTTATCTTTAGCTTGAAAATTTTTGTCTTCTTTAAATTTACGGTATAAATAAAGAACATATATAAATGATTTAAGTGTTCATTAAGTTAATGTGTTGAAGAAGAATATTTGAAATTTATTACCTGCAACGTTCTTTTCTTATAACGTATTTTACTCCGGATTTCTATTTACATTGATATTATTTATAAATAGATAAATCCATTGATGATCCATTCTTGATTTTTTTTTCATATTTACTTGTTACGCTAGTTAGTTTTCCAAGCTCTAAAAAAATATGATGTCAGCAACACATGATTTTCTCTGCAGAATCAAATTCAATTTTCCTATAATCTATTGAGTTGAGTTTATTTGCACAAAATGACACGATAATTATTTGAAATTATATTTAATTATATAAACAGTTTTAAGATTTATATTATCTCTCTGGTGACTTGTATCATGAAATGCAATATGAAATTTTTATTATGATTATTATTATGATAATTGCATTATAAAATGCTGGCAGCTTGCAAAAATTACTAAAAAAATAAATATCTTTTAAACGGTTAATCCTTGAGAAATGGGTTGATTTTATTAATTTTAAATTTAAAAAATACGTACGAAATAATCATTTAATCAATTCAATTAATCACATACAGTTTCGTATTACAGATTTTGGCAATTTTTTGATAAAAATATAGTAGCTCGGTTGTGCAGAGGTAATGGTGCTCTGACTCACCATTAGAAACATATGTTATTATCATTTTACTTTCTCCACAGCATAATTATAAATAGGTAAAAATGCTTACCTTTCTCAGCGATAGGCGTAGGGCAAATTGTCGTCTTTTCCCCTAAAGTCTTAAACGAAATATAATTTTATTGTGTTTCGTTACCATCTTGATGTCGGGAATAATTACTCTTAATTGAAAGAAAAAACATATTATTTAATTAGATTCTGCATTTAAAAATTACATAGGAAAATTAAGAAACAAGCATTTTGCTGCGACATCATTCGAAAACATCCACAACACAGAACAGAACTTCAGTTCGTAAGTGTACCGGTATAGTCTCTTTGATGCGCGCGCAGATTTCTCGAAGTAAACACATTCCTCTTCTGCGGAAAGGCGAGAGTCAGTGTTTATGGGTTTGTCTGTCTTTCGCAGCGATGAGATCATTTATTTCTAACAGTCCCCCTTGATCTCTGGAGCTGCATATCACGGCTGTAGCAGTTTGGATCTGTGCTTCAGAAATTCAGGCTTTGGCAGTGGTTTAGTCATCATGTCCGCTGTCATTAGCTTAGTTGGAAGATAACTCAACTGGATTACACCCGATTCCTGAAAGTCTCTTATGGCGTGGAAGCTGATGTCAATATGTTTGGTTCTTGACATGTACTTCGGTGATTCAATCATTTTTATACATGACTGGTTATCTTCGAAAATAGTAATCGGGAGCTGTTGAAACATATCGAGATCTTTGAGTAGGTTGATTAACCACAGTACTTCTTGAACTGCGTTAGCAGCGGATATATATTCCGCCTCTGCTGAGGAAAGCGCAACACATGATTGTTTTTTGCTTAACCAGTGTATAGGAGAATCATCAATTAGGAAAAGATTACCACTCGTGGATTTCCGATCCGTTTTATCGCTTGCCCAGTCGGCATCAGCGTATGTTGTGAGAATTGGTTTTGTCGTTGATTTTATTACCAAATTTAGATCCTTTGTATGATTTAGATAACTTATTAGCCGCTTTACTGCGTTCCAATCCATTTGACGTGGTTTCTCATTTCTCCGACTTAAAATGTTTATTGCGGCTGTGATGTCTGGTCTTGTGACCGTGGCAATATATAGAAGAGCTCCAATAGCTTGGCGATATTTAGTGTTATTAGGAAGCAGGTTTTCTTCTGTTTCATTTCTCAAATATCCAGTTTCCATTGGTGTACTATAGGGTTTTGAATCTTGCAAATTAAATGTATTTACAATTTCTTCAATCTTATTTTTTTGATTTAATAGATAATCTCCATCATGGTTTTTCCTTATGCTAATTCCAAGGTAATAATTAACTTCACCCAAATTTTTTAATTCATATTGTCTGCCCAATTCTTTCGTTGCTTTGTCAATTTGATCTTCTGATCCTGATATTAGAATATCATCCACATATACAATTATATAGATAGTTTCTCTTCCTTTTCCCTTTTTGAATAGACATGGATCAGTAGTACTCTGCACGAATTTTAATTGTTTTAGAGAGTCACCTATTTTTAGATGCCAGGCTCTTGCGGCCTGTTTCAACCCATATATAGCTTTATTTAATTTCCATACTTTGTTTTCGTTACCAGGGGAGATGTAGCCATCTGGCTGTTGTATGTAAACTGTTTCGTCTAAATCCCCGTGTAAGAAAGCAGTTTTAATATCAATGTGTTGTACGTTATATTTTCTATATGCTGCTCCTGCCAGGAATGCTCTAATTGTGCTGTGTGAGACCACTGGTGCGAAGGTTTCGTAATAATCTTCACCGTATTTTTGTGAAAATCCTTTTGCTACCAGTCTAGCTTTGTATTTAGCTATTTTTCCCTGATAGTCGTGTTTAATTTTATATGTCCATTTTGAACCTACTATTTTTCTTCCATGCGGGGGGTCCATTAATGTGAATGTGTTATTTTCTTGCAAAGATTGCATTTCTTCTTCCATAGCGTCTAGCCAATTTTGTTTCTCTTGTGGGCTCTTAATTTTTAGTACCTCATTATAGTCTCTGGGTTCGACGGTGTTAGCTTGTTGCGCTAAGTAGATGAGTCGATCGGGCGGTACTCCCTTGTTCGATCTCTCGGATCTGCGAGGTTGATTGGCGGTTATGTTATCAGAATTTATTTGTTCATCATCTGACGGTGCCTCAAACTCAATCTCGCTCTCTTCGGGTTTTTCATCTATTTGAGCATTAGTTTTTTCGACTTCACTATCTGTTCCTTCGAATAATTCCTTTGAGCTTAATTCTGAAATTTGCATTGATTTTTCGAGGAATTTAACTGTTCTAGCAAGTGTTATGTTTTTTCCTTCTGTATATATTCTGTAAGCTTTTGATCTGTCGTCGTATCCGACAAAAATCCCTTCTTGGGCTTTTTCATCTAATTTTCCTCGTTTGCTTTTATGGATGTAGGAATATGCTTTACAGCCAAAGACTCTTAAATGACGAAGATTTGGTTTCATACCAGTCCACATTTCGTAGGGTGTTTTTGTATTGGCCTTTGTGGGAAGTCTATTTTGTAAGTAATTGGCAGTGTTTATAGCCTCTCCCCAAAATTTTTTGCCTAAATTTGCTTCTGACAACATAGCTCGTGTCATCTCGATTAGTGACCTGTTTTTTCTTTCCGCTACGCCATTTTGGGATGGACAATGTGGCACGGTCAACTGGTGATGTATGCCGTTATTTTATTTTTAATTTCCTTGAGAAATATTTTCCTTTTTTTTTGTTTATTTGCAGTGCGATATTTCCTTTTAATCTTATTCCGTAAAAAAATCACTTTCGGTTTGGAAGTTTTTTACGAAGTCAATGGGGAATGAAAAATAACAGTGATATATTTGTATATCAATTTTTCTTTTCGGTTACTTATTTTTATGCCCTTTTTCAAATAATTTTATTGTTCATGAAAAATGCTGCTATTTTATTTTGTTAGTACCAATTTCTCCAGCGAGACAGGCAACAACTTCAGTCTCATAATCTGATAAAAATATAGTAGCTCGGTTGTGCAGAGGTAATGGTGCTCTGACTCACCATTAGAAACATATGTTATTATCATTTTACTTTCTCCACAGCATAATTATAAATAGGTAAAAATGCTTACCTTTCTCAGCGATAGGCGTAGGGCAAATTGTCGTCTTTTCCCCTAAAGTCTTAAACGAAATATAATTTTATTGTGTTTCGTTACCATCTTGATGTCGGGAATAATTACTCTTAATTGAAAGAAAAAACATATTATTTAATTAGATTCTGCATTTAAAAATTACATAGGAAAATTAAGAAACAAGCATTTTGCTGCGACATCATTCGAAAACATCCACAACACAGAACAGAACTTCAGTTCGTAAGTGTACCGGTATAGTCTCTTTGATGCGCGCGCAGATTTCTCGAAGTAAACACATTCCTCTTCTGCGGAAAGGCGAGAGTCAGTGTTTATGGGTTTGTCTGTCTTTCGCAGCGATGAGATCATTTATTTCTAACATTTTTGTGGTTCATTTCGCTAATAAGACAGGTCCTTATTTTCTTAATCGTACCAAAATCTCATCAGCACCAGGGTAGCCTGTAAGTATCTTACCTATTACATTCCGTGACATTTTGTCAAACAGTTTTAAGCAAGAGTGGACATACATTGTACAGACAAACATAAAAACGCCACGCTAAATATAGTTTTTTCGTACTTTAAAAGACTCGAAAGTGTAGACCCGTCAAAAATTCGAGTTTCGATTTACGACACGCTTCTAGTATATTCTCTATACATTACCGTGTATTGTAGGGAAAGTAACAAATTGATCCATTGAGGATCTATTCTACATTCTTTTTACTTTCCTTATATACATAATGTATAAGGAAAGTATTGTGACGGGGGTCGAAAATTCGAATTCGAGTTTTCGACGGGAGAGCACGTTTCAAGCATCCCTGATCACGAATCAAATATTTTTGAAGTGATGTCTGTGTGTGTGTGTGTGTGTGTGTCAGTGGGCCTGTGGAGACGATAACTGACGAACGAATGGACCGATTTGAACCAAATTTGGTACAAAAATCACAATCCGTAAACACTGGAAGCCTATTGTTTTTATACGCAATCGAATGTTCAGAACCCCCCTAAATTTTCGAATGACATTTTGAAAAAATCGTCAAAAAATCAAAACCGCTAATAAAGTTACGCAATTAGACATTTCTTATGTAATTTTTCATTAGAAAACGATTGACATAAATTTTAGAACGCTAACACGAACTGTTCTCGAGATATTGTACATTTTAAAAAAAAATATCAAAAAGTCATATAAAATAAAAAAAAATTCCTATTGATAAACATGTTCACCTTTCATATGTAATACCATGCGATAAATTGGGTGACATCATTCTCGTGGATCTAGCTCGTTCCATTCATGAAAAAAGATAATCTGAGTAATACTTTTGTATTTGAACGCTAATAGTCATTTATCTGCTGTAAGAATAACTTATTTCTGAGTATATAACGCTTGGCGAGATTTTGGCGACGAATTTGGCGGAATGTCGCCAACTTGGCGACTTTTTGAAATGTTGCCAAATTAACGAAAATCGCGCCAAATGGATAAAAAGGACGCTAAATCAATGAAAATGACGACTAATTGTCGAAAATTCAATGTCTTGGAAGGAATATTAGTATCCACTATAAGAAAAACCTATTTTTTTACTGCAAAAGTAATAAATTCATTACATTATATAAGGAAAGTCATGTGCTGCCCACATCATATTTTTTCTCTAAATTTACGGCAAAAATCATTCGTAAACGACTGCAATGTTCACATTCATTACAGTAGCGTATTGAAGGACATAACTTGAACACTTTTACGTATAATGTTATGACTTTCCTTATATACAATAATGTATAAGGAAAGTATTGTGACGGGGTTGAAAATTCGAATTGGAGATTTCGACGGGAGAACACGTTTCAAGCATCTCTGATTACTAATCGAACATTTTTAAAGTGATGCCTGTGTGTGTGTGTGTGTGTGTGAAAGTATGTGTGTGTGTGTGTGTCAGTGAGTCTGTGGAGACGATAACTGACGCACGAATGGGCCGATTCGAATGAATTTGGTACAAAAATTAAAATCTGTAAACACTGGAAGCCTTTTTTTTTATAAGCAATGGAATGTTCAGAATCCCCTTAAATTTTTGAGTGAAAGTTTGAAAAAATCGTCAAAAAATCAACATCCCTAATAAAGTTACGCAAATAGACATTTCTTATGTAAATTTCCATTAGAAAACGATTGACTTAAATTTTTGAACTCTAACATGAACCGTTCTCGAGATATTCCACATTTAAAAAAAATATTAAAAAATCATATAAAATAAAAAAAATATATATTCTATTGAGAAACATTTTCACGTTTTATATGTAATACCAAGCGAAAAATTTGGTGATGTCATTCTCGAGGATCTAGCTCGTTCCATTCATGAAAATAGATACTTTGAGTAATGCTTTTGTATTTGAACGCCAATAGTCATCTGCTGTAAGAATAACTTAATTTTCGTCCATAACGCTTGTCGAGATTTTGGCGACGAATTTGGAAGAATGTCGACAATTTTGCGACTTTTTTAAATGTTGCTAAATTGGACGGAAAATTCGCCAAATGGATAAAAATGACGCTAAATCAATGAAAATGACGACTCATTTACCAAAATTCAATATCTTGGAAATAATATAAGTATCTACTATAAGAATAACATTTTTTAAACTGTAAAAGCAGTAAATACATTTCATTTTATAAGGGAAGTCATGTGCTGCCCACATCAGATTTTTTTCTTCTTATAACGTATATTTGAATAGTTTCCTCCGATTCTGTTTTCTTCGATATCATTTATAACTAAATTGGTTCGCTGAAGTTCCATTTATAATTTACTCTCACATTTACTTGTTACTTAAATTAGTCTCACATTTACTTGTTACTTAAGTTACTCTCACATTTATTTGTTACTTGTTACTCCAAATATTTAAACGTGGTTAGGATATTCTCAAATTAATGATTGTTATTCAAGTTTATTATTCAAAGCTGTCGTCGATATTTTGCTTGATGAGTTTTTCTTCTCTAAAATTACGGTATAATTAAAGAAGATACTATTACGAAAGTATAATATTCCCTCACTGGAGATGAAGAAAATACCAGTGCAGGCTTTCCTAAAATGTGCATCTAGGGTTGCCAGATGTTGAAGTCTGGAAAAAGAGTTGTCAGACTTGGCAATTTATCAACAATTTGGCGACATTTGGCAATTTTTTTAAGGTTCGTGAAGGACCTCGAAATAATGTTTATTCTTCGAGATATGAGATATTTCTGTTTCAAGTTTCTACAATTATATGTTTCAAATTTCTGCAATGAGAAATTATAAAAGAAGTCATCACTCAGTTGGAAAGCAGTTGACGAGATACGAGCTACATTGTATTGTGTCTTACGTCAATGTTTTGAGATTAGTAGCTGCTGTTTTGTGAAATGACTTTCGTCAATGTTTTGAGAATAGTACCAGTTTTTGAAATTAGTGAAGAATTAATGTGTTGATTTACTGTATATTGTTCCTATTTAAGCTGTACTTGTCAATAAATGTTTTAGTTATCCAGAACTTTGGACTCTTGCATCCACAGGATACGTTGTAACAATACTAAATGGATACAGTATTCATTGCTGTAATTTGCTGAAGAACAACACTCGAAAATTTGAACAATGGTTCTTTTCCTATAATATAATATACTTTATTATTTTTCTTCAGATTGTTTACTTCGATATTATTTATAAATAAATTGCTCCGTTGAGGATTCATTCCTAATTTATTTTCCCATTTCTTTGTTATGTGAGTTGACTTTTCAAGTACTAAAATTTATAAACATGGTTGTGGAATTCTTTAAGGGAGGTTTATTATTGAAAACTATCGTTTATTACTTGCTTGAAGAATGTTTGTTTCTATAAAATTACGGCATAATGAAAGAAAATAGGTAAATAATTGTAGTAATCATGTCTGTAATGTGTTGAAGAAAAACCTTCGAAAACTGTTACGTACATAATGTCATTTTTAAATGGTTCTTTTTTAAATGTATACTTCAGTTTTCACCATATTTCTGTTTACATCGATATTATTTATAAATAAATCGATTCGTTGAGAATCCAGTTCTGGTTTATTTTCACATTTATTTGTTATGAGAGTTAGTTTTTAAGTTCTAAAATTTATAAAGGTGATTTTTCTAGTTCAAAAATTTGGAAACGTGGTTGTAGTATTTTCTAAGAGAGGTTTATTATTCCATGCTATCTCCTACTTTTTGCTTGAAGAATTTTTGCCTGTCTAAAATTATGGTATAAATGAAGAACTTATGTAAATGATTGCAGTGTGTATTGCGTAATGTGTTGCAGTTCAACATTCAAAAACTTTTACGTACACTGTATTTTCATTGTAATGATTCTTTTCTTACAATGTATACTTTATAAGTTTACTTCCGGTTTCTGTGTACATTGGTAGAATTTAAAAATAAATTGATTCTTCCGGGATTCATTCCTGATTTATTTTCACATTAACTTGTTATGTCAGTTAGTATTTCGAGTTTCAAAATGTATAAATGTGGTTGTGGTATTCTCTAATTAAGGTTTACTATTCAAAATTATCGTCTATTTTTTGCTTGAGGAATTGTTGTTTCTCTAAAATTATGGTGTAAATGAATAACATATGTAAATTACTAAAGTGTTCCTTACTGCAATGAAGTTCAACACTCGAAAACTTTTACTTATAATGTTCAATTCTTATAATGTACACTTTATTAGATTTCTTCGAATTTCTGCTTACATCGATATTATTTATAAATAAATTAATCAGTTGAAGATCCCATTTCTTATTTATTCTCACATTTATTTGTTATGTGACTTTGTGTTTCCTTGTTAAAAAAATTGTAATCGTGGTTTCGGTATTTTTCAAGGTATGTTTATTATTCAAAATTTTAAACCTATTTTTTGCTTGAAGAGTTTCTGCTTCTCTAAAATTGCGGTATAAATGTAAATACACGTAAAAGAGTTATATTTACTTATCTAGTGGATTTTGTTGCAGCTTCAATTAAACCTTATAAAAAGTTGTTCTTATAGATTTGACTTAAAATAATCTGATTTCGTGTAGAAATTTGATGTTTCACATACTGAACATATTGAATACATCTACTTATTTTTACCTGCAAGGTAAAATATTTTTTTGAAAATCACATATTTCTACTTTTAGCATTGCGTATTTTTGAATTCGATCACTGTTATAAATTTACGTAAAACATATGAGAAATTTAAAGAGTCCATTTCGAGAATAAGAACTTGCAATTTCGTCCTAGTAGCTCAATTGGAAGAGAGTCGGCTGTCAGAACGAAGATCCGCGTTTCGAGCCCCGGATGGGACAACAGAGTTCTTTGCAATGATGTCCGAACAAATTAACATGCATGTTAGTGTGAGACCAGAAGTGGATCTCACATTTGTTGGTGAGACAGTTTTGTGCCAGTAATTTATGTGTTCGAAACATCGGACAATACCTCCAGTCTGAATGACGCCAGTGTTTACAGCACGTGAACCCAAAGGTCAACTAAAACCATACATTTAGGGGTGTCAAGGCAGAAGAGGGCTCAAACCCTTAAGAAAATGTGAAGTAACGATATTGGATGGAAAGGCTATTCAATGGAGAAGGTGTATGTAGCGTCACACTGAATGCCGAAATGAGAGCAAAGGGGAAGTTGTTGTTGACTGTTGAGACCCAGACCGTCCGACCTACCAGAAAGGTGTAAGGTAACTATTTGGGCGGCCGGGAAGTGTCACCCAATTTAGACCGGAACCCAGTCGGGGAGGCATCCACAGGGACCGTACCCTCCTTCCCCTATCACCAACCTCTCGGAAGGACTTACGGACCCACATGTTTAACGTGATCGTACTCCGCATGAACACGGCGGCAGTTGTGGCAGCGTGCAAATCCAGCGCGCAAACCACCGAGCTACCGTGCCCGAAATGTGCAAACAGCACGCGGTGTTCCAGGTGGTCACCCACCCAAGTACTAACCACGCCCGATGTTGCTTGACTTCGGTGATCTAACGAGAACCGGTGTTATCCGCACGGTACGGCCGTTGGCCTGAGCAAAGGGGGAGTTGTTGTTGTTGAAACCCAGACCGTCCGACCTACCAGAAAGGTGTAAGGTAACTGTTTGGACGGTCGGGAAGTGCCACCCAATTTAGACCGGAACCCAGTGGGGGGAGCAAAGGGGGAGTTGTTGTTGTTGTTGAGACCCAGACCTTCCGACCTACCAGAAAGGTGTAGAAGACCCAGGCCGTCCGACTCATCCTGAGGACTTGAGTATCTAATTGGACGGCCGGGAAAAGAGTTAGCGGAAGCCAACTCCCGGGGCGGCCAACGCCCGACGGTCTGGGGCAAAGTTCATTTAAGACCTACCAGAAAGATGTAAGGTAACTGTGTGGACGGCCGGGAAATGCCACCCAATTTAGACCGGAACCCAGTGGGGGAGGCATCCACAGGGACCGTATCCTCCTTCCCCTACCACCAACCTGTCGGAAGGACTTACGGTCCCACATGTTTAACGTGATCGTACTCCGCGTGAACACGGCGGCAGTTTTTGGCAGTGGCTGGAATCGAATCCGGGCCTACCGAGTGCAACTTCAGCGTGCTAACCAATGGGCTACCGCGTCCCCGAGCAAAGGGGGAGTGTCAGTCCTGAGGCAAAAGAGCCACAACCTATGACATAAGGTGATACTTGTCAGTAGAGAACGACGATGAGTTGGACAATACTGACTTAAAATAAGAAAGGTGATACTTGGTGAATACAACAGGACGACTAGCGATGCAGAGTGTTCCGTAGATGCTCCAAAATAATGGCTAGATCTATTGATTTGTGCAGTGCGATCAGAAGTACAAGATGGAGCCAAACACCCAGAGTTACAACCAGTACGAGTGACTGATGCAAGCATTATGGTCTATGGTCAAGGCCGAAAGTGAAGGTATGTGTTCTTCAAATATTTACAGGTCATCAAAACATTTTAGGCAATTTAAGTGGTCTCACATTGTCTCCCTCAGCCCAAATAATTAGTAATAAGAATACTTGTTGTAATTAAATAATTGAGTGTGTTATGGTGTTAATAAATGATTTATTGTTAAGTTAAAATGGTGTAATCCATTTTGTACTATATTAATAAATAATTCTTTTACAGAACTTGCGCGAAAGATAAATAATTGGAGGGTTATTAGCGGGCACAAAACGCAATGTACTACTAATAATGAGTTCCACTGTGTACGATTTTACGGCCATGTTAATATATAAATTACTAGCCGCCTTTGGCGACCAGCCTGTTCGCTACCCTTGAAAATTCTGACCGTGGCAAACTCGTTGGCGCGACCTACCAGAAAGGTGTAAGGTAACTGCTTGGAAGGCCAGGAAGTGCCACACAATTTAGACCGGAACCCAATGGGGGAGGCATCCAAAGAGACCGTACCCTCCTTCCCCTACCACAAACCTCTCGGAAGGACTTGCAGTCCCACACGTTTAACGTGATCGTACTCCGCGTGAACACGGCTGCAGTTTTGGCAATGGCGGGAATCGAACCCGGGCCTACCGAGTGAAATTCCCGCGCGCTGACCACTGGGCTACCGTGCCATCCGCGACAATCTCCATAACTTTATTTTTATTCGGCAATTTTGGGAATCGAACCCGGGCCTACCAAGTGCAAATCCCGCGCACTAACCACTGGGGTACTTCACCCTCCGCGATATTCTTCATAACTTATTTTTTATTCACCCAATTTAGACCGGAACCAAGTGGGAGAAGCATCCACAGGGACCGTACCCTTCTTCCCCTACCACCAACCTCTCGGAAGGACTTACAGACCCACATGTTTAACGTGATCGTACTCCGCGTAAACACGGCGGCAATTTTGGGAATCGAACCCGGGCCTACCGAGTGCAATTTCCGCGCGCTAACCATTGGGCTACTTTGCCCTACGCGACAATCTCCATAACTTTCTTTTTATTCATCCAATTTAGACCGTACCCTCCTTCCCCTACCACCAACTTCTCGGAAGGACTCACGGACCCACATGTTTAACGTGCTCGTACTCCGCGTAAACACGGCGGCAATTTTGGGAATCGAACCCGGGCCTGGTAACTGGTTGGACGGCCAGGATGTGCCACCCAATTTAGACCGGAACCCAGTGGGGGAGGCATCCACAGGGAACGTACCCTCCTTCGCCTACCACCAACCTCTCGGAAAAACATACGGACCCATATGTTTAACGTGATCGTACTCCATGTCAGTGGCGGAAATCGAACCCGGGCCTACCGCGTGCAATTCCCGCGCGCTAACCACTGGGCTACTTCGCCCTCCGCGACAATCTCCATAACTTTCTTTTTATTCACCCAATTTAGACCGTACCCTCCTTCCCCTACCACCAACCTCTCGGAAGGACTCACGAACCCACATGTTTAACGTGATCGTACTCTGCGTGAACGTGGCGTAAGTTTTGGCAGTGGCGGGAATCGAACCCGGGCCTACTGAGTGCAATTCCCGCGCGCTAACCACTGGGCTGCCGCGTCCTCCGCGACAATCTCCATAACTTTCTACATATTCACCCAATTTAGACGGGAACCCAGTGGGGGAGGCATCCACAGGGGCCGTATCCTCCTTCCCCTACCACCAACCTCTCGGAAGGACTTACGGACCCACATATTTAACGTGATCGTATTCCACGTAAACACGGCGGCAGTTTTGGCAGTGGCGGGAATCGAACCCGGGCCTACCGCTAACTTCCCGCGCGCTAATTTGCAATTTAAAATGACCATATGCTTAATTCCATCATCCTCATTCCATTGTTTCAGTGTTCCATCATTTAAAATATCCATAAAATTAAAATATCCATTTAAAATATCCAAAAGTTAAAATATACATTTAAATAATCCAGATCGTCCCATCATTTAAAATATAAATATAATAATTTATATAGAGCAAAGGTGCTCTATTCAGAACCGTGACGTCACCTCCACCTTGACGTCCCCACCCACCACCTTCCCTGCTTCAGCGGGGGAGAAACGAACGGAACGCCGAGAAATTTAAAATCATGGCGTCTTTAAAATTGCCATCCTGAAGGCAATTTTCATTATTTCTGGACCACATTAGACTTGTAAGAATGCCAGATATTTCAGCTTTCTAAAAATGTAAATTATTAGTCGAAATTATGAGTACTTTTCACGATGCGAGAATTTAAAAACAAAAAATTGATTTTTTGAGCCAAAAGTGAGTTTTGTTTTAAAATCTTTAAAAAATATTAGAAATCGAAATTCAGATTTGAAATTGATATATTTTTACTCGAAATTCTCTGCTCTTTCCGATGGTGTACTTTATTTTTTTCTACGATGTCTGGATCGTGGAGAAAAAAGGGCAAAAAGGGCAAAAAACGGTCGAAATCGCATAAAACATTAAATAAATAAAAAAATAATTAAAATTTTCAAAATCGGTTTTCATGTGTCCCCTTCCCTCCCCCCCGGGTCTCCGATTGCCAAATTTCGTAGCTCTCCGACGCGCGGTCGCGAAACGTATAGTGTATAAGACAGACAGACACACACACACACACACAGACATTGCCTTTTATTATTTATTAAGACTAGCCGCCTTTGGCGACCAGCCTGTTCGCTACCCTTGAAAATTCTGACCGTGGCAAACTCGTTGGCGCGACCTACCAGAAAGGTGTAAGGTAACTGCTTGGAAGGCCAGGAAGTGCCACACAATTTAGACCGGAACCCAATGGGGGAGGCATCCAAAGAGACCGTACCCTCCTTCCCCTACCACAAACCTCTCGGAAGGACTTGCAGTCCCACACGTTTAACGTGATCGTACTCCGCGTGAACACGTCTGCAGTTTTGGCAATGGCGGGAATCGAACCCGGGCCTACCGAGTGAAATTCCCGCGCGCTGACCACTGGGCTACCGTGCCATCCGCGACAATCTCCATAACTTTATTTTTATTCGGCAATTTTGGGAATCGAACCCGGGCCTACCAAGTGCAAATCCCGCGCACTAACCACTGGGGTACTTCACCCTCCGCGATATTCTTCATAACTTATTTTTTATTCACCCAATTTAGACCGGAACCAAGTGGGAGAAGCATCCACAGGGACCGTACCCTTCTTCCCCTACCACCAACCTCTCGGAAGGACTTACAGACCCACATGTTTAACGTGATCGTACTCCGCGTAAACACGGCGGCAATTTTGGGAATCGAACCCGGGCCTACCGAGTGCAATTTCCGCGCGCTAACCATTGGGCTACTTTGCCCTACGCGACAATCTCCATAACTTTCTTTTTATTCATCCAATTTAGACCGTACCCTCCTTCCCCTACCACCAACTTCTCGGAAGGACTCACGGACCCACATGTTTAACGTGCTCGTACTCCGCGTAAACACGGCGGCAATTTTGGGAATCGAACCCGGGCCTGGTAACTGGTTGGACGGCCAGGATGTGCCACCCAATTTAGACCGGAACCCAGTGGGGGAGGCATCCACAGGGAACGTACCCTCCTTCCCCTACCACCAACCTCTCGGAAAAACATACGGACCCATATGTTTAACGTGATCGTACTCCATGTCAGTGGCGGAAATCGAACCCGGGCCTACCGCGTGCAATTCCCGCGCGCTAACCACTGGGCTACTTCGCCCTCCGCGACAATCTCCATAACTTTCTTTTTATTCACCCAATTTAGACCGTACCCTCCTTCCCCTACCACCAACCTCTCGGAAGGACTCACGAACCCACATGTTTAACGTGATCGTACTCTGCGTGAACGTGGCGTAAGTTTTGGCAGTGGCGGGAATCGAACCCGGGCCTACTGAGTGCAATTCCCGCGCGCTAACCACTGGGCTGCCGCGCCCTCCGCGACAATCTCCATAACGTTCTACATATTCACGCAATTTAGACGGGAACCCAGTGGGGGAGGCATCCACAGGGGCCGTATCCTCCTTCCCCTACCACCAACCTCTCGGAAGGACTTACGGACCCACATATTTAACGTGATCGTATTCCACGTAAACACGGCGGCAGTTTTGGCAGTGGCGGGAATCGAACCCGGGCCTACCGCTAACTTCCCACGCGCTAATTTGCAATTTAAAATGACCATATGCTTAATTCCATCATCCTCATTCCATTGTTTCATTGTTCTATCATTTAAAATATCCATAAAATTAAAATATCCATTTAAAATATCCAAAAGTTAAAATATACATTTAAAAAATCCAGATCGTCCCATCATTTAAAATATAAATATAATAATTTATATAGAGCAAAGGCGATCTATTCAGAACCGTGACGTCACTTCCACCTTGACGTCCCCACCCACCACCTTCCCTGCTTCAGCGGGGGAGAAACGAACGGAACGCCGAGAAATTTAAAATCATGGCGTCTTTAAAATTGCCATCCTGAAGGCAATTTTCATTATTTCTGGACCACATTAGACTTGTAAGAATGCCAGATATTTCAGCTTTCTAAAAATGTAAATTATTAGTCGAAATTATGAGTACTTTTCACGATGCGAGAATTTAAAAACCAAAAATTGATTTTTTGAGCCAAAAGTGAGTTTTGTTTTAAAATCTTTAAAAAATATTAGAAATCGAAATTCAGATTTGAAATTGATATATTTTTACTCAAAATTCTCTGCTCTTTCCGATGGTGTAATTTGTTTTTTTCTACGATGTCTGGATCGTGGAGAAAAAAGGGCAAAAAGAGCAAAAAACGGTCGAAATCGCATAAAACATTAAATAAATAAAAAAATAATTAAAATTTTAAAAATCGGTTTTCACGTGTCCCCTTCCCTCCCCCCCGGGTCTCCGATTGCCAAATTTCGTAGCTCTCCGACGCGCGGTCGCGAAACGTATAGTGTATAAGACAGACACACAGACACACAGACATTGCCTTTTATTATATAGACTAGCCGCCTTTGGCGACCAGCCTGTTCGCTACCCTTGAAAATTCTGACCGTGGCAAACTCGTTGGCGCGGCCTACCAGAAAGGTGTAAGGTAACTGCTTGGAAGGCCAGGAAGTGCCACACAATTTAGACCGGAACCCAATGGGGGAGGCATCCAAAGAGACCGTACCCTCCTTCCCCTACCACAAACCTCTCGGAAGGACTTGCAGTCCCACACGTTTAACGTGATCGTACTCCGCGTGAACACGGCTGCAGTTTTGGCAATGGCGGGAATCGAACCCGGGCCTACCGAGGGAAATTCCCGCGCGCTAACCACTGGGCTACCGTGCCATCCGCGACAATCTCCATAACTTTATTTTTATTCGGCAATTTTGGGAATTGAACCCGGGCCTACCAAGTGCAAATCCCGCGCACTAACCACTGGGGTACTTCACCCTCCGCGATATTCTTCATAACTTTCTTTTTATTCACCCAATTTAGACCGGAACCAAGTGGGAGAAGCATCCACAGGGACCGTACCCTTCTTCCCCTACCACCAACCTCTCGGAAGGACTTACAGACCCACATGTTTAACGTGATCGTACTCCGCGTAAACACGGCGGCAATTTTGGGAATCGAACCCGGGCCTACCGAGTGCAATTTCCGCGCGCTAACCATTGGGCTACTTTGCCCTACGCGACAATCTCCATAACTTTCTTTTTATTCATACAATTTAGACCGTACCCTCCTTCCCCTACCACCAACTTCTCGGAAGGACTCACGGACCCACATGTTTAACGTGCTCGTACTCCGCGTAAACACGGCGGCAATTTTGGGAATCGAACCCGGGCCTGGTAATTGGTTGGACGGCCAGGATGTGCCACCCAATTTAGACCGGAACCCAGTGGGGGAGGCATCCACAGGGAACGTACCCTCCTTCCCCTACCACCAACCTCTCGGAAAAACATACGGACCCATATGTTTAACGTTATCGTACTCCATGTCAGTGGCGGAAATCGAACCCGGGCCTACCGCGTGCAATTCCCGCGCGCTAACCACTGGGCTACTTCGCCCTCCGCGACAATCTCCATAACTTTCTTTTTATTCACCCAATTTAGACCGTACCCTCCTTCCCCTACCACCAACCTCTCGGAAGGACTCACGAACCCACATGTTTAACGTGATCGTACTCTGCGTGAACGTGGCGTAAGTTTTGGCAGTGGCGGGAATCGAACCCGGGCCTACTGAGTGCAATTCCCGCGCGCTAACCACTGGGCTGCCGCGCCCTCCGCGACAATCTCCATAACTTTCTACATATTCACCCAATTTAGACGGGAACCCAGTGGGGGAGGCATCCACAGGGGCCGTATCCTCCTTCCCCTACCACCAACCTCTCGGAAGGACTTACGGACCCACATATTTAACGTGATCGTATTCCACGTAAACACGGCGGCAGTTTTGGCAGTGGCGGGAATCGAACTCGGGCCTACCGCTAACTTCCCGCCTACGCGCTAATTTGCAATTTAAAATGACCATATGCTTAATTCCATCATCCTCATTCCATTGTTTCATTGTTCCATCATTTAAAATATCCATAAAATTAAAATATCCATTTAAAATATCCAAAAGTTAAAATATACATTTAAAAAATCCAGATCGTCCCATCATTTAAAATATAAATATAATAATTTATATAGAGCAAAGGCGCTCTATTCAGAACCGTGACGTCACCTCCACCTTGACGTCCCCACCCACCACCTTCCCTGCTTCAGCGGGGGAGAAACGAACGGAACGCCGAGAAATTTAAAATCATGACGTCTTTAAAATTGCGATCCTGAAGGCAATTTTCATTATTTCTGGACCAGATTAGACTTGTAAGAATGCCAGATATTTCAGCTTTCTAAAAATGTAAATTATTAGTCGAAATTATGAGTACTTTTTACTATGCGAGAATTTAAAAACCAAAAATCGTTTTTTTGAGCCAAAAGTGACTTTTGTTTTAAAATCTTTAAAAAATATTAGAAATCGAAATGGAGATTTGAAATTGATATATTTTTACTCGCAATTGTCTGCTCTTTCCGATGGTGTGAGTTGTTTTTTTCTACGACGTCTGGATCGTGGAGTAAAAAGGGCAAAAAGGGCAAAAAAAGGTCGAAATCGCATAAAACATTAAATAAATAAAACAAGAAAGATCAATCATGCTTAAAGCATTGATTATGAAACACTTTCCAACTTCAATGCAATTTTATTTAAAAAAGTCGAAAATGCAATACATTCCTCGGTAATATTTTAAAACTTATCACGATAATACATTGATTTATTATATTTGAAAACTTAAACCTTCATTGAAAAAAATGAACTTCATTCAAAAGACGGCATTGAAATATAAATTGCGTGGATTAAATATCTCTAAAATGCAATACATTCCACGGTAATATTTTTAAATCTATCATAATACTACGATAATTTATTATATTTGAAAACTTCATCGAAAACAACTGAAATTAATTCAAATGACGTCATAGAAAAAATAACACGCCTGGATCTCTCTATAAAAGCAGGATTTCATTCATAACTTTCTCCATTTCATTCATCACAATACTATAATAATTTATTTTATTTAAAAACTTCATCGAAAACAACTGAAATTAATTCAAATGACGTCATAGAAAAAATAACACGCCTGGATCTCTCT
Source organism: Amaurobius ferox (assembly GCA_951213105.1). NCBI lineage: Eukaryota > Metazoa > Arthropoda > Arachnida > Araneae > Amaurobiidae > Amaurobius > Amaurobius ferox. Next base: position 92,538,375 of record OX578140.1, on the reverse strand, counting down.
ATAAAAGCAGGATTTCATTCATAACTTTCTCCATTTCATTCATCACAATACTATAATAATTTATTTTATTTAAAAATTAAGACCATGGAGCTACAATTCATAAACTTTATGCTTAAAACTTCATCGAAAAATATCGTCCTTCTGTTTATAAAATCAATTAATATTTCATTCATATCAGCCATGCAGACTCCATGGACTGAATTATTTTGCGTTAAAGAAATACAGTAATTCTAATACAACTCATTCTACATATTTTGCTGTTTACATTTTACATAGGTGAAAAATAGGCTTAATTGTAGAAATAATCAAATTTGAATGAGAATTTAAACTCAAATATATTGTCATTGTGTTGTTTTAGTATGTAGATGCACAGAATTTAAGCAGAAATAAAGTTGTTTTAGGATGGATACAACACTCAATATGAATTAAAAAGAACTTTAAAAAATCACGAATTTGAAGCAAGATGGATGCCATATCTCATTTTGAAGTGGGTCATGTGATCGTTTAATATCATGGTCACGTGATCGTTTCATATAAGATGTGTAATTATTATTTTAATTTTTATTTAAAAAACTACTGAATATATTTAGCTGAATTTTTTTTTATATATTTTATGGAACAATTTGACTATTACCTAAAATTTTCGAAGCAATTTGTGAATTTTAAATCCGCTTAAAAAATGTTAGAAAAATTAGGTCCCATAGGGCTCAATGTATTTCATTTTTTCAACCCGGGTTCAATCCAAAATTAATTGTGTGATATTATTCATTTATATTCCCATAGGTCCTACAGACCGTCTGAACAACATACTAAAATTTCATTTTGATTAAGTCATGTTTACGGCAGTTATCGTGCTAACGGACAGACAGACAGACAGACAGACAGACAGACAGACAGACAGACAGACAGACAGACAGACAGAATGAACAAAGTCATAAACACTTTTCAACTTTGTTGTAAAGTGTTAAAAATAATTAGAATTTTGAAAATCGGTTTTCACGTGTCCCCTTCCCTCCCCCCCCGGTCTCCGATTGCCAAATTTCGTAGCTCTCCGACGCGCGGTCGCGAAACGTATAGTGTATAAGACAGACACACAGACATTGCCTTTTATTATATAGATATGTTAATAATAAATATTAATCAAAAAGCCCAACTTTAAATTTCCAGTTACCACAGTTAGTGAAGAGATATTGGGCGTCTGAAAGTGGCCATAGTGCAACTAGTACGGATGATACAGTGGATAGTGATCACCGATTTCAAACCGGAAGGCCAACGGCTAAGCAGGATTCTAACCCGTGTAAAAATAGCATCAGGAGGCTAGTATGATGGCAAGATGTAGTCAATCAAATTGTCAATTTGTACTTTAATTTGACATTACAAGCAAGATCATGAGTCCACTTCAACGATAGCAAGAGTCCACTTCAACGATAAGATCTTGCTATTTCGTCCCAGTAACTCAATTGAAAGAGCATCGATCACTTGTTGGGACAATGATACCTTTGCAATTGATCCCTCACATTGATTATAAGTGAATGATCACAATGATTATAAGTAAATTATTACATTGGTCATAAGGTAGTGATTGCATTGATTATGAGCCATTCAATGATTGCAGTAATAACAAACATATTCTTTAATATAATTTACGAAAAGTTCGTGCTCGGGAAGGATTAACACAATGCTGTTAACTGCATTGCTTGTTATTACCATAAAAGTAACGAGAGATGCCACAGACAAGAAGGAAATTAATGATAATTGTTTTAATTAAAGGTTTTGAGGTAAGCAACGACTAGCATTAATGTCGAGATATTCACGATGGTAATTCTGTACAATTATACTTGGAAGTAATTAGATCTTAGAATTGTTTCTCTGCATAAGCAGAGGTGAAATTACCGGATGATTATGTGCGAAGTAAATAACCGCTGGAATAAATCTAATGAAATTTCTAAATGGAATGGGTGAATAATTTGTATTTGAAACATACAACATTAACGACTGAAATGCGTTCTTAGCATAATAGGTACATTTTATTATCTGAAATGTTATCTTATATATGCATTCATCTTCCTATTGCTGGAGTTCCTATTGCTGCGTACTTTTTCACAATAATTAAAACTACATGAATACAGCATAAAAACAATAGGAAGATCTGGTCTATTAGATTCAAAGGCAAATAACAGCCTTTTTCTTCGAAACCGATAAAAAGCGTGAGCACATTTAATCAATTCAAGTAGTAAACTGAGATGGCACACGTGGATGGCTGTAAGAGAAAAGAAATTGTCAAAGCCACGGAAGGAAATGAAAGGGGGAAAATCTAAAACGACTGGCAGGAAACTTCGAACACACAAAACTATAGAGGAAGGAAAGAAGAAAATAAGGTACTATTTGGAGAATGGATAGCTGGACAAATATAAATAGCTGAATAGAGAGAAAACTTACAAAAAGAAACAGTAGTGAAGCAAAGTAGTAGAGAAAATGGGAAATAAGAAACCAATTAGAACAAATAGGAAATTCAAATAAAATGAAAACAACTGGTTTGAGAGGCCGTATGGGTAATCCATCGTTAAAAAAGTAGCGGGAAATGACTAAAATGCTGGAAAATGTAGTCAAAACCGAAAAAAGAAAGAAAACGACCGAAATGAGAAAAATTTTTCCAGAGATTTCCAAGCGGATGGAAAGTTAGGACAAAGATCGTTAAGAAGGGTACGATCTTGTAATCTCGGGTTTCTTTTTTCACTGCTTTTGTTTTCTCAGCTGTTTCTATTCGTGGAAGTAATGGAGTATTAAGTAATAGTTTAATGGAGTATTAAATAGAAAGTATTAAATGTTTGAAAGCTGTAAAACATATATGTGTAACATGTTTATTACTGCTGCATTAAAAGAAATTCTGATCTGGGCAGCGCATGATTTTCTTATGATGCAGCGATTTCACTTCTTTTACAACAAAATAATAACTTGCAATATACTTGAAACAATATTTTTAGAGCTGAATTGTACATTGGATTTAGAGTTTTTCTATATGATGACATATGAATCGATTTCATATGTATTTCGACATTTTAGTAAATGGAAACTAATAGTTTATTATATAAAACCTACTGTTTGAGTTATAATCGATAAATTTGTTAAATTCTGAATTGAAATCTTAAATATATTTCTCATTAAGTCAATCAAATTATGTTTTTCATATGTCAGCTCTTCGCAATTTAATATGGAAAAGCGAATTTCGATAGTATGCCAAACCCCTTATGTAAAGTCATCAAATATTCGTATAAATAAATAAGCCTATAGCAGAATGTTATTGGAATGGAATTAGCATCATTGCAAATTTAAATGTTTTGCTTTTCGTGACTTTTATTGGTAAAAACAAATTAATTTTCAAATTCACGCTCAAAAGTCAAAATATAGTTGGCATTTAATCAATATCTCTTGAAATAGAGGAAAATTGATGATTTATTTGTTGTCAAAATATAAAATTATTGCCAAAATAATTGGCGGTGGCTCCAGTCAGATGGAGCAGAAATGGTTTTGAGTGAATAAGATTTTGTTCGATAAAAGTCAACTTTTTTATTATCGAAAAAAAGAACTCGACCCAAAATTTGATTATATACACTTATAGAACTTTCTAAAACGTACAAATTTTTATTGATTATGGCTATTCTTCTTAGATTTTATGATATAAGTATTACAAACTTGAAAAACGTAAAATTTTCATTCTTCTTTAACTCGACAAGATTATTACTAAAAAAAAAATCTGATGTGGGCAGCACATGATTTTCCTCATATACTACTTTTGCAGTTAAAAATGTTATTCTTATAGTAGATACGTATATTCTTTCCAAGATATTGAATTTTCTTCAATTAGTCGTCATTTTCATCGATGTAGCGTCATTTTTATCCATTTGGCGAGATTTCCGTTAATTTGGCAACATTAAAAAAGTCGCCAAGTTGCCGATATTCCGCGAAATTTGTCGCCAAAATTTCGCCAAGCGTTATGGACGGAGAAATAAGTTATCCTTACAGCAGATAAATGACTATTGGTGTTCATATACAAAAGTATTATACAAAGTATCTTTTCTCATGAATGGAACGAGCTAGATCTACGAGAATGGTGTCACCCAATTTATGGCATGACATTACATATGAAAATTGAACATGTTTCTTAAGAGTTAATATTTTTTTATTTTTCTTGATTTTTTGATAAATTTATTTGAAAAATGTGCAATATCTCGAAAACGGTTAATGCTAGCGTCCTGCAGTTTGTGTCAAACGTTTTCTAAGGGAAAATTACATAAGAAATGTCTATTTGCGCAACTGTATTAAAAGTTCTGATTTTTTGATGATTTTTTCAAATTTTCACTCGAAAATTTAGGGGGTTCTGGACATTTGATTGTGTTTATAAACAATAGGCTTCCAGTATTCACGGATTGTAATTTTTGTACCAAATTTTGTTCGAATCCGTCCATTCGTTCGTCAGTTATCGTCTCTACAGACTCTCTGATACACACACAATACACATACACACACACAGATATTTTCACACCCACACACACAGAAATCACCTCAAAAATGTTCGATTCGTGATTAGGGATGTTTGAAACGTGCTCTCCCGTCGAAAACTCGAATTCGAATTTTCGACCCCGTCACAATACTTTTCTTATACATTACGAATATAAAGAAAGTAACTATAAGAGCTTTTTATAAGAAATAAATTTAGATGTAGAAACTAAATTTCCCCGTATATATTTTTGTTGCTTATTATTTATATCTATCTGTTATAGTTTTGAAGATGTTTCGAGTGAAAGTATGAAAAATGAAAAAGGTACTCGTTTAAACAGATACATTCTCAAAGAAATAAAAATCGATCCAAAATCCAATTATAATACACTTACAGGGTTTCTAAAAGACTGCAAATTATTGTTTGATTTTCAAAGCTAGCTCTTTCAATGTTTGAGATATAAGCATCCCCAACTTGACAAACGGAAACTTTGCAATCTTCTTCAACTTGACAACACGATTACTCAAAAACCGTAACTACTGCTTTTTAATAATAAATATAGATTTTAATTCTAAGTTTTCTAGCATACATTTTTGTCATTCACTATTCATATCTATTTTTTATAGTTTAGAAGTTTAGAAGATATTTCGAGTGAAAGTTTGAAAAACGAAAAAAAAAAAATAATATTCACTTGGAGAGATGTTTATTTAATATTTTTCGGAGAAAAAAAATATTTAAAATATTAAAATATTGAAATTATTTTTATATGTTCATAATATGGATCCTATTTCCGACAAAACAAGAAAGTTTATTTAAATTTTTATTTATTCGGAGGTTCAAAGTGTTTTCATTTTCCTTTACGATCTGTTTTTTCATCCAGAAGAACTCCAGCCGCAGGCGTTATACACAGCAGGCAGTGTCTTCTAAAGAGCCAACTTAGTTTTGAGTTAATAACATCTTTCTTTGTAGGTTGTTTTGTTTTCTTTAGAGATTTTAAAAACAGTTCAAAATATTACAAGAAAGATCAATCATGTTTAAAGCATTGATTATGAAACACTTTCCAACTTCAATCCAATTTTATTTAAAAAAGTCGAAAATGCAATACATTCCTCGGTAATATTTTAAAACTTATCACAATACTACATTGATTTATTATATTAGAAAACTTAAACCTTCATTGAAAAAAATGAACTTCATTCAAATGACGGCATTGAAATATAAATTGCCCGGTTTAAATATCTCTAAAATGCAATACATTCCACGGTAATATTTTTAAAACTATCATAATACTTCGATAATTTATTATATTTGAAAACTTCATCGAAAACAACTGAAATAAATTCAAATGACGTCATAGAAAAAATAACACGCCTGGATCTCTCTATAAAAGCAGGATTTCATTCATAACTTTCCCCATTTCATTCATCACAATACTATAATAATTTATTTTATTTAAAAATGAAGACCATGGAGCTACAATTCATAAACTTTATGCTTAAAACTTCATAGAAAAAAATCGTCCTTCTGTTTATAAAATCAATTAATATTTCGTTCATAACAGCCATGTAGACTCCATGGACTGAATTATTTTGTGTTAAAGAAATACAGTAATTCTAATACAACTCATTCTACATATTTTGCTGTTTACATTTTACATAGGTGAAAAATAGGTTTAGTTGTAGAAATAATCAAATTTGAATGAGAATTTAAACTCAAATATATTGTGATTGTGTTGTTTTAGTATGTAGATGCACAGAATTTAAACAAAAATAAAGTAGTTTTAGGACGGATACAACACTCAATATGAATTAAAAAGAACCTTAAAAAATCACGATTTTGAAACAAGATGGATGCCATATATCAATTCGAAGTGGGTCATGTGATCGTTTCATATCATGGTCACGTGATCGTTTCATATAAGATGTGTAATTGTTATTTTAATTTTTATTTAAAAAACTACTGAATATATTTCGCTGAATTTTTTTTTATATATTTTATGGAACAATTTGACTATTACCTAAAATTTTCGAAGCAATTTGTGAATTTTAAATCCGCTTAAAAAATGTTTGAAAAGTTAGGTCCCATAGGGCTCAGTGTATTTCATTTTCTCAACCCGGGTTCAATCCAAAACAAATTGGGTGATATTATTCATTTGTATTCCCATAGGTCCTATAGACCGTCTGAACAACATACTAAAATTTCATTTTGATTAAGTCATTTTTACGGCAGTTATCGTGCTAACGGACAGACAGACAGACAGACAGACAGACAGAATGAACAAAGTCATAAACACTTTTCAACTTTATTGTAAAGTGTTAAAAATGAGAACTTTTTTCAAAGTAGTTTAAAATATTTAAAAAAATAAGAACCTGGTCCAAAATCTAATGATATAAACTTATTGGGATATTAAAGCGTCAGAAATTACTTTTTAACACTTTACAGCATAGTTGAAAGTGTTTATGACTTTGTTCATTCTGTCTGTCTGTCTGTCCGTTAGCACGATAACTGCCGTAAAAATGGCTTTATCAAAATGAAATTTTAGTATGTTTATCAGACGGTCTGTGGGACCTATGGGAATATAAATGAATAATATCACCGAATTAGTTTTTTATTGAACCCGGATTGAAAAAATGAAATACATTGAATCCTATGGGACCTAATGTTTCAAACATTTTTTAAGCGAATTTAAAATTCACAAATTGCTTCGAAAATTTTAGTAAATATTCAAATTATCCCATAAAATATATAAAAAAATTTCAGTAAAATACGCTAGGTAGTTTTTTAAATAAAAATTATTTAATATAGGGAGAAAAACAAATTCAATTAAATTCTGACTCTTGTTATATCCTCCAGAAAGAAAAAAAGAGATATATTATATAATAAATATCTTTCCAAGAGTTTAATTATTTTATATATGAGAAAGGTTTCACATTTTTAAATAAATATGGTAAATAACAATTTTTCAAATTTTTAAATAAAGTAAATTATTATAGTATTGTGATGAATTAAACGATTGAAAAAATGATTGTGAATGAAATGCTGCTTTTACATAGAGGCGATTTATATTTCGATGACGTCATTTGAATAAAGTTCATTTGTTTTCCATGAAGTTTTCAAATATAATAAATTATTGTAGTGTTATGATCATTTTAAAACTATTACCGAGGAATGTATCGCATTTTAAAGATGTTTAAACTAGGCAATTTACATTTCAATGCCGTCATTTGAATGAAGTTCATTTTCTTCGATGAAGTTTTCAAATATAATAAATTAATGTAGTATTGTGATAATTTTAAAAATATGACCGAGGAATGTATCGCATTTGAGAGATGTTTGTATAAGATTGCATTGAAGTTGGAAAGTGTTTCATAATCAATGCTTTATGCATGATTGATTTTTCTTGTTATATTTCATAACTAGCACTTTAAATTTTTGAAATATAAGTATTAAAATTTGAAAAATGGAAAAATTTAAATCTTGTACTTAACGAGACGATTTCTTGAAAACTATAATAGCTTTGTGAAAACAAATTATTGATCTAGAAACTGGATTTTCCCATTAAACATTTTTGTTGCTTTCCGTTCATATCTATCTTTTATAGTTGAGATGAGATTTTGAGTAAAAGTAATCAAAATGAGGCAAAAACTCGCTCGGGTAAAAAACTTTGAAGTTTTTCGAAAAAAAAGTGTTTATGATATTAAAATATGGAAATCTATTTCTATATTCATAAATAGAACTTTATTTTTGATAAAAGAAATTAAAATTAGTTGCATTTTTTCTATTAGGTTCTGATATATAAGCATTCAAAATGTTTAAATTTTTTTTAATGTTCCAATTTTTGCGAGATATACCCCAACAATAGATGCTTTTTTTTCGTGAATGGAGGTACCTAGATCCACTAGAACATTATATTTGCTGCCTAATATTGCGCATGGCAATATTAACTAAATTTTAAATTTGTAGTTTTATTGCAAATATTTTTTTAAACCCGCAAAAACTCTAGAATGGTTCATGTTAGCTTTCTAAGGTTTGTGTCAATCGTTTTATAAAAATGAAATACATATAGAGTTATTTAAAAATTTCCAATGCTCTACTTTATAAGTTCTTTAAAAAACTTAAGAGGTCTGTCTTACGAATGTCAGGTTGCTTTTAAAATCCACAGAGTTACAATATTCACTGATTATCATAACAGCACCAAATAGATTCGAAACGCTTCATTCATCTGTGAGATATTGTGTCTATATATACATACACACACACGCGCACACACATACACAAACACATATAAACACATGCATACGCACATATGCATACACATACATACACAGATACACACATGTATAAACACATAAAATACATACACACATATGCATACACACATATGCACAGAGCATACATATAAACACATTCACACATACATTCATACGTAATACATACACGTACATATATAGATATACACATGTATATACATATATGCATACATATACACAGATACATACATGTATATACACATATGCATACACATACATAGTTATACGCATGTATACACACATAAAAACCATACACATACATACAAATACACAGATACACACATGTACACACACACATAAGCACATACACACATACATACATATACACAGATACACACATACCTTATATATATATATATATATATATATATATATATACACATCCATACTTAGATGTACGCATATATACACACATGTATATACACATATGCATATACACTTATGCATACCGGCAGTCCAAGCAGTTACTCGAGTCCTTTGGATGAGTCGGACGGTTTAGGTCTTCAACACATATGTATACATATACATAGATACACACATGTATACACATATAAAAACACATACACATACATACATATACACAGATACACACATATTAAACACATACACATACATATACACAGATACACACATATAAACACATACACATACACACATACCTCATATATATATACACATACATACTGAGATGCACACATATATACGTACATACATACACATATACACGCACATACATACGCACATACATACACATACTACATATGCATACATACACATACATACACAGATACAAACATACATACATACATCTGCATACGCACATGTAAATACACACGCAGATGCACACATATAATACTTGGTGCGTGGTAGCTAATTGGTTAGCGCGCTGGAGTTGCACTCGGTAGGCCCGGGTTCGATTCCAGCCACTGCCAAAACTGCCGCCGTGTTCACGCGGAGTACGATCACGTTAAACATGTGGGTCCGTAAGTCCTTCCGAGAGGTTGGTGGTAGGGGAAGGAGGGTACGGTCCCTGTGGATGCCTCCCCCACTGGGTTCCGGTCCAAATTGGGTGGCACTTCCCGGCCGTCCAAACAGTTACCTTACACCTTTCTGGTAGGTCGGACGGTCTGGGTCTCAACAACAACACATATATTACTTTAAAACTTTCTATTTTAAGGACACTTAAAACGTGCAAATCTGTAAAAAATTTGTATTCAAATTTTCGACCCCCTCACATCACTATCTCTGTCATTATACTGTATATGTAGGGAAATAAATTAATTAGAACATAAAACAGAATACGTTTTACGAAAGGCATTGTAATAAATTCAAAACACTTATAATGGAACCTAGTAAACAAACTTTGTTCCGTGAAGTGCACAAGCTTCTGGAATATAACAAATTATTTATTTTCAAATGCAACCAACATGTGACAACACTCATGTTCCTAGCTTTCAAAATTTACTGTTTCAGTTTCTATTTCGTGAGCAGCCATGATCAAAGGAAGTAGATTCTAGTAAAGTGCAGTTCCACTTGAGAGCATATAGAGCAGTTCCTTCCAACATCCCAAAAGCCTTATAAATTAGTACACTCCAGAAATGCTTTTTTTATTCTACGTTTTATGGCACGAATAAATTGGCGTCTTCTTCGCTTTAACATTGTGCAAAATTTTCTTTTCTTTGAGAGACGTAGAAATGTTTAATTCTGGGTAGTTTTTGATTTTGCAACTCCTTTTAGATCTCAGAGTGGCATATTTGCGATTACAATGTGCTTTTAATTACAATGTGCCTTTACTATATATGCATATTTGTACGCTTGAAAACTTATAACTTCCCTACATGTATAATATAATGTATAAATATTGTGAAGGGGTCGAAAATTCGAATTGCACTTTTCGACTGATTTGCACGCATCCTTGAACTCGAATCAAAATATTTTGGGGTGATATCTGTATATATGTGTGTTAAATGCATGTGTGTGTATATATGTGTGTGTGTAGTCATGTATGTGCGTGGACTGTTGTATGCTTGTGTGAGTATATGCATGTATGGGTATGTGACTGCATGCATGTGTATGTGTGTGTGCATGTATGTATGTATGTATGTGTGTAGTCATGTATATGCATGGACTGTTGTATGTGTGTATATATGTGTGTGTAGTCATGCATGAGAGTAGACTGTTGTATGCTTGTGTGGATATATGCCTGTATGGATATGTGACTGTATGCATGTGTATGTGTGCATGTATGTGTGTGTATGTGTATGTAGTCATGTATGTGCGTGGATTGTTGTATGTATGCGTGAATATATGCATGTATGCGTATGTGTGACTGTATGTATGTAGATGTGACTGTATATATGTGGATGTGACTGTATGTATGTGGATGTGACTGTATGTATGTGGATGTGACTGTATGTATGTGGATGTGACTGTATGAGGGTGTGTGTCACTGCATGTATGAGGGTGTGTGTGACTGCATGTATGTGGATGTGTGTGCGACTGTATGCATGTGGATGCGTGAGTGACTGTATGTGGATGTATGTGTGACTGTATGTATGTGTGTGTATGAATGTATGCATAAGTCGGTAAGACGGTGGACACGGTATCTCACAAACGCATGGAGTGTTTCGAATATAAATTGGTACGATTATTACAGTTCGTGAACACTAGCACCCTATTAATTTAAATAGCCTTCAAATTTTCGAATACATTTTTGAAAAATCATCAAATATCAGGAAATTTAATATTGTTAAATAAGTATTCATTTTATATGTAATATCTCATCAGTAAATGAATAGAACTTATTTTATAACTATGGCTTGAACCGTTTTCGAGACATTCTCTGCTTTTTATGCAAATTTATCGAAAAAGGTACATAAAATTAAAGCAGTATTAACTACTGTGAAAGATGTTCAAATATTGTAGCGATATATTTCACATCATATTTATATATAATTTCACATAAAATGTTCTATACGCAATATTATGCGAGAAATTTATTAACATCATTAATGTGGATCTATTTCGATCTCTTCATTCAATACCATTGTAATATTTTGAAGCCAAACAATACGCCATTAGTCATTTAATTCACGAGAAATTAATTGAACTTCAACTGCACTCTTTGATACAGATTTTGCATGCAGGTGGTTTTGCTTTGACCAATAAAACCGCCAAAAGTTTGTTATCTGACTAAAGTTCTTTCAATGCCAATAACATTGTAATTAGGCTTTATTTATATGAACACGTTAAGTAAAAAGTAAACGACTTTAAGTACACAGAGTAGATAGATGCCATAACAGATTTCGCTTTTCGAAATTAATTAATGAAAAGTTTACATTATTAACATATGAAAATAAATTAATTATACTATTAATACTGAATTTTTGAAATCTATTGTTTGGAATTCAAACTAAAAGTTCTATATAATAAAATTTTAGCTTCAAATTAAAAACAATATTTCACGTAGAACAAACAGTATACATATTCTTCGTACGGGATATACTTGAAAAAAAAACTTAAAATTCACAATCATGAGCAAATTCCTATAATAATTTAAATGACATTGTTATTCAAAATATTCTGTAAAAATATTTAAATTAATGCTTCTAAAAGATAGTTTAAGAATCTCTGTATACAGACTCTCTCGCTATACAAAATTGTCTTCACATGCAGATCTGAAGAACATCCTGGTCCCGTTTGTAAACAAATTTACAAAATATATGAAATGAATCAATATATGTCAAAATGAAGGTGCTAAAATTGTATAGGAAGATATACCCTTTTAGTACTTACACAGTGTGTCAAAGCCGGCAGTCCAAACAGATGCTCATGTCCTCGGACGAGTCGGACGGTCTGGGTCTTCAAAGTGCGTTAAAGAATTTTTAAGACTGGCGCTACATGTCAGCGTACAGTGGCTCAATCAGTGTAATAGCGCATGCGTGATAAACCTTGACCGTCTGCTGGCACACTGCCAAAAGTTCGACGCATTTTCTAAACTAACTCAAAAGATAGGGCCGTTCATCACAGAAGTAAAATTTTTTCATGTTGAATTATTGAGATGGAACAAAGATCTGTAATTAAATTTAACGCAAAACTTGGTAAAAATGCCTCGGAAATGTACCAAATGATAAAATAAGTTTAAAGTGAGTTTTGTTTAAGTTGATCAAATATTTCCTTGGGGCACAAACGTTTGGATGGAAGAGATACGCTAGAAGATGATAAGCATACCGGAAGACCAAGTTCATCTAGGACACCTGAGATTATTGAAACAGTGCGTGATTTCGTGGCAAACAATCGCTGTGCGTCACTAAGAATGATGGAAGAGTCTTTACACATCTAGAAAGAAGCGTTTCAAACTATCCTGAAGATTTATTCAAAACAAAAGTCTGTGCTAAATTTGTTCCACTCACTTTAACCAATGAACAAAAATCAGGGAGACGTGCACATTGCAGAGACATCATTTCAGCCACTGAAAATGATCCAAACTTCTTGAAATTGATTGTTACAGGTGGTGAAACATAGTGTTTTCAGTGTGATTTTGAAATAAAGCGACAAAGTACGGAATTGAAGTAAAAAAACTCACCACAAGCCAAAAAAACAAAAAAACAAGAAAAGTTCCATCCAAAATCAAAACAGTGCTCATTACATTCTTCGATAGTAAGGGTATTATCACAGTCGGTCTACACTCAGGCCGTGGCGCCAGAACCATGACGTGACGCTAGAAGGGGAACTCTCACTAACTCGGGAAAACTTGCAAATTGAGAGTTAAAAAATATTTCAAAATAATTACACTTTTACTCATTTCTATGCCTAAATTTTAGCACAGTTAATTTCATAGCGATTATCTAAACTTTGATGGGGGGGGGGGGGGGTATATTTTTTTACTGGAACTTACACAAAGTAAGAACTACTCTGTCTAAATGATTACAACATTATATATAATCTAGATCCTTTTACAGTTACAAACCCAGTGTTAATGAATATTAAGTAGCTTTCATTTTTTTCTACTACTGTAAACAATGCAATTAATATGGCATCAAAATTTCTAGAACCATATGTATAATAGCAAACAAATATTTGTGACAATTCTATTTTTACATATAATTTGAAATATTTTCACATTGCTGATGAGAAAAATCACTTCAATTGATTTCTTATAAATAAAGGTTCATTAGGATTTATTGAAGCAAAATGTATTGCCAAACTTACTTTAAAATACAATCGCAGATGTAATGGACAATTTTACAACATATTATAGTATAATGTGTGGTATAATATATACTATACAATAATTCTATAAAATGCATCAGTATCTCCACTTTTCTATCTTAGTTACGTATGATGATATCAATATGAAAATTTCTAAAAAATAAAAAAAATTATAATACTCTGCTGAAAGCAAAACTGGTAAGTAAATACATTGTAGTGTAATACATTGAAACTCCTTTTAAGAAAACTGATGAAATAACGTATGGATATGAGATATTACTATATATATGTAAATGCGTTTCAGTTACTTAAAAACAAAAATAATACTTTAGGAAGCAAATTTTTATATTTCCTTTCATCTTTTTTTTCTTCTATTTTTTCCATCCTCGTTTTTATTTTTAACATAATTATTCAATAAAATTTTAGCTATGGTAGTAATGACTTTTTTTTCGATTACCTTTAAAGGTTCATGAACAACGCAAGTCCAACATGATTCCATTTCTTGATTTGTATCTAAATATCTTTTGTATCTAAGTTAGGTTTAATATGATATGGTGATTTCAAAGTTGTATAAATTCCGTAAATCAGAAAAATTTGCCTCTTTAAGGTTTTCATTATTTAGAAAATCAGGGTACTGCAATTTAGTGTCTTTTGCATTTAACCAATTATTTCTTATAGATTTTAATAAATGAACAGGACCATACATCAAATACAGAGGTATATCAGGATTACTTGGATTATATACAGCATCATTAAATTTATCGTGTTTCTTAAAAAAAGCAAACATGCTTCTATTAATATTGTTGTTATCAGTAATAACAGACAATGCATTAAGGTCAAGTTCTTCTAACTTGCAAATTAACATAGATGTCAAATTATAGAGCTTTTGTCCCGTAAATGTTGAAACTGGGGCAATTGCTATTACGTCTTTATAATTCGAAAACATAGATGTAATCAAAACACTTGGGCAGTTTTCATTATTTTCTTCTTTTCATTACTATCAAAACAATCACCGGTAACTTTACCACATTTAAACGTATACCTAGGATCAACATAAATCTCATCAATTAAGAGAGAGACAAATTTTTGGTCTTCGTTTAAATATTGTACCCTACGTTTTAAATAACTATTACACGGATTAAAAAAATCTGAATCCACATTTAACTTTTTTGAAAATCTACTTAATGTTCTCACATGAGACAATGTCAACACCTTTGAATTTCTAAATGCCTTATGGCACGAAGAACTAGATAAGTATATTTTAAAGCATAGGATAAACAATTCTTGTGAAAATCGAAGCAATTTCTAAACATACCTGCTTCTGTTTCTCCAACAGCTTCACTGCGGCTTCGATATAATTAAGTTGTGATGGAGTAGAATGCACAGTTTCACATGCACTTATTAATAAATCCAGATCACGTTTATTTGTAATTAGGCTAAATTGTGTTCCACATTTTTTAGTTGCTTCCCTCTGCACTGGAGATTTTCAAAAAACACATTGAACATTTTTTCTTGGCATATGCTGATACTCGCAATAACACATGTCACAGATGATGCATTAATGCGAACTTTAAGAGATATAAACTATTTAAAAAATGGCTCTAAAGCACCCATGAACGTTAGTTAAATGATAATAAAACATAAGAACAACTTATTATGCACAAAACACGATGCTATAAAACTAATAGAACATTCCGAAAACCTCAAAAACGTTTTGCAACCACTAACCACTCCACCAGGGACGCTGACCGCGCTTGGATTTTTGTTTTTTTGTTCTCTTCTTTCCGAATGCTCCCCTCTTACCGTGACGTCACGACAATTTCTCCTCAGTGGCGCCACGGCCTGTGTGTAGACCGGCTGTGGTATTATCCACAAAAAATTTGTTCCAATTGGACAGACAATTACTGGTGAGTATTATTTAAATGTTTTGAAGTGTTTGACGGCCAGAATTCGCCGCATTCGTCCAGAACATTGGGATGAAAGCAGTTGGTGTTTGCTGCATGATAATGCGCCCAGTCACACCTCACTTATTGTTCATAGATTTTGGGTAAAAAATAACGTCTGTGTGTTGAATCATCTACTGCATTCGCCTGATTTAGCAACCTGCGACTTCTCTTTATTCCCCAAACTTAAAATGAATTTAAAAGGGTGTTATTTTGATGATATTTCGACTATACAACTAGGTTTGACTGGAACAGGCATTCGAATCATTATTAAATCGCTGTAACAAGTGTATTGGAGCCGGAGGGGCTGAAAATAAAAAATATAAATTGAATAAAAAACCCAAGCAAATCATAATTTTCTTGTTTCAATTTCATTTTACAGCCCAGTCTTAAAAATTCTTTGACGCACTGTGTATATTAGGGTTCGTGCGTACTTTGGAAATAGGGAAAACCAGGAATCTATAGGGCATTTGGAAATGGACTAAAATGTCAGGGATATTGCAGGGAAAATCGATTTTTTTGTTCAAATTTCAGGAAAAATATCAGGAAATTTTCAGCTTACCGACTTGCTCACGGAGATGCCGATTACTACGGATTCTCCATAGTTTTGACAGGAAACTTCCACATAATGCGGATTACGGAATTTGCACAGTTTCCTATGGAAAATTGTCTTCTGCGAAGGCCAATGTAAATTTACGGCTGCGTACACGGTAATGTTACCCAAGTCGACGTAACAACGAGGATTTACGACCGCATGGGATTATTTCATTCAATCAAATTAACGTAACAACGGGGTTTTATAGTCGTATGGGAGTTAATGCCAATCAAATTAACGTGACAACGGGGATTTACTGCCGCGTGCTCGTTAATGCTAATCAAAATAACGTTACGGGGATTACGTGCATAGGCTCTCAAACGTTCAGCCGCGTGCATACGGTCCACGTGCATACGGCCCCTCATCCGCAGTATGAGGGTCGTGTTACGGCCCTCATACTGTGGACAACGGGGATTTACGCCGCGTTCGCGTTAATGCTAATCAAATCACCGTTATAATTATGATTTACAGCTGCGTGGAATGTAAAAGATCGTTTTTTATGGAAGTAATAAATATATGTTACATTTCGCATAAATCGCTGAATGGGTAATTTTATAATTATTTGCGCTTAAACAGTGTAATTGCGCAATTCAGTTTATGTTTTCGTGAATCGCCGAGAGTCGATTTGTATCTTTTTCCATCTATCTCCATCTTCTAAATATTGCATATTTGATTGACTAAACTAGCTTATTTTTATATTCTGATTAATTATTAAGATTAATTTTTTAATTATTTTTGCATAAATAGCGCGATTACGCAATTCATTTTATTTTTCCGTGAATCGCCGAAAGTCCAATAGTATCTTTTCCATCCATCCTCATCTTCTAAATATTGCATATTAGATTGACTAAACTAGCTTTTTTTCATATTTTGGTATTATTAAGGGTTGATTTTTAGTTATTTTTGCATATATTTACGTGAATTGCCGAGCGTCCATTAGTAACTTTATCCATCCAACTTCTAAATGTTGCATATTAGATTGACTAGACTACCTTATTTTTATATTCAGGTTACTTATTAAAGTTCATTTTTTATTGCTTTTGCACAATACATATTTTCCTATTTTAAAAAATGAGTATGAACCTTTAGAAGGGATATTTTCTAAAAAGTGGTATTAAAATAATGATTTCGGCAAATTAAACAGCAACCATTTTGGCAAGGATATCTTAAAATTGATATATTCATATCTATAAATACATTGCTAGTCCAGATTTTCGAGGTTGTACTGTATATGCAGATACAATTGTATACAAATATAGAAAATTTTGAGTTATTTTGAATGTTCTCACTGCCATGTATTCATGGTAATTATTAGTTAAATTTAAAATATTTTTTTGAAATTGGCGTTAAAACAGTAATAGGCAGTAACTGGAATTTTGTTGGAGACAACAGGGAAAACGTGGAAAACTCAGAGAATTTCATTTTGAAAAATGGGCATGAACCCTGTTATATTCTCATAGATTAGAAGATAGAAGATATACTAATGTATTAGAAGATTATCCGTACTATATGATTTAAAAAAATCTTCGTCAAAATAAAACAGCTGACATAATAAATTGAAAATATCAATAATCCCGTAATCTTTAAACTTGAAGGCCGTAATTGATTCCGATATATGCCAAAATGAAAGTGCTAAAATTGTATTTGAAGAAATATCCGTACAACTTATACTCTCGTAGATTCGAAGATAAATAGAAGATTAGAACCCGTTGTTTTTGTTGAGACCCAGATCGTCCGACCTACCAGAAAGGTGTACGGTAACCGTTTGGACGGCCGGGAAGTGCCACCCAATTTAGACCGGAACCCAGTGGGGAAGGCATCCACAGGGACCGTGCCCTCCTTCCCCTACCACCAACCTAAGATTAGTTTCCGTGTATTAGTAGAAGATTACCTGTGTATCAGTAGAAAATTAAGCGTTCTGCATTATAATAGTTTCAAAACTATTTGCCAAAATAAAACAGATTACGGGGATTATTAATATTTTCAATTTTCCCCGTTATCTTTACACCTGAAGGCCGTGATTGATATAATGCAGTCAAAAATGCAATTTCGATAAAAATTTATTTTATATACATTTCCTTATTATTTAAATCGGAAAAGATTTAATAAAAATCGTCTGCCGCATAAACACATTGGATAAAATTCGTTGCTAAGTGACATGATATAATTTTCTTCAAATAAATTTGCGGAAAAAATATCGTCCGCATAATGCTTTCTCTATTAAAGCTTTAATTGTTGTTGTTGTTGAGACCCAGACCGTCCGACCTACCAGAAAGGTGTAAGGTAACTGTATGGACGGCCGGGAAGTGCCACCCAATTTAGACCGGAACCCAGTGGGGGAGGCATCCACAGGGACCGTACCCTCCTTCCCCTACCACCAACCTCTCGGAAGGACTAACGGACCCACATGTTTAACGTGATCGTACTCCGCATGAACACGGCGGCATTTGTGGTAGCGTGCAAATCTAGCGCGCAAACCACGGGGATACCGCACCCGAGATGGCCAACAGCACGCGGTGTTCCGAGGTGGTCACCCACCAAGTACTAACCGCGCCCGATGCTGCTTGACTTCGGTGATCTAACGAGAACCGGTGTTTTCAGCACGGTACGGCCGTTGGCCCCAAAGCTTTAATTGTGGATTTTTGATTAATAACTCGACAAGCCCTGGTCCTAGAAACCCGAAACATGTACTAAATTTTAAGTGCGGCTATTTCACGACTACCCTCAAGATGTTATAATATTCGGTACATCCGTTCTCCAGTGATGTTGAAACACACACATACATACAGACAAATAGACGTATTTTCAATTTTATTTATATAGATTGCTTAGCAAACTATTGCAATCTTGCTTATAATTGTTAACCTTGAAGTGAGGTGTGCGTTGGCCCTTCGAGATAGTTTTCTATGTTGTCATTAAGAAAAGCGTCAGATTTTAATGTGCGATTTAATGCCAAAACAATTGCTTGTTCCGTTGTATCTATATAAATAAAATTTAAAATATGTATGTATGCGTGCGTGTATTTGTTTATTTTTTTTATCATCATGGAAGAACGACTGCATTGAATATCATGAAATTTTGTGGGTAGCCTTGAAATACCCCCATTTAAAATTTATTTTTGTAAAATATCTGTAAATGTTTGTATTTTTGTATATTTGTAATATTTTAAATGCTATATATAAGATATCCATTTTGATATAATAATGATTACATATATAATGGTTGCTTATATTTTTGTATTCTTTGTTACAGGTATGTTGAAATTTACTTAAGCTGTTTCAACAACGCTGGAAACATCGTCCAGATATGTGAAATTTACATTTTGTTTTTCTAATTCTGAAAACATTCCAACTTACATATATGAAATTTATACTGATTCCTCGTATTTGTAATGGCAATGTTGGATCATATGAACATTCATTGTATGGGACCTTTGTATTTTATATCAATATAGGAGATTAATATTGAGAGTTTTACTGCATATAAATCTCCTTGATATATATTTATATAGAGACATTTTACTTTCTCCATATCAATATAAGTATTATGAAGGTGCCGAAAATTCGAACTCAAACTTTCTATGGAAGAACGCGTTATAGGTATCCCTGAACATGAATTAAGCGTTCTTGAGGTGATGTCTGTGCGTGTGTATTACATTTTGTTGCCGCGCGTTTGTGTGTGTGTGTGTGTGTGTGTGTGTGGACGCGATATCGGACGAACAAATGCAATGTTTCGAAAACAATTTGGCAATATTTACAATCAGTGAACACTGGAATCCTATTGATTTTCCACACAATCAATTGTTCGATCCCCCTTCCCCCAATTTTCAAATGGATAACTGGAGAGCAGCGCATAATATAGCTCAGTAGATTATGATGCTTACTTTTAAATGACAAATTACAAGGAACATTATTATTTTTGTCACACATCATAACATAATCATGGTTTTGTATTTTTTTTTAATTGAAAGTGTGATAGAATTGTTAGATCTATATGGAATTACTTAAATCTCTGAACTGTAATCGCAATTATCATATCAAATAGTATTCATTATATTTTTTCAATTTCTTCTAGTGCTACATGTGGGAAAAGTTAAATTTCCAATATCTCGAGAAAGGCTTGTGACGATTCCTAAACAATGGTGTCCATTAATTAAGAACTTCAAGAACTTACAAAGAATTTGCTTATTTTATAATAGACAAAGTGACGCATATATTATTTTATTTTATCCTTTGAAGATCAAGAACGTGACATATCCTGCATAATATAATGCATAATGCTATTTGCAAAGAAAATATTCAAATGAAGAGAGGCATATATATTTAAACTAGTAATCCCGTGAAGCATATTTCTCCATATCTCTGTATACCAGAAGTATATTTTTCCATATTTCGTATATTTTCTTTCATCCATTGTACTGCTACTTTTCCTTATACTTCAGCTTCACTATCGCTACTGTATTTTATAAATCAACTTTCGTATCTATGGCAATATTTTCATAATGCTAAAACTTCAAGTACAAAGAAACCGGACTTGAATTCAAGAGAATTTGAAATGCAAACAAACAAACATAATGTAGAAATATCTAGAGAGTGAGTCTTCACTTGGATTTCTCATGTTCCATATCGCTCTCTCTATGTGTTCTTTCATTTATTGCACTTTCTTTGAACATCAGCTTTTCCCTTTGCTACTGCATTTCATAAATCAACCTTCGTTGCTAGGGCGATATTTCCATAATGCTAAAATTTCAAGTGCATAAAAACTGCATTTCAGTTCAAGAGAATTTGAATTGTAATAAAACACACATAATGCCATATATCTAGAGAGCGAGTCTCCACTCGGCTTTCTCATACAATTATGTTCCATAGTGTTTAGTTTCATTTGCGTCACTGTTATTATCATAGTGGAATGGAGGCGATTAGGAGATTTTCCTCGAGAAACAGGCGGGCATTAAACTTCTAAGCCAAATTATATATATTTTTAAATATTTATTTTCTGCATCCACTTCTACATAATATACACAGAATACCAACCAAATTGGGTCTAAATCGTTTTAGTGGATTTTGTGATTACGGAGGTTCGCTGATTTTGACAAAATCATAAATTACTCTTTATATTTTTCATATTTTTCATATTTCTCAAATTTTTAACACTTTACAAGATAGTTGAAAAGCGTTTATGACTTTGCTCATTCTGTCTGACTGTCCGTTTGCACGATAACTGCTGTGAAAAGGAATTTATCAAAATGAAATTTTAGTATGTTGTAGAGACGGTCTGTGGGACATATCGGAATGCAAATGGCTATAATATCACCTAAATAGTTTTGTATTGAACCCGGGTTGAAAAAATGAAATAGATTTAATAACCCTATGAGACCTAATGTTTCAAACATTTTTTAACCTAAGTTAAAATTCATTAATTGCTTCGAGAATTTTAGGAGATATTCAAATTATCCTATAAAATATATAAATAAATTTCAACAAAATATATTCCCTAGTTTTTTAAATAAAAATTGAAATACCCAATTACACCCATATAATATGAAGAGATCACATGACCCACTTTAAATAAACAAGAAAGATCAATCACGCATAAAGTATTAATTATGAAATACTTTCCAACTGAAATGCAATTTTATTTAACCATCTCTAAGATGCGATATATTTAGGGGTGATATTTTTAAAATTATCACAATGCTGTAATAATTTATTATATTCGAAATCTTCATCAAAAATAAATGAACTATAAATCGCGTCATCGAAATGTAAATCGCCTGGCTCTTTATATAAAAGTGAATATTTTATTCATAAACTCTTTTCCATTCCTTTCTTTCAGCAACGATATTTTTAAAATTATCACAATACTACAATAATTTATTTTACTTAAAAAGTTAAAACTATGGAGGTAAAAGTACTTTCTAACTCCATGATTAAAACTTCATCGAAAAAGCAATACTATAGAATCGTCTGCTTCTCTATGTAAAATCAATGAATGTTTCATTCATATCAGCTATATTGCAGACACCAGAACTAAATAATTTTGTGTTAAAGAAATTCAGCAATTCTTATACAACTCAACTTACAACTTGATGTGTTTGCATTCTCCATACGTGAAAATTAGGCATCGCTGTAGAAATAATCAAAGTTTGATGATAATTTAATCTAAAAAATATTGTAATTGCTTGGCGTAGTATATAGATGCACAGAAATGAAGTAAAAATTGAGCGGTTTTAGGACGGATGCAGCACAAAATATAAATTAAAAAGAACTTTAAAAATCACGATTTTGACACAAGATGGATGACATATTACTTTCCTTATATACATAATGTATACGGAAAGTATTGTGACGGGGTCGAAAATTCGAATTCGAGTTTTCGACGGGAGAACACTTTCAAGCATCCCTGATCACGAATCAAAAAATATGATGTGGGCAGCACATGACTTTCCTTATATAATGCAATGAATTTACTGTTTTTACTGTAAAAAAATCTGATGTGGGCAACACATGACTTTCCTTATATAATGTAATGAATTTACTACTTTTCAGTAAAAAAAATAGGTTTTTTCTTATAGTAGATACTAATATTCTTTCCAAGATATTGAATTTTCGACAATTGGTCGTCATTTTCATTGATTTAGCGTCAATTTTATCCATTTGGCGAGATTTTCGTTAATTTGGCAACATTTCAAAAAGTCACCAAGTTGGCGACATTCCGCCAAATTCGTCGCCAAAATTTCGCCAAGCGTTATGGACGAAGAAATAAGTTGTTCTTACAGCAGATAAATGACTATTGGCGTTCAAATACAAAAGTATTACTCAAAGTATTTTTTTTCATGAATGGAACGAGCTAGATCCACGAGAGTGATGTCATCCAATTTATCGCATGGTATTACATATGAAAAGTGAACATGTTTCTCAATAGGAAATATTTTTTTTTTCATTTTATATGACTTTTTAATAATTTTTTTGAAAAATGTGCAATATCTCGAGAACGGTTCATGTTAGCGTTCTAAAATTTATGTCAATCGTTTTCTAATGAACAATTACATAAGAAATGTCTATTTGCGTAACTTTATTAGTGGTTTCGATTTTTTGACGATTTTTTCAAAATTTTATTCGAAAATTTAGGGGGGTTCTGAACATTCGATTGCGTATAAAAACAATAGGCTTCCAGTGTTTACGGATTGTGATTTTTGTACCAAATTTGGTTCGAATCGGTCCATTCGATCGTCAGTTATCGTCTCCACAGACTCACTGACACACACACACACACACACACATACTTTCACACACACACACACACACACACACACACACACACACACACACACACACACACATACACACACACAGACATCACTTCAAAAATGTTTGATTCGTGATCAGGGATGCTTGAAACGTGCTCTCCCGTCGAAAACTCGATTTCGAATTTTCGACCCCGTCACAATACTTTCCTTATACATTATGTATATAAGGAAATTAATTTTGAAGTGATGTCTGTGTGTGTGTGTGTGTGTGTGAAAGTATGTGTGTGTGTGTGTGTGTGTGTGTGTCAGTGAGTCTGTGGAGACGATAACTGACGAACAAATGGACCGATTCGAACCAAATTTGGTACAAAAACCACAATCCGTAAACACTGGAAGCCTATTGTTTTTAAACGTAATCGAATGTTCAGAACTCCCCTAAATTTTCGAATGAAATTTTGAAAAAATCGCCAAAAAATCAAAACCGCAAATAAAGTTACGCAAATAGACATTTCTTATGTAATTTTTCATTAGAAAACGATTGTCATAAGTTTTAGAACGCTAACATGAACCGTTCTCGAGATATGGTACATTTTTCAAAAAAATTATGAAAAAGTCACATAAAAAAAGAAATTCCTATTGAGAAACATGTTCACTTTTCATATGTAATACCATGCGATAAATTGAGTGACATCATTCTCGTGGATCTAGCTCGTTCCATTCATGAAAAAATATACTTTGAATAATACTTTTGTATTTGAACGCCAATAGTCATTTATCTGCTGTAAGAATAACTTTTTTCTTAGTGCATAACGCTTGGCGAGATTTTGGCGACGAATTTGGCGGAATGTCGCCAACTTGGCGACTTTTTTGAAATGTTGCCAAATTAATGAAAATCTCGCCAAATGGATAAAAATGATGCTAAATCAATGAAAATGACGACTAATTGTCGAAAATTCAATATCTTGGAAAGAATATTAGTATCTACTATAAGAAAAACCTATTTTTTACTGTAAAAGTAGTAAATTCATTACATTATATAAGGAAAGTCATGTGTTGCCCACATCAGATTTTTTTATTTTGAAGTGGGTAACGTGATCTCTTCATATAATATGGGTGCAATTATTATTTAAATTTTTATTTAAAAAACTACTGAACATATTTTGCTGACATTTTTTTATATATTTTATGGGATCATTTGAATATTTTCAAAAATTTTTGAAGCAATTTGGGAATTTCAAATTCGCTTAAAAAATATTTGAAACATTAGGTCCCATAGGGTTCAATGTATTTCATTTCGTTAACCCGGGTTTAATCTGAAACCAATTGGGTGAGATAATTTATTTACATTCCCATATGTCCCACAGGCCCTCTCGACAACATACTAAAATTTCGATTTGATTGAGTCATTTTTACGGCAGTTATTGTGTGAACGGACAGGCAGAATGAACAAAGTCATAAATAGTTTACAACTATGTTGGAAAGTGTTAATAAGTATATGAGCATACATGAAATAAATATAATTTTAAAAGTAAATTGTATACCTAATGCGCGTTGTTTTATTTCTTTAGCTACGGTGAGTGAGCTCGCATTTGTGAGATAAATTTTTTGGATTATTGCATCTACAACTTATATGCACTTATTAAATTAATTAAAATTTACGCGACATTTTGCTGCTTGGCCGCATTCTCTTAAGTAAAATAATTATGCCACAATAATATATGAAATTTGAAACTTATATTTGTTCCGAAATCTTTCGTGATTTTTGAGATTGCAATGAGTCAACTATTTGACACACCACACACACATATACAAACACACACCCACACAGACAGTCTAAAGTTATATTTGGTGTCAAGGGACCTCATCGATATATTTTTGGTTAAAACTGTGCTTGAGAATATATCACGGTCACCATACTTCTCTATAACTCATCGTGCAAGAAAAGCAATGAAAAGAAAATGGTGAATATTTTTCAGATTTCGTATCAAGTTAGTGTTTTAAAATATTTTGTTAAAATCTTATAATATTTTGTATTCTCT
Source organism: Amaurobius ferox (assembly GCA_951213105.1). Lineage (NCBI taxonomy): Eukaryota > Metazoa > Arthropoda > Arachnida > Araneae > Amaurobiidae > Amaurobius > Amaurobius ferox. The sequence goes on along the minus strand of OX578140.1, from coordinate 92,512,530 downwards.
GATGCAGACGGCCAGTCTTTAATCGCATTGGACTATAATTGCACTGTAGGAGATATCGTTTACATACAAAAAATAGATCCACCACAATAATTCAATCCTGTCCAATCCAGGAGCAGCAAGCATGGAAATAAGACATTTTTCGCGTTAAAACAAGGAAAATTAAAAACATTTCTTAAAACAGAAGCTCATCCTTATTTATCAAGGAAACTTTTTGCTTCTAACAGGACAGCTGGATTTATTTATTCTACAAGCCTTGATGGTACGAACTTTGATAGGTATTTGTTGCCTTCTTTATACGCCTTCCATTCGTCCCACATGTCCATTACTACTATTTAGGTAATGCTCTATAACTTTGTGATTGGTATTTTCTTCTATATCATTTTGCTGTCGAGTTGGTTATCATACCATTTTAAAATGTTCCTCTAGGGTTGCTACAATTCATTTCATTCGGTCGGGCATGACCACATTTCTATAAATAGACAAAACGTGTTTATCCATGGATCTTACCTTACAAAATTATAGGGGTGTCCAAGGATTGTCCTAAGAATTCTATACATTAACATATATCTTTACAAAATAGTACGAGTATAAGTGTTGTAAAAAGTATTATCGTCTGTAAAAAATTTCCATTATTACTGTATTCAAACATTTATTAGAAATTAATAAATATAACGACTTATTCAAAGTAGAAGTTCTTGATTTGAAAAATAATTCTTTGCGTGCTTCACGCAAACCAAGTAAATTTTTCGTGTAAGTTTCCATAAAAGGGACAAGTGTTTGGAACACAGCGGGTCATAAATTTTGATATACAAACCCACGTGACAACATCCAGGTTTTCTTTGCCAGTGTGACCCTGGTGCATGATCAAAGGAAACAAACTGGATTATAGTGTAACTATGGTTTAACGCGCAGCGTGAGAATCTTACGAAAACCCCTGGAGATAAATAAATTAGTAGAAAACAATAATTTTATGCAGTTCACGCTTTTAAGACATATAATAAATTGCTTTTCAGTTATAGTGGAACAGCAGAGCTTACTTTTGCTTTAGAAGAATAAACGTATTTATTAATTTGATTGTGATTGTCGCATGGAAATGTGAAAAACCAACTCAAATGTGATGCAAAAGTTAATAAATAATTATATTTTTTATGTTGTCGTACAGGGTAATTTCGTACATTGCGTGTACCCGCAATTATCCACCAGTGTGTAGTCCGGCATCAAACAGTATCTAAAATAATTATTATACATAAATTAAAATTAATAACTTTGAAATGATGAGACATATTTTTTTCTGAAATTTAACATTTTATTAAAAGTATCATTGTGCAATATAGAAATACTTATTAACTTATTATTTAAATTTTATTTATTTGATGCATAAAAACTTTCTCAATTCTGAAGTTGTCGAACAAAGCTTTTGAGGCGGCACATAAAGTGTGATAATACAGGATTCAATTTTGCTTGACTTTAGAGTCAGATCAATTATAACACTCCTCAATGATGATTAAAAATAGTTGTCTTGGTTCTTGTAACGCCCGTCAGAAGGCTGGACTGTCGCGGTCATCATTACTGAGTCTTTGGCAATTGTGCCTTGTCTTTTGTGGAGCTCTTAGTTCACTTTTCAAGATTGTCTGCAGTGCTACATTTTAATTCACCAACTTCCAAAATCTTGCAAGATGTGAAAAAAAAATAATAATAATAACAAACAGGGTATTTAAAAATGTATTCCGTAATGAGATTGTCGTATTGAGTCACACTCCAATTAATTTCGAAATGTGCCTGCATTTAAAACCATACCCTTGCTTAAACCGTTTGATACAATCTCAAAATTATGGTAATTACATTAACTATTTGTTTTTCTTTTTTCAAAATCTATTTACTTAGCCTGCACTTTGAAAAAATTCTCAGATAAACCGAGTAAAATCTTTCTCGAAAAGTTACATTGAAAATAAAAGTTTCTAAAAAAAAGTTTAAAGTTTTAAAATGCCAGCTATACGACAAAATACATACATGTTTGTTTTTTCTTCCACATTTACTGTGTCAGCTTCCATTTTGAGTATGGTACATGATCAAAGAAAACCGATTAGAGTCAAGTATAACTATGTTGTAAAACTTATCGGAGAGTTAACTTAGTCCCATGAGACCAAAAAAAAAAAAGGATTGAGACAAAAATGCTTTTAACTTAATTCGCACTCAGTTTTACAGCATACATAAATTTGTTTTTTATTTGCAGTGGAATGTTTCAAAGTTTTCTTTTGCTGTAGATACGTACAAATGTACGTATATTATTTACTACTCATTTCCACTCCCGCATAGCTAGTGGCCATTAAATGTGACATTTACACACTTGATAACAGTTAAAATAACTTTTCTAAATATAAAAAAGAAACTTTAAGATTAATTAATAAATATTATGCGCATTTTATATTTTTGTTAACATGTTAAATGGAAAACTATACTGACTCTTGTTTTCTTGCTCGACAAAATGATTTACTTTATTTTCCTGAAATTCCTTTGTATGGTCACACTTAATTCGATTTTTTTAAATATTAAATTTTTTTGTTGGTCTGGAAGGTAAGACGGATTTAATGAGACAAAGAGCAAGATTCCAGCTACCGTGAGAGAACTAAATAATTTTGATATTTTTATTAATACTAGGGGCTCTGACCCCTGCTCGCTCCCCCTTCGGGAAGCTTCGCCTCCTACTCACTGCGCTCGCTGAACTCGCTTCATATCTATCTTTCCTAAAAATTCTGCTTTCTAAAATCTCTTTTCTAACCCTGCGTATTTTCCACAGGAGGGAAAAGCAGGGATTTTTCTTAGCCCAGGGAATCCAAAAACTGAATTGCTTGATCGTGATTCACTTCGCGAGCTCTTTCATGCCAAACTAAAGTATAAATCGATAACGGTTTATTCCATCATATTACCCAATTATTTCTCTATGAATGCACCCAATTTCATATTTTTGTATGCTATAGTTTTGACGGTACGAGACAGAGAAATCGCTAGACGTGCCGATACGAAATAAAAGTTTACTTCAGAAGTGCATGAAAAGTAAAATATCTCAAAAACCACATCGATATTAAAAAAAAAGAGCTCCGTTCTGCAAAAATTCACCCATGTATGTACCTGCCTTCAAAAACTCGTGGTCTTGTTATTGTTAGTCTACCCAGGACGCGAACTCGTAGTTCAATTACTTTGTTTTTGACATTAAATATTTCTTAAACTACAATATATATATATATCAAAAAACGGTTTATTTCGGCGTATTCCTCAAAACTTTTTCTATAAGTGTACCAAATTTCATATTTTTATAGGCAACAGTTTTTGCTGTACGAAGCAAAGAATCTCGAGAAACGAGAAATTTGTCAAACAGCTGCGACGGCTACTTTTTATTTAATATAGAGATATACACCCCTATCGTCCCTGCCCATTCGAATTATTAAAACATTAGGTTTTTCCTTTTATCTGGAAGCTAAGTTCAATAGAATGGTACTAAAACCAAGTTTCTAGTTATAGTGGATGCATTTGATAATTGAACACCGTGGTTTTGAACATTTTGATTATTCATTTGCGTCGTCGTACCTGATTCGAATTATCAAAATATTAGATTTTTCCTTTTGTCTAGTAGTTAAGCTCAATAGAATACTACTAAAACCAAGATTCTAGCTAGAGTGGATGTATTCGATACTTAAGCAGTGTTTGTGAGTTTTTTTTTATTATTTTGCATCGTCACATCAAATTCGAACTATGTTGATGATTTCGGCAAACTGATAAGAAAGTTTGTAATTACAGGCAATACAGGCAATATTATGAAAATTCCAGCTTCATTTCTGAAATATTCAGCCAATTATAGTTATTTTTGTGTGTATATATATATATATATATTATCATAACTATCAGGAACCTTACTCGTCATTACGGACAACTGTTTGAACCAATGAAACTTTCAGTAGTAAGCTTGGAAATGTTTTACAGTGCAACAAACCCCACAGTGTGAAAGACGAAATGTGTACAAATAAACGAAACACATGCATACTGCGTTCTATATTATTTTTTGCGTAATTTTGTTGCATACATTGTTCCTATTCTTTGCAGTACAGGGTTTTATTTGTTGAGAGAAAAAAAAAACATTTTACGTGATATGCATTAATTGTGAATGGCACTTCGATATATTTGTTCCAATTTCTGAACTACTGAGACTTTTGTATATTTGTCGATGATTTGAATAGATTTTGTGTATTTGTCTTTTCATAATTTTGTATTTTGATATCATTAACATCCATTCGCCTTTCTTCCGTAATTAAAGTGAACCCTAAACATTCTTATAGAATTATGTATATCGATATGTTAAAATATCTGCAATCATATTCTATATAGACTATGCATTAATTGTGAATGGCACTTCGATATATTTGTTCCAATTTCTGAACTACTGAGACTTTTGTATATTTGTCGATGATTTGAATAGATTTTGTATATTTGTCTTTTCATAATTTTGTATTTTGATATCATTAACATCCATTCGTCTTTCTTCCGTAAGATAAGTGAACCCTAAACATTCTTATAGAATTATGTATATCGATATGTTAAAATATCTGCAATCATATTCGATATAGTCTTTAGTCCTATTTGCGTCATGGAATGGAAAACAAAATTATCAGAATGGAAAAGAAGATAAATCTTTTTAATTTTTTATATAATTTTTTCTTTTATATGTTTCGTAAAAATCCATTAAATTTTATACTTTTAAACTAGCAGTCGCTAAGTGATGTCGATGATTTGAATGGATTTTGTATATTTGTCTTTTCATAATTTTGTATTTTGATATCATTAACATCCATAGCATTTTTCAAATTATCAATTTCCAACATTCTTACAGAGTCCACTTTGACAGTAAGAGCTTGCAATTCTGTCCCATTAGCTCAACGGTAGAGCGTTGGCTAGCAGTACGAAGTTCCGTGGTCTGAATCCCAATTTGGGCAGCAAAGTTTTTTACAATGATCGAACAAATCAACCCATGTACGTAGGTGGTTCAAAAAGTAAGGTAACAAGAGCTCTCACGAGTGCACAAATTCGGAGTGCTAATTATTTGAATTGAAAATGAAAGGTGTCGTGTTGTTGCATGACAACGCCCGACCGCATATGGCCTCGGTTACACGTGATTTGGTACAGCGTTTCTGATGTATTGGAACACCAACTGTATAGCCCGGATATCGCACCAAGCGATTTCCATCTCTTCGGACCGTTGAAGAAACACTTGACAGGTCGCCATTTCAAAACCGATGCCAAAGTTCAGGAAGCCGTCGTTGAGTGGCTCCGCGACCTGGGCCCTGATTTCTTCTATGCCGGTTTCGATAGATTGGTTTACCGATTGAATAAATGCTTCGACAACCATGGTGACTGTGTTGAAAAATAATATATACCAGTGCCTTGCTAACTTTGTGTAGCTCTTTGATTTCGTGAATAAATCTTTTCTCTCACAGGACTTGTTACCTTACTTTTTGAATCGCCTTCGTAGGTTAATGCAAATATGTAGGAGATCTGAAAGTAACTTCGGTACAACAAGTACGAATTCAGTGGACTTTGGTATATTGAGCGCCGATTTCAAATCGGAAGGTCAAGACCACGCAGTAAGCTAGCCTATAGGATAAAAGTAGTAGCAGAAAGCTAAGCTCAGATAAAAATAGCAGGTGGTGGTCAGTCAGATTGTCAGTTGTACGTCAATGATATTAGAGGGTGGAGTATGCACTTTGACAATAAGAGCTTGCATTTCCATCCTGGTAGCTCAAAAGTTGTACGTCGGCTGGTCAGTACGAAGATCCGTAGTTCCATTTTATGTTGGATCAGCAAGGTTCTTTACATACTATTATCATTGTTCGAGTATTACTGAAATAAATTATATCTAGTTTTATTTTTTCGCATAATGCATCTACACATAAAATTTTGTAGCTATACGTGAATTTATTGTTACTTCCCCTGCAATACATGGTAATGTATAGGGAAAGTATTGGAATCATGTCGAAAATCGCAACTCGAGTTTTCGACGGATCTACACGTTTCGAGACCTCTAGAATACGAAAAAGCTATTTTTAGCGTGACGTCTGTGTGTGTGTCTGTGTGTCTGTCTGTCTGTGTGTGTCTGTCTGTCTGTGTGTCTGTCTGTCTGTCTGTGTGTCTGTCTGTCTATCTGTCTGTGTGTATGAGCAATGTATGTATCCACTCTAACTCAAAAATTTATGGACCGAATTTCATAACATTTGGTAGGTAAGTCATTTGGGTATGACTCTGATGCTGATTAGTTTTTGGTATGATTCGTAAAATTAGAACCCGCCTTTTTTTTGCGAAATGGCCCGTAAAAATTTTATGTATCGACTCTAGCTAAAATACTAATTGATCAAATTTCACAAAAATTTGGTAGATAAGTTACTTGTACGATACTCTGGTGCTGATTAGATTTTGGTATTTATCGGAAAAGAACAACCTGCCTTTTTTTACGAAATGGCCCGCAAAAATATCATGTCTCTAGATAAAATACTAATTGACAAATTTTCACAAAATTTGGTAGATAAGTTACTTGTGGGATACTCTGCTGATTAGATTTTGATATTAACCCTTTTTTTACGACATGGCCCTCAAAATTCGCCAACATCTAAAAAATGTACGTATGTTCAAATATATCAATTAAATGTTTGTTTAATACGTAATTTGCGATGAGGAAAATAATAACAACAACTCTATTACTCTAGAACTAACCATTCTCGAGATATTTGAGATGTTTCTCATTTAGTTATGCCATTTTTGAAAAAATATCCAATTACCAAATAAAAACAGAAATTCAATTAAAAATGCAAATTTAGTGTTATTTTGTGCAAATAAATTCAATTGAATGAGTTATTAAAGAAATAAAGAAAAAATGAATTTTAATCTGCAGGGAAAGCCACGTGCTGCCCACATCAGATTTTTACTTCCCTGTAATACATGGTAATGCATAGGGAAAGTATTGGAATCATGTCGAAAATCGCAACTCGAGTTTTCGACGGATCTATACTTTTCGAGACCTCTAGAATAGGAGAAAAAAACATTTTTAGCGTGACGTCTGTGTGTGTGTCTGTGCAATGTATGTATCCACTCTAACTCAAAAACTAATGGACCGAATTTCATAAAATTTGGTACGTAAGACACTTGGGTGTGACGCTGGTGCTGATTAGTTTTTGGTATAATTCGGAAAAAAAGAACCCGCTTTTTTTTTAGAAATGGCCTGCAAAAAATCTATGTACCAAAATCTATGTACCTCTGAAATACCAATTGACCAAATTTCACAAAATTTGGTAGATTAATCACTTGTGGGATATTCTGGTGCTGATTAGATTTTGGTACGATTCGGAAAAGAACAACCTGTCTTTTTCTACGAAATGACCCGCAGAAATCGCCGATATTTTAAAAAAAAAGACTACTTATGTTCAAATGTATCAATTAAATGCTTGTTTTATATGTAATTTTTGACGAGGAAAAGAATAAGAACAACTCTATTACTCTAGGACTAATCGCTCTCGAGATATTTGAGGTTTTTTGCCTTTTTGCTATGCCGCCTTTGGAAAAATGTCCAATTACCAAATAAAAGCAGAAATTGAATTAAAAATGAAAATTTTGTGTTATTTTGTACAATTAAACTCAATTTAATGAGTTCTTAAAGAAATATAGAAAGAATGAATTCGAGTCTGCAGGGAAAGTCATGTGCTGCCCACATCAGATTTTTCAGTTATCGCACATACACACACACAGCAATTTTCGGGAAAACAATACTTTCTCTACTTAATAGTAAAGTAAAAGTTTGACGTACATAAATCTATGTGATATTGATTCAATGTTAATTGCATTTTGAAATGCATATTCCCTTTTACATAAATGCAAGTCCTGCAGTCATTCATCCGACAGTTCAAGTAAATTCATAGTCGGTCGGAATAGACGCAACATTATTGGATATAGCATTTCCTTTTCTGTAAACAAATTTATCTTTCATATGACGGTGAATCAACTTAACTCTGTCAAGTTTGACAAATTGAGTTTTGTCTTGAAATACTTTTTTAAGTTCTGCTCATAAAAATCGTATTTTCATATATTCGTTCTAGCTGAGTTAGAGGTACTTTATAAAGATGCGTCTGAAAAAGTATGTTTTTTTTTCATAGTACATGTATTAGTTATTTATGTCTTGTGCTTTGAAGTCACTTTGATATTTATAAAATTGCAAATAAAACGAATTGCCTGCAGCAAGTAACAACCATAAATTTTGAATGTTTAGCAATACGTGTAGCTTTGAGCTATGGTCGTTTGTTCTCTTACATGTAGGAGAAAGAGACGTAAATAAGAAAATATGAGTCATAAATGACTTATGTAAACTTTAAGAAACAATGTTTGTTATGTGGTTATGCTAGATATATGTCAATTCCTTTTTTTTTTGGCAGTAAAATTATTTAAACCATATGTGTTTTTGTTGTTATAATCAGAGAGTTATTAAATTTGAAGTTGTTACAGTTGTCAAAGTTGTTAAAGTTGCAGTTGTCAAAGTTGTTAAAGTTGCAGTTGTCAAAGTTGTTAAAGTTGTTACAGTTAAGCACAGGATTATTAAAATCAAAGGGTTGTTAAACTCTAAGACAGTTCTGGAGCGCATTCTAAAGCTTCAATGGGAAACAAATTTGAACAGATACTTTAAACGATGCGCTCGTCGCTTATTGAAAAAGAATAGTAGAATAGTTGAATAGAAAAGAATAGTAGAATAGTTTCTATTGCTGGTCTGTCTTCCTTGGTTGTTTTCACTGTTTTCTTAGTCTCTGCCTAGCTCCGGCGTTTTTCGTGCTGCAGGTACTTTTCCAACGCCATTTATGGCTTTTCACTGTGAGGATCACATTCCGATAAAAATTATGTAGGTGTTGCCATTTGAAAATTTCGATATTGTGTCACTGTAACCCTAACTGTGAGAGCAGGACTGTTGTTTTTACACAGCATTCTTGAGCGCATACCTTAAAATACCTGCATTCAAAATTTCTTTCTGTTTCCTTGAACGGTATGATCGCTAGGGACTCATATATCGGCATAGTTTTTTTATTAATCACCCTGTATATATACAGGGTTGTTATAATTAAAGTTCGCCTATTCAGAAAGCTCTAGAGCCGGTTCTATGGCTTCAAACGAAACAACATTTAACTAGTATGTAGTACAAGTGATGCGCTCTGCAAAAATCGAAAAAAAAATTAGTTACAATTGCCGCCAGTAGGTGGCGCTGTGCCAATAGCTAAGGCGATTGTTGCAATTTGTTTGTAAAATAAATAAAGGAAAATGTATTGCATAGTTGGTACAATAACAATTCGCTAATGCAGAAAGCTCTAGAGGCAGATCTATGGCTCCAAACAATACAGAAAAAGGAGATAATTTCATGTGATGCAATCTGAGTCCAGAAAAATAAAACATGTCGCTCACCAGCGACGAATAACAGCATTACGCATCCTCAATGAACCCTCCATTATTTGCAATCACACATTCCATTCTCAGAACTGTGTTTTCTACTGCAGAGCGTAAAGTGTCCTGTGGGATTGACCCGATGTGACGCCTAATACTGTTCTTCAGATCAGAGATCGTCAGACATCTGTCTTTAGACACAGAGTTGAAGCGTATTCCAACGTGATTTGAAGCGTATTTCAGCGTTTCGAAGTTGTGACATCACTGCTGTATCGTCGAAGATTTGAATAAAAAGTGACCTTCTTCAAAGCGTTTGTTGAAATTTTGTACACTTTTGTGTGTTTCGTCTGGATTGACCGAAATTGATAGAATGAATCTGCACAATTTTACTTTTACCAACTGTGACATAAATTTTCCTTTATTTTTTTTTACAACGAAACTTGCGAAAATCACCTTAGATATTGCAGAAGCGCCACCTACTGACGACAATTGTAACTAATTTTTTTTTTCGATTTTCGTAGAGCGCATCACTTGTACTACATACTAGTTAAATCTTGTTTCATTTGGAGCCATAGAACCCGCTCTAGAGCCTTCTGAATAGGCGAACTTTAATTATAACAACCCTGTATATATATATATATATATATATATATATATATATATATATATATATATATATATATATGCATATATATGCATATATATATATATATGTATATATATATATGCATATATATGCATATATATATGTATATATATATATGCATATATATATATATATACATATATATATATATATATATGCATATATATATATATATATATATATATATATATATATATATATATGCATATATATGCATATATATATGTATATATATATATATATATGCATATATATATATATACATATATATATATATATATATGCATATATATATATATATATATATATATATATATATATATATATATATATATATATATATATATATATATATATATATATATATATATATATATATATATATATATACATATATATGTGTGTGTGTATAAAAGGTATATTTTGATCATTTTTTTGATAATGATATACGGATGATGATATTATCAATGGAATCATTAATGATGAAATTATTTCATATTTGGGTAATCATTAAATGTAAAATATATAGTTTTGAATTAACCCTGCTTATACCCTCAAATTGGTACAATGTCCTGTAAAATTCCTTTGATACTTTTAGATGCTCAGCTCTGAAGTAGGAGAAAAAACTTTTAAACTGATTATTTTTATAACTGTTTTTCTTTACATATTTTTTATACATACTTTCTTCAGTTTTTAATTTTTAGCTTCAGCTTATTCTCGCTCATCTGCCTTATTATTTTGTTACATAATTGACGCTAAAATCTTTGTAGTATTACAGGTGAATTGACTCGTTACAACCAGGAAAAAAAATCTGATGTGGGCAGCACATGACTTTCCTTATATAATGTAATGCATTTACTACTTTTATAGTAAAAAAAATAGGTTTTTCTTATAGTAGATACTAATAGTCTTTCCAATATATTGAATTTTCGATTTTTTTCATTGATTTAGCTTCATTTTCATTCATTTGGCGAGATTTTCCTTAATTTGGAAACATTTTAAAAAGTCGCCAAGTTGGCGACATTCCGCAACATTCGTCGCCAAAATCTCGCCAAGCGTTATGGACGAAGAAATAAGTCCTTACAGCAGATAAATGACTATTGGCGGTCAAATACAAAAGTATTACTCAAAGTATATTTTTTCATGAATGGAACGAGCTAGATCCACGAGAATGATGTCACCCAATTTATCGCATGGTATTACATATGAAAAGTGAATATGTTTCTCAATAGGAAATATTTTTTTTTATTTTATATGACTTTCTGATAATTTTTTTGAAAAATGTGCAATATCTCAAGAACGGATCATGTTAGCGTTCTAAAATTTGTGCAATCGTTTTCGAACGGAGAATGACATAAGAAATGTCTATTTGAGTAACTTTATTAATGGTTTTGATTTTTTGACGATTTTTTCAAAATTTCATTCGAAAATTTAGGGGGATTCTCAACATTCGATTCTGTAAAAAACAATAGGCTTCAAGTGTTTACGGATTATGATTTTTGTACCAAATTTGGTTCGAATCGGTCCATTCGTTCGTCAGTTATCGTCGCCACAGACTCACTGACACACACACACACACACACACACACACACACTTTCACACACATACAGACATCACTTCAAAAATGTTTGATTCGTGATAAGGGATGCTTGAAACGTGCTCTCCCGTCGAAAACTCGAATTTGAATTTTCGATCCCGTCACAATACTTTCCTTATACATTATGTATATAAGGAAAGTAAAAATGTTATTCTTATAGTAGATATTCTTATAGTAGATACATATATTCTTTCCAAGATATTGAATTTTCTTCAATTAGTCGTCATTTTCATTGATTTAGCGTCATTTTTATTTATTTGGCGAGATTTTCGTTAATTTGGCAACATTTAAAAATGTCGCCGAGTTGGCGACATTCCGCTAAATTCGTCGCCAAAATCTCGCCAAGCGTTATGAACGGAGAAATAAGTTATTCTTACAGCGGATAAATGACTATTGGCGTTCAAATACAAAAGTATTACTAAGTATCTTTTGTCGTGAATGGAACGAGTTAGATCCACGAGCATGATGTCACGAAATTTATCGCGTGATATTACATATGAAAAGTGAACATATTTCTTATCAGCTAATGTTTTTTTTTTTAATTTATGGGATTTTATGACAAATTTATTTGAAAAATGTGCAATATCTCGAGAACGGTTCATGCTAGCGTTCTAAAGTTTATGGCAATCGTTTTTTAAGGAAAAATTACATAAGAAATGTCTATTTGCTTAACTTTCTTTAAGGTTTTAATTTTTTGATGATTTTGTCAAAACTTCACTCGAAAATTTAGGAGGTTCTGAACGTTCGATTGTGTTTTAAAATAATAGGCTTCCAGTATTCACGGATTGTGATTTTTGTGTTAAATTTCAGCCGAATCGCCCCATTCGTTAATGAGATATCGTCTCCACAGACTCACCGACACACACACACACACACACACTTACAACACTTCAAAACTGTTCGATTCGAGATCAGGGATGCTTGAAACGTGCCCTCCCGTCGAAAACTCGAATTCGAATTTTCCACCCCGTCACAATACTTTTCTTATACATTATGCATATAAGGAAAGTAATAATGTGCAGGCACAGAACTTTAATTTGCAAAGACAATGCATGGAAAGGGTAAAAGGGTCATAGTCACGTATGTAAATGACGTAACTACATTACTTAACGACTTTAAAATTTTATGCAAAAGATATTTAGGAGATTAAACTGTGTGCCGAATTTCAGCTCACAATCTCCTCATTTAGCTAAGAATAAATTTGTTAAAGATGATGTACGTAAATGACGTAACGACGTGGAAACGTTGTAGATTAAAATATTACGTAAAATAAAACTGTGTAACGAATGACAGGGAATGTGTTGGAAATGCTCTAAATGTTTAGGGAATCCATAACAAGCCCGCCAAATATGTTTAAAACGCGAGAATATAGGAAAAAAAAATCTGATGTGGGCTTTCCTTATATAATGTAATGAATTTACTACATTGACAATAAAAAAAATAGGTTTTTCTTATAGTAGATACTAATATTCTTTCCAAGATATTGAATTTTCGACAATTAATCTCCATTTTCATTGATTTAGCGTCATTTTTATCCATTGGGCGAGATTTTCGTTAATATGGCAACATTTCAAAAAGTCGCCAAGTTGGCGACATTCCGCCAAATTCGTCGCCAAAATCTCGCCAAGCGTTATGGACGAAGAAATCGGTTATTCTTACAGCAGATAAATGACTATTGGCGTTCAAATACAAAAGTATTATTCAAAGTATCTTTTTTTATGAATGAAACGAGCTGGATCCACGAGAATGATGTCACCCAATTTATCGCATGGTATTAGATATGAAAAGTGAACATGTTTCTCAATAGGAAATAGTTTTCTTTTATTTTATATGACTTTTTGATAATTTTTTTGAAAAGTCTGCAATATCTCGAGAACGGTTCATGCTAGCGTTCTAAAATTTGTGTCAATCGTTTTCTAATGAAAAATTACATAAGAAATGTCTAGTTGTGTAACTTTATTAGTGGTTTTGACGATTTTTTAAAAATTTCATTCGAAAATTTTGGGGGTTCTGAACATTCGGTTGCGTATAAAACAATAAGCTTTCAGTGTTTACGGATTGTGATTTCTGTACCAAATTTGGTTCGAATCGGTTCATTTGATCGTCGGTTATCGTCTCCACAGACTCACACACACACACACACACACACACACACACACACACACACACACACACATACTTTCACACACACACACACACAGACATCACTTCAAAAATGTTTGATTCGTGATAAGGGATGCTTGAAACGTGCTTTCCCGTCGAAAACTCGAATTCAAATTTTCAACCCCTGTCACAATACTTTCCTTATACATTATGTATATAAGGAAAGTAATAACTTGGAGTTATTTACAATTGATGTAGGTAAAAATGTACTTAAGGTAGAATATATTTACTGATTTTTTAAACTGCTTTGTTAAGAACATTTACTATATATTGAATTTAATATGCAACTTGCTTCTACAGCCCTTCTCTGTTTCTTACTACCAAAGATACAATTTATTACTTTCATTAATGGTAGTAACGTATCATTCATTACAGTTTTTGCCAATATCTGTTCTGGGAGTGGGGGTGGGTGGAAATCAAGTTACATATGAATGAAAATTTTGTTCTGGGCTGTATTCAGGGCAACTATATCTAGATCCTTGAAACAAGTGATCTACTAATTCATCAACTAAGAATATGAGAATGTTGCATGTTATGCAAAGAAACAAATGTGATAATAGACATGTAAATCTTTTAAACGTTTATAGAATTTTACGAACATTATTCAATTCCTTTATTACACTTCCCATAAGATGTACAAAATGAAAAAAGGCCAGAGCGCTTTCGAGCGTTAATACGCTCTTCATCAGTGGCCACACGGAAAGTAAAAAGGATCGTTCATATATAGACCAGTAAAGATGACAAATTTGCATAAAGATAATTAGTAAATGAACATTCGATTATCTAAGGAAAAATACACAAAAAACATAAAATATTTTTAATGGATTCAGAACCGAGTATATCTCAAAAAAGTACAATTAAAAATACTATTTTATTACAGGAATGCAAATTCAGAAAGGAGAGTCATGCATAATCCCCATGAGGATGACGTCAAAGATAACTATGAATAGACTTGAATTGCATAGAGTCGAAAATGATTCGCCAAGCATAACTTAAAATTTGAAAGGGGGTCAAAATTACAAATCGACGCACGGTAATGCTTCGATTTGCATTCCTGAATTTGCATTCCTGTAATAAAATAGTATTTTTAATTGTACTTTTCTTGAGATTTACTCGTTTTTGAATCCGTTAAAACATATTTTATGTTTTTTGTGACTTTTTCCTTAGATAATCGAATGTTCATTTACTAACTCTATTTATGCAAATTTGTCATCTTTACTGGTCTATATATGAATAATCCTTTTTACTTTCCATGCAGCCACTGATGAAGAGCGTATTAACGCTCGAAAGCTCTCTGGTCTTTTTCCATTTTGTACGTCTTATGGGAAGTGTAATAAAGGACCTTTTATCAAGGTTGTGTGCTTGATCTTATTTATTTGAAATCAGACGTGATACCAACTTATTTATTATTATTCAATTTATTCGATTTGGTAAAACTAAATTGATAAAAATATAGTTTCAAAATTAGATTTACATAATCTTTTATGTATATCCACAGAGAATTTGCAATTCTAACATTTTTTTCGATGCATAGTCTTTGCCAAAATACGCAACGACTACGATTCGTGTAGCAACACTAGCCACTAAAACAAGATTACGGCGAAAATCAGTACTTATGACACTTAAGTACGTCAAATGTAAATATTGCTACTGTAATTCTCTCAACATGTTTTAAGCATAAAGTTTCCGTAAATAATTGATATTTATTTATTGAATAAAGACAACGCTTTCAATTCTCCTATCAAAAATTCTATTGAATATGACATAGAGAAATGTAATCACAAGATATGGTATTTGATATCTGACATTACTAACAACCAGAAATAGCGTTTATTCGTAATGGTATGTTTTCTGATTTATTTGTACATGGGCAAGAAAAATAACTGGACATGTTTTGTGTTGCAGCAACGACTACATGCCCATCACATTGGCGTTTTTACGGGATTTTCCTTGGTTTCAGTCTACAGAGGTATATACTGGATTCAGTTTATTTTTCTGACCGATAACATATTATCTATGAAATGGTGTTGTATTGCATGAATAACAGAAATGAGCGCGCAAGATAAATATTTCTCTGCGGCAACGTTAAAATCTGCGAAACAGATTTGAAACATAGTAAAATTATGCTGTAATCTGATTTCACAGAGACTGGTGTTTCAACATGATTTCAACATTGCATTGATAGTAGAAAACAATAATGTGTAAAAACATTAACACACATTTCAACTTTATTAACCTGAATTATCTCGGTGAAAAAGGTTATGTAACTTTGTTGGCGGAGTCTGCATGAACATTGAAAAATAAAATTAGAAATGATCAAATTTTCCTCATTATTGAGAAAGATAAAAATTTTCCTCATTATTGAGAAATGATCAAATTTTCCTCATTATTGAGAAAGGATAAAAAATTTTCTCATTATTGAGAAATGATCAAATTTTCCTCATTATTGAGAAATGATAAAAATTTTCCTCATTATTAAGAAAGGATCAAATTTCCCTCAGTATTGTAAAAAGTTAAACATTTTCTCATTATTAAGGAAGAATCATATTTCCCTCATTATTGTTAAAAGACTGCTTTCTCATTATTGAAAAAAGATTAAAATATTCCTCATTATTGAAAAAAGCTCAGACTGTCCCCATTATTTGAAAAGTACCAAATTTTCATTATTGAGAAAGGATCAAATTTCCCTCATTATTGAGAAAGTATCAAACATACCTCATTATTGAGAAAGAATCAAATTTTCCTTATTATTGACAAAAATTCAAACTGTCCTCACTATTGAAAAAGTATTCAAATTTCCTCATTATTAAGAAATGATCAAATTTTCATTATTATTATGGAAGTATCAACATTTTCATTATTTTTGAGAAAGGATCAAATTTATTTAGTGCTGCCTTATGTCTGATTTGCAGTTCGATATGAACAGTATGTTAATGACTTTTCAATAGGTTTTTAAAATAACTTTCTCACGGTGTATCAGACTCATTATTGCATCCTCTTAAAATATTAACAATATTCCTGCCACTTTAGATAAATCCTTTACTAAAAAACTCTACTTTAACCTACATTTAGGTATCTGCAACCCTCAATAATCGATATGAGTTGTAGATTCGTTCTTGACTGGCTGCCAAGAAAGATCTCTCAATTAATCGTTGTGTAAATATTTTTAGCTTCTTGATGCCATTGGACATTCTAAAATGGATTCAAGTTATGTCAGAGAAAAATAATTTTATGTAACGTGTATAAATTAAGCAATAAATGCGCTGAAAATTAAAATACTTTGTCAGTAACAGCATAAGACAATTGATTAAATAAATTTATTGGGCTGACAGAAAAAAAGAAATTTCATCATAATAAATGAGATACAGAAAAACAAAACGAAAAATGAAATAAAAATATGTCGGTAGAAAAATACTCACGTGATACTGTAAAATAGGTGTTGCCAGCATATTTTTTTCATAATAATTAAACAAAAAATTGAAAAGATGTGGAACAGAGTGGAAGAAATGAAATGGCAGACGAAACTTAGCTGAACATTTCAGAAATGAAGCTGGAAGCTTGATAAGCTCCTGTAATTGTAGTTTTTCTTATCAGTTTGCCGAAATTATCCACAAAGTATTTGAAAAATATGAAAAAAGTTTGTAGATTGATTTACAGTGTAGTGTAAAATTATTTATTGATATATAAGACTATGGGATTTAGTTGTAATTAAAAAAATGAATGCTTCCGGTTTAGGAAAATAAAATGACTACCTTCATCAACAACAGAAATAACGTAGAATTTATAAATATAGAAAAAAAACCAGTTTCATACACCAAATGGATTATCAATTATTAATCAGAAAGATAAAACCGACAAGTAACAAATTAATGAAAAATTCTAGTTTCTAAATTAATTTAGGTAATTGCATCTATAAAGGAGAAATACAAAAAATGCAATGAAAGGTCCATTACATAACCGTTAAATGATCATTAAAGCTTTGTTCACATTCTGCGATTTTGAAACAGCGGTTTATTTTGTTAAATAGCTGGCTACTACCTTTCGGGATGTAAATGGTGTTATAGAGTGATAAATTTTGAACACTTCCTATTTGGAACATCTAAGTAATTAGGATTGAATGATTTATCGTGGAGGAGGAGTTTGACCAATTGCAATTTTCTGCAGATAGTTGTCACTCATGCGCATATGGCTCAAAAATACATTTAATTTCAGGTGTATTTTTATTTCTTCTTCCCAAGTCTCTGACCTCTCCCGAGCTTTTTAGTTTATAGTGATAATTCAGCCGTTGTAAAAAATGAAATCTCTGGATAATCGCCGAAAATGGTATAAACATTAAAGGGTTTATTAGAGTTTTGCTGTTATGTTTCGAATTTGGAAGCTAAATAACTGTCTCGGTTATTTGCGAATGGTATGACATGAAACGAAACAATTTTCAAAAATGAAAAACAAAAAGATAAATTCGAGGGATTGACAGAGCACAAAACAAGGCAGCTGCTATTCTGGAAAATACAATATTAGAGCTTCACAACAGGACATTTTTATGGTACACTATTTACGATATCTTTAGGGCCTATGATGCCAGGATCACCCACCCTGACTGCGCCTTAGGGCAGTGGTCTCCAAAGTGTGGCATGCGTACTCAAAGAAAGTGATACGTGGGAGAAAATTTAACATTCTCTTTTTACACTTTTTTCTGAAGATAATTTTTATATTGACAGAAAATAAAAGAAAATAATTCATTGAATAATATAAAATATTAATTGGTATTTCTAAGTTACACAATCATTGACACAATATTGTGATTATATTTATATTGTTTTATTTGAACGCCCGTTTAGAGCGAAAAGTAATCCTGTATTGACCACAGGGGTACGTAATGTATTTTTAGAGGTACGCAATGAAAAAATTGGGATTTAGGGGTACGTGGATCAAAGAATATTGGAGACCACTATCCTAGGGGAACAGAAGACGGGATAGAATCATACATAAGACCGTCCAATAGCGGTCAAGGCATACGACCAGTAGCTGGTCAAGAATCAGAATATGAAGACTCTCCGTCTGTATGCATCTTTGCTAAAATTTGGTTCTTGCCCCTTGGTCAATTGAGAGTTAAACAAAGGTGGTATTGTCTGTGCACTGTTAAACTACCAATATACACTTAGCTGCAAGTGAGTACTGTAAGTACCTGCAGTATATAATCTTCTGATGGAATGCTGTGCACATTACGAAGTTATGAGATCAAAGTATATTTTCTAGTCTATATTTTCCTCATTTAAGTTCAAAATGCGGTGTCTTCCCTCGAGTCGGACAAATAGTTGTCTTTTCGTTTTGGATTTAATAAATATAATGATGCCAAATTGAATCTGTAGTAGACATTAAAAATAGTAAAATCTTAGCGATAATAGACACGAGTAGTATGAGTGTAAATAATATTTCATGTATAAATATATAAATAAAATAATGTTTATTCAAGACAAAATGCTGGATTATATTATGTGTGACTTACATAACGGTTCTTATATGAGGTTGTGAATGTTCTCTTATAACTGTCACCAAAGAACATTTATTCAAGATAAAATGTTGAATTATGTTACGTCTGACCTCCACAACTGCTCTTATGTAACGTTGTGCATGTCCTCTTATAACGTTCACTAGGTAAGTTGAGATTTAATGTGATAAGTGCTATTTGACTTGATTGAAAAACGACAATAGGGCGATTGAGGTCCGTTTTTAACACTTTACAACAAAGTTGAAAAGTGTTTATGACTTTGTTCATTCTGTCTGTCTGTCTGTCTGTCTGTCTGTCTGTCTGTCCGTTAGCACGATAACTGCCGTAAAAATGAGTTTATCAAAATGAAATTTTAGTATGTTGTTCAGACGGTCTGTAGGACCTATGGGAATATAAATAAATAATATCACCCAATTAGTTTTTTATTGAACCCGGGTTGAAAAAATGAAATACATTGAACCCTATGGGACCTAATTTTTCAAACATTTTTTAAGTAAATTTAAAATTCACGAATTGCTTCGAAATTTTTAGGAAATATTCACATTATCCCATAGAATATATAAAAAAAAATTCAGTAAAATATGTTAAGTAGTTTTTTAATTAAAAAAATTATTTAATATAGGGAAAAAAACAAATTCAATTAAATTCTGACTTTGGGATATCTTCCAGAAAGAAAAGGGAGAGATATTATATAATAAATATCTCTCCATTTGTTTAAACGTTTTGCATATGGGAGTGGCTTCATATTTTAAGATAAATTTGGTAGATAACAATTTTTCATTTTTTTTAAATTTTATAAAACTCTTCATGATAAATTTAATTGATGGCATTTTAAATGCACTTTCCTACGTCCTAGAGAGTTAAAATTTGGTACACAGCTTAAATTTGTTGAACATTTTATTCGACAAAAATTTGATGGATCTTTAAATATAGATTATACATTTTTTTTAAAATGGCCTGAAAATAATCCCCGTTCACTTCTATAAATGATTGGTGTAATATTGTTAAAAATTCTGATGTGGACAGCACATGTCTTTCTCTGCAGACTCATATTCGTTCTCTTTATTTATTCAATGATAATTTGAGTTTATCTGCACAACATAAGTATTTTAAATGACATTGAATTTACACGTTAAACTTAAATTTGGTTCTCATTTGATAGCTGGACTTATTGTCAAAGGTGGCGTAGCGAAAACGCGAAAAAACTAGAATATCTCAAGAACGGCTAGTCCTAGAGTAATGGGGCTAGTCTTATTCTTTTTGTTGTCAAAAATCACATATAAAATAGAAATTTAATTGATATAATTGAGCACACGTAGTCTTTTATTTTTATATATAACGATTTTTGCTGGCCATTTCGCAAAAATAGCCCGTTCCTTTTTCCCGAATCGTAGTAGAATAACCTACAAATGATTTATATACAAAATTTTGTTAAATTTGGTATATAAATCACTTGTAGGTTATTGAAATATTATACTCCAAATTTTGTTAAATTTGGTTCATTAGTTTTTAGCTAGAGTGGATAAAGGCAATTTCTGCGGCCATTTCGCAAAGAAGGCAGATTCTTTTATTACGAATCGTACTATAATCTAATGAACATCAGGATTTCCCTCAAAAAACATACCTACCAAATTGTATGAAATTCGGTCCATTAGTTTTTCAATTAGAGTGGATGTAATATCCACACAGACACACAGAAACATACACAGATACACCCTTACACACACAGACGTCTTCCTAAAAGTAGTTTTTTCGTGTTCTAGAAGTCCCAAAACGTGTAGATACTTTGAAAATTCGAGTTCCGATCTTCGGCACGATTCCAATACTTTGAGTACATACACATACACATATATATTATCTGTGTATTATCTGTGTATCTAAATTCCGTGCCTATGCAATTACAATAGTTGTGATTTTAAATGATCCCTAAACTTTTATTATTTCTTCAAGGAAGCCTAATTTTAACATATGCAAAATGCAAATATCTCAAGCGATTGTAAGATGAATTACATAAGAATTGCTGAATTTTTTTCACACAAAATTATTTAGCTCTGGAGTCTGGAATACAAGTTATATGAATGAAATATTCATTGATTTTGCATAAAGAATCAGATGATTTATATTTCGATACAGTTTTAAATATTTAAGTATAATAAATTACTGTAGTACTGTGATAATGTAAAAGATATTACCACTGAATGAATCACATTTTAGAAATTTTTAAATGAAATTACATTTCAGTTGGAAAGTGTTTAATAATCAATGCTTATGCATGATTGATCTTTCTTGTTTTTAATGACCACATCTATCTGATTAGTGCCCCGGTAGCCCTTATCTATATAAATAAAATTGAAAATATTTCTGCCTGTTTGTTTGTGTCATCATCACGGGAGAACGGCTGAACCGAATTTAAGGAAATTTTGTGAGTTGCCTTAAAATAGCATCTTTTAAATTTAGTCCAAGTTCCGAGTTTCTATAGCCAGGGGTTGTTGAGATATTAATGAAAAACGAATCTTTTTCCTAGGAGTTGTACTCTCTAACTCCCTGGTTCCTCCAAACGGAAAGGTTGAAAATAGTTTGCTTAAAACGTGAAAGTGACTTAAAACTTTTTCTCTGAGTTTGGTGGGAGATTTTTAAGCTAATTAATCATTATCTGAAAACATGAATTGTTTGAAAACACGAATGTTTGAAACAGGAATTTAAATGGAAAGTCTATCACCATGGTTTATTTTTCACAAGCTTTTACTTAACAATTAAAAATATTAAGAAATCAAAATGGTTATTTTATTATTAGTATTTTACATAATCATGCATAAAAGGGTTTATTTATGGTTCAATGATAACGAGACTTTAGTTTCAATCATAGTTGTGAAAAATGGCCGCGATACAATTTTTTTTTGTTCTTGACGTCATTACTGCCCTCCGGGGGGGGGGGAGTTAACCGCTCCCCAGCGGTACATTGTCAACTATGGTATCAATCGAAAGATCTTTTTGAGTCTTTTAAAGTGAAGAGTAACACGCTATAATTGTAATAATTATTTAGACCCATGACACTGATTTTCAAAAATATTTCTTGTAAAATTAAAAGAAAAAGCTACTAAAATTGGATTCAGGTATGAGAAAGTCTAGTTTAATCCACACTCCAGCTATTTATTTTGGTTTTGTTATTGCTTACACTTTTCAGAAACCTAGTGGAAATTAACAAAAATATCGACAAAAGAAAAATGATAAAATCAGTATTCTTTGAAATTCTTCCCGAGAATATACAGATTCACGTTTTGCATGCAAATTTTCCGGAAAAGATTCTGCCGTAGTCGAAAAACTGCAACCAGAGCTGTATGTACTAGAGCAATTTCTACCGGGCCCGGAACCCAACTTAGTTGCCAGAAAGTTTGGCTTGTTGCCATCTCTTTCCCCCCTGCACTGCAGAACTTACCCGCCGTGACGTCATCGCGCCCGGGCCTTTGTTCGCGGAAACTCGTAACCAAATGGCCATTATTGATGCAAGGCACATGTCAGTGAAAAGATGCACAAGTTTATGGTTCGGATACGAAAGATTTTTGGAAGTGATATTTTCTTTTGCATGTTTTCTGTTAAATATTTATTTCATCATACTTTAATGTAGTGGAAGTTTATTATTTTTGCAAAAAATATTTCTGTAAAGAGCCATTTAGGTGGGGATTCATGTTTTAAGAAGAGATTCTATGTTCTACCACTTATTTCATTTTCCCCGTGTTAATCTATAGAAAATAGTTCTTAATCTCCAGTTTGTTCAGTTTTTAGGATATCCCCGCTTTTTTTTTTGCTCAGCAAAGATTATGCAAGGTAGAAGTATTTTTAATATGCATCGTAAAGTAATGCTTTCATTTTACAAAAGTATTAACTACTTCTAATTACAATACAAATATGCAAAGATTAGATATAAAGACACTAGATATTTCTGATTACAATGCAAAGATACTAGATATTTCTGATTACAATGCAAAGAAACTAGATATTTCTGATTACAATGCAAAGATACAAAGATTAGATATAAAGGTAATAGATATTGCTAATTATTTTAGCGATACTTTTTAACAGCACAAACATTCCTAATCTAATCATTTATGCTTGTCCTAAAACATCGTGGAAAATTTTTACTATACAAACTAAATGCTACAGACTATTTTTTATAGCCCTAGTACCTATAGTCTATTTTCTATAGTATTGGTTAGTACGAGAAAAATGAAACAAGCAGCTGGATGAAAAATATCTTCCTAGGATATCCAAATGCTTTACAATAATACCTGAAGACACTGTATATACAGGGTGTC
Organism: Amaurobius ferox; assembly: GCA_951213105.1. Lineage (NCBI taxonomy): Eukaryota > Metazoa > Arthropoda > Arachnida > Araneae > Amaurobiidae > Amaurobius > Amaurobius ferox. The sequence continues at coordinate 92,488,845 of OX578140.1, read as the reverse complement.
CAGAAAGTTCCGGAACGGCGCAATATCTCGAGAAATACACTTCGGATCAAAAAATAAAAAAACACGTATTCAATATTTTTAGAAAAGCTATCCAATGATACCAAAATTGACCCCCTCCCCCCTCCTGGGGGGAGGGGGTGGGGCAACTTTGAAATCTTTAATGGGAACCCCCATTTTTTATTGCAGATTTGGATTCTCCAGAAAAAATTAAATACATTTGATCTACGATTTTTGATTTTTTTTCATACATTTGACCTACGATTTTTGATTTTTTTTCATACATTTGACCTACGATTTTTGATTTTTTTCATACTTTTGACCTACGATTTTTGATTTTTTTTTAATTTTGATTTTTGATTTTTGATAAAAAATGGGGGGTTCCATGGGAGATTTCAAAGTTGCCCCCCCCCCTCCCCCTAGGGGGTCAATTTTGGAATCATTGGATAGCTTTTCTAAAAATATTGAATACGTGCTTTTTTATTTTTTGTTCCGAAGTGTATTTCTCGAGATATTGCGCTGTTCCAGAACTTTCTGGACACCCTGTATACGTTTTGGTACACCCTTTTCACGTTTACACTGTGGTGACGCGATAAAAAATATGTGGAATTTGAGGATCAATTTAACATTCTTGGATGCATTACTAAGAGATAAACTTTTCTCCAGTCCATAGCGAGGACACATACACAAACAGTACCGTTGCAATGGGATGTTCTTAGGGGTTATAACACCCCCTTACAGTCCCATTATTTTGTGTTAGTTTTAAAATTGTACGTAGTAAACACTGGTGTGCAACGTCCCCATTATTCTGTTTCAGCATACGCGATAGACACTGGTGGGCAATTTTCATTCAAAATATTTCCGAATGTATTTAAGCAATCATTAAACGACAAAATATATTTTCTTAAAGTAAGTCAAAAGGAAAAACTAATACCACGATTTAATATTTTAAATGTTTATTTAAAAGCATTTTATTCGAATACATTTTTGAATATTGTTCAGAAATGAGGATTTGGCATCACTTGATCCCCTGGAATGTAAATAAAAGATGAACGGCTGCATTAATATAATTACATCCAGGGGAATGAATTGCACTTCGGAAGAAATTTCATCCGAACTTCAAAACAGAAAATATTTAAACGTATTTGGGAACTCATTTATTATTAACAGAGAACTCGCAATCACTGCCGTTTACATTTTTATATTTATTAAAATGTAAAACTTTTATATTCTCCCAATGAAAGGAAATCTGTGTTTATTTAAATAATTGCTGGGCAATGCATTATAAAGACGTATTTATCTTCCAATGCGGAAATCGGAGAAGCAACACAAAAAATGCAAAACTTTCAATTCACTTTGATTTTGAATGGAAGTGCTGATGTTTGGAATATAAACAATGACAATTCTAAACCTTGGATAAAGTTTGTATAAATACTAGAATACAAACAAGAAAGATCAATCATGCATAAAGCATTGATTATGAAACATTTTCCAACTGAAATGCAATTTCATTTACATTTTAAGCTGTTTCAAAAACTGTCATCGACGAAATTCACCTTAAAACTCCATCGAAAAAGCCAATGCTAGATACACAACATTAACTTTATTCAAATGACGACATCGAAAGTCTAGTTTGTGAAGTGTTTACAATGGTTTTGCTGTTAATAGTACTTGACAATTATAATATTTCATTATTATAGAAAATACATCGTTTGCTTAAATCATGTTAAATTAGTTCTTCGAAATTGCTCGAATTATGACAAACAATTTCATTTTTATAAATCGTCTGCTTCTCTGGTTGTTGGTCTTACCGTTGGTACAAAATTTAGATACACAGATAATACGCAAAAATAAAGCGATTTTGACGGTTGCAACACTATATACAAATTTAAGCTACGGAAAAACACGCAGAGGAATAACAAGAAAAATCAATCATGCATAAATCATTGATTATGAAACACTTTCCAACTTCCATGCAATTTTATTTAAACATCTCTAAAATGCGATACATTCCTCGGTAATATTTTTAAAATTATCACAATACTATATTAATGTATTATATTTTAAAACTAAAACTTCATAAAAAAATGAACTTCATGCAAATGATGGCATTGAAATATAAATTGCCTGGTTTAAACATCTCTAAAATGCGATATATTCAGTGGTAATATTTTAAAAATTATCACAGTACTATATTAATTTATTATATTTGAAAACTTAAAACTTCGTCAAAAAAATGAACTTCATTCAAATGACGGCATTGAAATATAAATTGCCTGGTTTAAACATCTCTGAAATGCGATATAGTCCTCGGAAATATTTTTTAAATTATCATAATACTTCAATAATTTATTATATTTGAAAACTTCATCGAAAACAAATGAACTTAATTCAAATGACGTCATCGAAATATAAATCTCCTGGCTCTTTATATAAAAGCAACATTTCATTCATACTGTAATAATTTATTTCATTTAAAAACTTAAAACCATGGAGGTACGAGTAATTTAATTCGTACCTCCATTAAAATTTCGTCGAAAAAATTGTTTGCTTCACTGTGAAAAATCAATGAATGTTTCATTCATATCAGCTATATATTGAAGACTCCATGAGCGAAATAATTTTGAGTTAAAGAAATGCAGCAATTCTTATATAACTCATTCTACATCTTTTGGTGTTTACATTCTCCATAAATGAAAATTAGGCTTCGTTGTAGAAATAATCAAAGTTTGATGATCATTTAAACTCAAATATATAGTAATTGCGTTGTTACAGTATGTAGATGCACATAATTTGAGCAAAAATAAAGTGGTTTTAGGACGGATACAACGCTACATATGAAGTAAAAAGAACTTTAAAAATCACGATTTTGACACAAGATGGATGCCATATTTTAGTTTGAAGTGAATCATGTGATCTCTTCATATAATTGTCACGTGATCTCTTTATATAAAGGGTGTAACTATTATTTTAATTTTTATTTAAAAAACTACTGAATATATTTTGCTGAAATTTTTTTATATAATTTATGGGATAATTTGAATATTTCCTAAAACTTTCGAAACAATTTATGAATTTTAAATTCGCTTAAAAAATATTTGAAAAATTAGGTCCCATAGGGTTCAATGTAATTCATGTTTTCAACCTGGATTCATACCAAAATCTAATTGGGTGATATTATTCATTTACATTCCCATAGGTCCCACAGACCGTCTGAACAACGTACTGAAATTTCATTTTGATAAAGTCATTTTTACGGCAGTTATCGTGCTATCGGACAGACAGACAGAATGAATGCACGAAGTCATAAACACTTTTCAACTATATTGTAAAGTGTTAACAAGAAAGATCAATCATGCATAAGCATTGATTATGAAACACTTTCCAACTGAAATGCAATTTCATATAAAAATTTCTAAAATGTGATACTTTCAGTGGTGATATCTTTTACATTATTACAGTGCTACAGTAATTTATTATACTTAAATATTTAAAACTATGTCGAAATATAAATCATCTGAGTCTCTATGCAAAATCAAAGAATATTTCATTCATATAATTTTTATTCCAGACTCCAGAGCAAAATAGTTTTGTGTGAAAAAAATTCAGCAATTCTTATGTAACTCACCTTACAATCGATTGAGATATTTGCATTCTGCATAAGTTAAAATTAGGCTTCGTTGAAGAAATAATAAAAGTTTAGGGCTCATTTCAAATCGCAACTATTGTAATTGCATAGGCACGGAATTTAGATACACAGATAATACAAAGATACACAGAAAATATATATGTATGTGTGTATGTGTGTGTGTGTGTGTATGTATTCAAAGTATTGGAATCGTGCCGAAGATCGGAACTCGAATTTTCGAAGGATCTACACGTTTTGGGACTTCTAGAACACGAAAAAACTATTTTTAGGAAGACGTCTGTGTGTCTAAGGGTGTGTCTGTGTATGTGTCTGTGTGTCTGTGAGGATATTACATCCACTCTATTGAAAAACTAGTAGACCGAATTTCATAAAATTTGGTAGGTATGTTTTTTGTGGGAAATCCTGATGTTCATTAGATTATAGTGCGAATCGTAATAAAAGAATCGGCCTTCTTTGCGAAATGGCCGACAGAAATTGCCTTTATCCACTCTAGCTAAAAACTAATGGAACAAATTTAACAAAATTTGGTGTATAATATTTCAATAACCTACAAGTAATTTATATACTAAATTTAACAAAATTTGGTATATAAATCATTTGTAGGTTATTCTAGTATGATTCTGGAAAAGGAACGGGCTATTTTTGCGAAATGGCCCGAAAAATCGTTAAATATAAAAATAAATGACTACGTGGGCTCATTTATATCAATTAAATTCTTATTTTATACGTGATTTTTGACAACAAAAAGAATAAGACTAACCCCATTACTCTAGGACTAGCCGTTCTTGAGATATTCTAGTTTTTTCGCGTTTTCGCTACGCCACCTTTGGCAATAAGTCCAGCTATCAAATGAGAACCAAATTTAAGTTTAGCGTGCAAATTCAATGTCATTTAAAATTCTTATGGCTGTTATTTTGTACAGATAAACTCAAATAATTATTGAAGAAATAAAGAGAACGTGGATATGAGTCTGCAGGGAAAGACATGTGCTGCCCACATCAGAATTTTTAACAATATTACAATAATGATTTATAGAAATGAACAGGGATTATTTGCAGGCCATTTCGAAAAAAATGTGGGATCAATATTTAAACATCCACCAAACTTTTGTAAAATAAAATGTTCAACAAATTTAAGCTGTGTACCAAATTTTAACTCTCTAAGACGTAGGAAAGTGCATTAAAAATGCCATCAAATAAGTATATCATGAAGAATTATATAAAATTTAAAAAAATGTGAAAAATTGTTATCTACCAAATTTATTTTAAAATGTGAAGTCTCTCTCATATGCAAAACGTTTAAACACTTGGAAAGATATTTATTATATAATATATCTCTTTTCTTTCTGGGGGATATCCCAAAAGTCAGAATTTAATTGAATTTGTTTTTTTCCTTATATTAAATAATTTTTAATTAAAAAACTACTTAATATATTTTACTGAAATTTTTTTTATATATTTTATGGGATAATGTGAATATTTCCTAAAAATTTCGAAGCAATTCGTGAATTTTAAATTTACTTAAAAAATGTTTTGAGAATTAGGTCCCATAGGGTTCAATGTATTTCATTTTTTCAACCCGGGTTCAATAAAAAAACTAATTGGGTGATGTTATTTATTTATATTCCCATAGGTTCCACAGACCGTCTGAACAACATACTAAAATTTCATTTTAATAAAGTCATTTTTACGGCAGTTATAGTGCTAACGGACAGACAGACAGGCAGACAGACAGAATAAACAAAGTCATAAACACTTTTCAACTTTGTTGTAAAGTGTTAAAAATGGAAACCGTATTTTATTTTGCAATGAGTCACGTAATCTCTTCATATAATATGGGTGTAATTATCATTTCAATTTTTATTTTAAAAAGCAACGTACCATATTTTGCTGAATTTTTTTCATACATTTTATATGATGATTTGAATATTTTCTAAAATTTTCGAAGCAATTTGTGAATTTAACTCTGCTTAAAAAATGTTTCCAAAGTTAAATCCCATAGGGTGTCAATGTATTTCATGTTTTCAACCCGGGATTAATCCAAATCTAATTGGATGATAATATTTATTTTTATTCCCAAACATTCCAACAAAAACCGTCTCCTCAACATACTGTACCATTTCAATAAAGTCATTTTTAACATTTTACAACAAAGTTGAAAAGTGTTTATGACTTTGTTCATTCTGTTTGTCTGCCTGTCTGTCTGTCTGTCTGTCCGTTAGTACGATAACTGCCGTAAAAATGACTTAATCAAAATGAAATTTTAGTTTGTTGTTCAGACTGTCTGTAGGACCTATGGGAATATAAATGAATAATATCACCCAATTAGTTTTGGATTGAACCCGGGTTGAAAAAATTAAATACATTGAGCCCTATGGGGCCTAATTCTTCAAACATTTTTTAAGCGGATTTAAAATTCACAAATTGCTTCGAAAATTTTAGGTAATGTTCAAATTGTTCCATGAAATATATAAAAAAGTCAGCGAAATATATTCAGTAGTTTTTTAAATAAAAATTAAAATATTAATAACACCTCTTACATGAAGCGATCACGTGACCATGACATGAAAAGATCACGTGACCCACTTCAAAATGATATATGGCATCCATCTTGTCTCAAAATCTTGATTTTTAAAGTTATTTTTATTCATATTGAGTGTTTTATCCTTCCTAAAACCACTTTATTTTAGCTTAAATTCTGTGCATCTACATACTGAAACAACGCAATTACAATATATTTGAGTTTAAATGCTCATCCAAATTTGATTATTTCTACAACGAAGCCTATTTTTCACCTATGTAAAATGTAAACAGCAAAATATGTAGAATGAGTTGTATTAGAATTGCTGTATTTCTTTAACACAAATTCATTTAGTTCATGGAGTCTGTATAGCTGATATGAATGAAATAATCATTGATTTTACAAAGAGAAGGACGATTTTTTTCGATGAAGTTTTACGCATAGAGTTTAATTACTTGTAGCTACATGGACTTAATTTTTAAATAAAATAAATTATTATAGTATTGTGATGAATGACATTAATGTGAAATTATTTATGAATTAAATGATGCTTTTATAGAGAGAGCCAGGCGTGTTATTCTTCCTATGACGTCATTTGAATGAATTTCAATTGTTTTCAATGAAGTTTTCAAATATTCAAATATAATAAGTTATCGTAGTATTATGATAATTCTAGATTTATTACCGAGGAATGTATCACATTTTAGAGATGTTTAATCCAGGCAATTTATATTTCGATGCCGTCATTTGAATGCAGTTCATTTTTTTCGATGAAGGTTTAAGTTTTCAAATATGATAAATTAATGTAGTATTGTGATAAGTTTTAAAATATTACCGAGGAATGTATTTCATTTTGACATGTTTAAATAAAATTGCATTGAAGTTGGAAAGTGTTTCATAATCGATGCTTTAAGCATGATTGATCTTTCTTGTTATTACAGTCATTGTACCAACGGATAGAGACACACACACATAAACAGAGTGACCAAAGTCATAAACATTTTTTAACTATGTTGGGGAGTGTTAAACATGAGGAAATGCTTTTACCATATACAATGTTCCTAGAAAAGTTTTTATTCCAATTGATTTCGAATAAAAGGGGCTACAGTATGATTTGAAGGAGGGTTAAAATCCCTCAGCAGGATAACCCAGATGCATAGGGCATTGAAGTACACCTTCGATCTTGCACACTATTTTGAGATTTTGGAAGAAGCCTTTTGCTTTCTGTACTTGTTGGGGAGTATTTAACATGAAGTGGTGCCTTGGTGAGATTTCAATAATTTTTGCAGAAATATTTGTGATTACGTAATAATGATATATTATGATGATATATGCAGATATATTATGATTACGTAATAATGGTTTATCAGGCATTGAAAAGCACCATTTTTAATTTATTTCCAATTTTTCATTTATCACAGTACTACAGTAATTTATTATATTTGAAAACTTCAAACTTCACCAAAAAAAAAAAAAAAAAAACTTTATTCGAATGACGCCATCGAAATATAAATTGTCTGGCTCTCTATGTAAAAGCGATGAGTATTTTATTCATATCACTTTTATTCCAGACTTCAGACATAAATAATTTTGCGTGAAAATAATTCAGTAATTCTTGTACAACTTATCTTACAATCACTTATTTACATTCTGCATTCATTAAAATTAAGCTTAGTTGTGGAAATAAAATCAAAGCTTGATGATCATTTGAAGTAAAAAATATTGTAATTGCGTTGGTACAGAAGATAGATTCACAGAAAATACGCAAAAAGAAAGTGATTTTGGACGGATGCATCGCTAAATATAAATTTAAAAGACTTTACAGTGGGGAAAAAAGATAAATACCATATTTTATATAGAAGTGGGTCACATTATCTCTTTATATAATATGGTTGTAATTACTAATTAAATTTTTATTTAAAAAACTTTAGAACACATTTTGATAACATTTTTTTTATATATTCTATGGGATAATTTAAACATTTTCTGAAATTTTCGAAGCAATTTGTGAATTTTAACTTCGTTTAAGAAATGTTTGAGAAATTAGATCCAATAGGGTTCAATGTATTTCACTTTGTCAACCCGGATTCAATCTAAAACTAATTGCGTGATATTGTGCATTTACATTCCCATATATCTCACAGACCGTTTGAACAACATACTAAAATTTCATTTTGATAAGGTCATGTTTACGGCAGTTATCGTGCGCACGGACAGACAGACAGAGGGATAGAATGAATAATGTATAAACACTTTCCAACTATGTTGGAAAGTGTTAAAAAACAATTGTCATCAAAACACACAAAACGAGCCATCATTTTTTGAAATTCAGTAGGTAAGTCCGTCAACAATGAAAGAAAGAAGGTAAAAAAATAAGATTTTTTTTAAAATTTTCGAATTCCTAAATCGAATGTATCGAATGTACCTGCCGACAGAACTCCACGAATTGAACAACTATTCATTAAAATCGGTTCAGTAATTAATTATATAGGCTTGTTAACATTGAAGATAAGAAAAGACTAGATGGAATCGTAAAAAGTGCCATTTAAATTTATTTTTTATCGGTTACTATCGCATTAATTGCAATTAATTTTGTTATTCTTCTTCTATGTGGTTATATAGCAAAAACAAAATTATAGTTATCTTAGGGACTGAACTAGAGACCTCGGGAAATTGCGGATTGTCACGTCATGTGTACCATACACTCATCAGCTATAGATTCGGACATGATAACTTTGCGGGCGGAAGGTTGTCGCATTTCTGAAGATACATTATTTTCCATCAGTGCTTATGGTAACGAAAATCAAAATAGAAACATAAAAAATGTAAAACGTGTAATTCTGCTCAAGCTGCCCTTGTGTTCACGCGGTATACGGACACGTTAAATATGTGTGGTCCGTAAGTCCTTTCGAGAGATTGGTGGTAGGAGAAGGAGGGCAAGGTCCCTGGGGTGCCGGCCCCGCTGGGTTCCGGGTTAAATTGGGTGGCATTGTCCTGGTCGTCCAAACAGATGTTGTGCACCCTTGGGTAGCTCGTACTGCATGGGTCGAAAAAGCAATTTTACAATATTTATAAATGTATTTTAGACACGAATAAACGTCTTTTCGTCAGGACATCGGGCTGAAACCGGAGCGTGACGAAGAATATTAACACTTTGGCTGCTTATGACTTCAGACCTAATACATAAAAATCAAAACAATTTGTATTTGCCTTGTGGTAAATAGTATACCACTTATGAATATACAGAAATAATTTAATATTTTGGGCACATTTTGGCAAAAAAAAATTTTGTTCAAGCGAATTTTTACTTAACTTTGCTTTCTTTTGCTCGAAATATCTTCTAAACTATAAATGATAGATATAAACATTAAACAATTAAAATGTTTAGTAGAAAATCTAATTTTGAGATCAATAATTATTTCCACAAAGCTCTTGCGACTTTTGAGAAATTGTGTAGTCAAGTTGAAGAACATTTTATCTACCAATGTATTTTATCTAGTATTTTATCTAGCAATGAACAATAAGCGAGTAATTTGTGGCCCCTTAAAAAGCTCTGCAAGAATAAATAATTGGAACTTTATTGGAATTTTATGTTACAAGACGCTATTAATAGGAGGTGGATAGTCAAGCGGTTAAAGCACGGGGATTGCACTCAGAGGACTCGGGTTCGACCCTTGGCTCTGTTCAAACTATCCCTATGTTTACGCGAAGTAGGAGCACGCTAAACGGGTTTGAGAGGTTGTTGGCAGGAGATGACGAGTACGATCCCCGTGGCTGTCACCCCGTTGAGTTTACTTCATTCTAAATTGAGTATTACTCTCCCGGTTTCCCAAACAGATACCGTACACCTTCGGGTAGGTTGGAAGGTCTGGGTCGATAGAAATAAAGCCTTTTATGTCCCGGTATAAGCATCTGATGGGTTCAGAAAGATTTGCACCAAACCATTTTGGCTCCATATGATTGAAGCCACTGCCGATATTTTCCAGTTATATTTACATTTCGATGTCAGAATTCCATCTTATTTTAACTTATTTAACAACGGTGGGTGCGTGACCGCGAACAGCTTTGTAGAAAACCACAAAATTGTTTATATGCTTTGGTTTCAAATTTAAATCTGATGCACCTTGTTCTGCTTTTGTCGTTCTTGTTTTGTTCTAAACTTTTTTGCCTTTTCTTTAAGTTGCATATAAATATTCGGTTAGTACAAACTAATTTTTAGACCTAACTGCAAAGAGTTTATAATTACCATGAAGTAACATTCGCGTTTAATCACCATGAAGTAACATTCGCGTTTAACCATCTTTTATCAAGGAAGTTTGTATCGTTTGTGATCGCAGATCATATTAGCAGACTTTACTTCATTCTGAAACCTTTTGTTGTCTGAACTAGACATTTCTTGTCACCATAGCAACTGAGTAGATATCGAAGTACAAACAGTCGTAATACTGGGATGTTGAAACCTAAGTGTTTTCAAACAACTTTCAGTTTCCGAAAGTTGTCAGTTTAATGAGCGTGGGTCAACTTGTTTCACGTCACTATAACTTTATGTCTGAATACGCAGTTAAATTATGTGTTCTAGTTAATAAACTTAACTTTTTTTAAACCAAGTGGGAAATTGTTGTAGTTTTGAAATGTAAAGATTGGATGTGTGAAGTGTAACTTGTTTCATATTTGTATAACTTTCTGGTAATTAGCGAAGATACTCAGTTATAAATTATGTTTTCTTACCAGCAAGTACAATTTATTCCCTCACAAAATATATAAAAAATGGTGGTACCGGAATAAGTGCTTTTGGGGCATTTTAACACAAAATAATTGCACAAAAATGGATTAAGATGTCATAGTTTCTTTGTGGATGTATAACAGATAAATATTCGTGTTTAGTGAATGCTGCGAAATAATTGAAATTATCAAAACGGTTATTTTCCTACTTTATAAAATTTCCTTCTTTTTTATTACCATACACATTATTTAAATTCCAGTACAAATGTACATGTATTACTTTCCTTATATACATAATGTATAAGGAAAGTATTGTGACGGGGTCGAAAATTCGAAATCGAGTTTTCGACGGGAGAGCACGTTTCAAGCATCCCTGATTACGAATAAAACATTTTTGAAGTGATGTCTGCGTGTGTGTGTGTGTGTGTGTGTGTGTGAAAGTATGTGTGTGTGTGTGTGTGTGTGTGTGTCAGTGAGTCTGTGGAGACGATAACTGACGAACGAATGGACCGATTCGAACGAAATTTGGTACAAAAATCACAATCCGTAAACACTGGAAGCTTATTGTTTTTATACGTAAACGAATGTTCAGAACCCCCCTAAATTTTCGAATAAAATTTTGAAAAATCGTCAACAAATCAAAACCACTAATAAAGTTACGCAAATGGACATTTCTTATGTAATTTTTCATTAGAAAACGATTGAGATAAATTTTAGAACGCTAACATGAACCGTGATCGAGATATTGAACATTTTTCAAAAAAATTATTAAAAAGTCATATAAAATGAAAAAAAAAATTCCTATTGAGAAACATGGTCACTTTTCATATGTAATACCATGCGATAAATTGGATGACATTATTCTAGTGGATCTAGCTCGTTCCATTCATGAAAAAAGATACTTTGAGTAATACTTTTGTATTTGAACGCTAATAGTCATTTATCTGCTGTAAGAACAACTTATTTCTTCGTTCATTACGCTTGGCGATATTTTGGCGACGAATTTGGCGGAATGTAGCCAACTTGGCGACTTTTTGAAATGTTGCCAAATTAACGAAAATCTCGCCAAATGGATAAAAATGACGCTAAATCAATGAAAATGACGAATAATTGTCGAAAATTCAATATCTTGGAAAGAATATTAGTGTCTACTATAAGAAAAACCTATTTTTTTACTCTAAAAGTAGTAAATTCATTACATTATATAAGGAAAGTCATGTGTTGTCCACATCAGATTTTTTTATATTATCGAGTGGTAACTTGGACATAGAAATAAAACTCTTTTTCAAATTCATATACAAATATGACTAAAATTTTGTCATTTCGTTACTTCTATATATGAGCATGGTATATAGAAGTGACAAAATTTTAGCTACATTTGTAAATGCATTTAAAAAATGATTCCCTTTTCTATTTTTGGATTCAAATTACCCCTTACGGTTTGTGTTATTCCTGTCTTACTATAACTTCATTTTGCGATTTCATTAAATCGACTTATGGACTTATGTAGTGGACTTATACATGAAACTTCCTGACAAACTGACAGACTTTTTTTGTAAGGCGACTTATGTAGAATTTGTACATTCCTTAATATCTTGAGAACGCATATTGTAATAATTGCTCAAATCGTTTTGTGCTATATATGTAATGCTAAATTATTATGTCTAGTATGAAATTATTTTCCGCTATGTATCCCTAAATACCTGTAAGAGCACGTTATTTAAATAATACAAATAAAGATGACATCACTCAATTTCCAAATCGCCTGTTTTGAACTAGATAATTTCCTTCTTTCGTTTCAATTTCAATTCTTTAGTTTCAACGCCCATATAATCAGTCACACAAGCTTGTAGCAACACCCAGCCCATTGCATATCGACAAAGAACGGGAGAAAAATAAAACACTTCACCAGCAGAATCTGAAATTTCAAGTGTCATGTTTGTTTAAAAATCCCCACAAAATCAGATTATATATAGTAATTAAAAACATTTTTGTTAGAATGAAGATATATGCCGTACGTTTTGCAAAATTATAGAATTTGGCTAATCTTTGATTTTTTGATCCAACGAAATAGGAATTATGAAACGCATATTTCGATCCATCTGTATAATTGCATAATTCGATGCAACTTGTAAAATGCATATTTATATGCAACTTTCAAAATGCATATTCAGATGCAACTTGTAAATTGCAAAATGCACATTTCAATGTATTTAAAATGAATAAATAAATATGAAAGAATTGCATACGTATTCCGTTCAAAGATCGTTAAAAAGAACTGTCATTTCCGATATTCTGATGATGTCGAGTTGGAACTTCTTTAACTCGACAAGACAATTGCTCGAAAACTGTAAAAACTTTCTAATAACGAATTATTGTACTAGAAAATGAATTTCCGACTGAATTCTTTTGGCGCTTACTGTTTATAGTTATATATTTCATAGTTTAGAATATATTTTGAGTGATAGTAGAGAAAATTCAGCAAAAACTCCATCAAATAGAAATTTTCTTTTTTGAAAAATAAACGTTCAAAATATTGAATTATTGAAATTACTTATGTATATTCACAAATGGTGCCATATTTACTACAAAACAAGTACATATTGTTTACATTTTTATTTATTAAGTGTGGAGAAATAAACGACCAAAGTGTTTATATTTATCGTAACGTCCTGATTCCTGCCGTATATCCCGAACATGACGTTATTTAAGTCAATTAATGTGTTTTATTCTTCACCATTTTATCATTTCATCATTTATATGTGTAGTGCATCAATAAGCTGCCAGTATTTTCTGATTGCAATGTTGTGCTAAATTGTGTTCGAAACGCTCCATTCGTTCGAGGGATATCGCCCCCCCCCCCCCATACACAGAGAGAGAGAGAGAGAGAAAGACTCACAGACCACAAACATTCGATTCCAGTTCGGGGATGCTTGAAACGTCCTCTTCCGTCAAAACATGGAATTTGAAATTTCGACTCTGTCACAAAACTTTCCTTATACATTATGCTATGTCTATAGGAATAGTTATAAATCAAATGATTAGCATCGCTTATAGAAATATAATAACTTATAAATTAAATTTATTTATAAATGTTTCTTATCTTTCTTGCAGCATTTATTTAACCTTATTGGTAACAATTACCTATTTAAGAAAATAATCAACGTAAATTTCTACGTATTAATTGACAGGGCATTGCTCCCTTTTACATTCGTTTTGAAGGGGACACACATTTATTAGAAAATGAAGTGAGAAACTAACTATATTCCTAGACATTTCAGGATTTTAATGACACCTTATTTTGATCTGTGATTTACATAATTACACATTGACTATTCATTACAGTGAATGATCCATTTTCGAGTTCTTTTGTTTGGTTGAATTATTTATCGGAACTCCGTGCTTGAATCTGAAAACCAAATTCTTAATCCATTATCTAGCCTATTAATAATTTTATTCGAAATATAAATTGAATGCATGTTTATGCATTCATTAGAATATTAGAATTTTGACTGATTTCAGAAATAGATAAAAGGATGTATTGCTTTTCATTTTTATATTATGTTCTGTGTGAATATATGGATTGGCATTCATTTACACCCACGCTTCGTACGAGTCAATGGCCCTACCCTGCTGAAAACACCGGTTCTCGTTAGATCACCGAAGTCAAGCAACATCGGGCGCGGTTAGTACTTGGGTGGGTGACCACCTGGGAACACCGCGTGCTGTTGGCACATTTCGGACGCGGTAGCTCGGTGGTTTGCGCGCTGGATTTGCACGCTACCACAAGTGCCGCCGTGTTCATGCGGAGTACGATCACGTTAAACATATGGGTCCGTAAGTACTTCCGAGAGGTTGGTGGTAGGGGAAGGAGGGTACGGTCCCTGTGGATGCCTCCCCCACTGGGTTCCGGTCTAAATTGGGTGGCACTTCCCGGTCGTCCAAACGGTTACCTTACACCTTTCTGGTAGATCGGACTGTCTTGGTCTCAACAACAACAACCCACGCTTCGTACGAGCAAAGTGGATAGTGGTCACTAAATGTGACACTTATGCATCTGATATATGTTCTAAACATTAACAACAGCTTCCATTTAATGAAAAAGAAAATGGCGTATATTTTATATATTTGTTAACACGGTGATTGCAGTATGTAAAGCAATATGTCATCTCCGATTCCTGAATGTCGCCTTGCTTTCAATGCTTTCGGATTTTAATCTAAAAATTATTCATTAAAAAAACTTTTTTCAATAGTTTTATCGGAAGAATGGACAGCCTATGATTTCGGTATTTGATGCGTAATTCTGTTACTATGGTTACAAATGGAATTAAAAATTGCATGAAAAATTGAATTACAAAATATAAAAAAAAATCGTCTGCTAAAAATGTAAATAGATATATCTCAAGAAAGGTTAGTTATACACAAATCGAATTAATTAAGAAACAAGAAAGATCAGTCATGCATAAAGCATTGATTATGAAACATTTTCCAATTGAAATGCAATTTTATTTAAACATCTCTAAAATGCGATACTTTCCGCTCTGATACATTTTAAGTTATCACAGTAATACAATGATTTATTATATTTGAAAACTTAAAGCTTCATCGAAAAAAATGAACTTTATTCAAATGATGTCATCGAAATATAAATCGTCTGGCTCTCTATGTAAAAACAGTGAATATTTCATTCATACACTTTTATTCCAGACACCAGAGTTAAATAATTTTGCTTGAAAAAAATTCAGCAATTCTTATACAACTCACCTTGCAATCACTTGTTTACATTCTAGATCCAATAAAATTAAGCTTTGTTTTAGAAATAATCAAAGTTTGATGATAATTTAAACTCAATATTGTAATTGCGTTGGCGCAGAATATAGATGCACAGAAAATGCGCAAAATTAAAGTGGTTTTAGGACGGATGCAACACTAAATATAAATTTAAAAGAACTTGAAAAGTCACGATTTTTACTCTGGGAAAAAAGATGGATGCCATATTTTGAAATGCCATATTTTGACTATTATTTTGAAATGGGTCACGTGATTTCTTCATATTATAATTGTTATAGTGTTATAGTGTAATTGTTATTTTAATTTTTATTTAAATAACTACTCAACATATGTTGCTGAAATTTTTTTTATATATTTTATAGGATAATTTGAATATTTAGCATTTTCGAAGTAATTTGTGAATTTTAACTTTGCTTGAAAAATGTTTGAAAAATTAGGTCCCATAGGGTTCAACTTATTTCATTTTTTCAACCCGGGTTCAATCCAAAACTAATTGGGTGATATTATTCATTTGCATTCCCATACGTGTCACTGTCCGTCTCAACAACATACGATACAAAGATCTGAATATATAATGCTTCCGAAGTAAACACTTTTTAACTATGTTGAAAAGTGTTAAAAATGTACTGTTGAATGTTAAAGAATTGCCAGATTTTGAGCATTCCTGAATCAATCCTATATTTCAATGACGCTTCTGTGATAGCTTGTTTGTTTCAGGACGCGGTAGCGTTAAAAAATTGAGTAATTTATATGGAACTAGAACGGATTACCCGTCGTTGCCCCTTTCCTAAATAACAGCCCGTTACTTAAATAATACAGAATAAATAGTGGGAATCCTTAATGAGTCTGTTAATCATCTCTAAAATTTGATACTGAACCTATATCAGTCATTATCCAATGCCTGTCTATAACCAATTCTGAGAAATAGATGTTTCAAATAAAATTTTTAAACCAGAATTTGATAAAAAATCTCCAGGAAGTGTAAATTCTTAGTGAACCACAGTAGTTGAATAATCTACATTGAAGTACACAGTAGTTGAATAATTTGATGCTGAATCTACATTAGTTATCATCTAAGAGCAATGTAACGAAAATCTTGAATTATATGTTTCAAATGAAATGGAAAATTTTGAACCGGAAATTGCAAACTAGAGACATGGAACTGGAAATCCTTAATGACCTATATCCCCTTCCTCCGAAATTCGATTGAATCTATGTCTAAATTCCATATATGGCAGATCCTGTGTCTTAAGGACCCTGTGTCTTAAATATATGTCTTATATTTAGCAAAATCTATAGCATGGCAAAATTTTGTTATACAAAATTTTGAATAAACGTGTAGGATATTCGTTAATAAGTGTTTTCTCAAGAATTGTAGAAAAACACTAGATTCCAGATAAAGCTTTAAAAAATTATTAAATAGCTATTCTCTATCAAATATGTTATAAATATTTTCATTTTAAATATTTCTCTTAATATTTTAATGAATTCCAACTAGCTTGGGTAACTTTTTCATGAGCCTAGCAAACGGGCACTAAATTTTAACATATGTTGATGGAAATTTATAATTTATGAATCAAAAGGCCAACCATAATTCCCCAACGAATGTAGACGGATATGGATTTATTTAAATTTGACGGGGGAATTGTTCAGGATATTTCAGAATTTTAATCGAACTTAATCCCTATTTGAGATTTACATACTCACACATTGACTATTCATTGTACTGAATGGTACCTTTCGGAACGCTTTTATTTGGATGAATTATTTATTAGACATACTCGCATTCATCTGGGAACGGATTGATATTGCATTACAACGCTATTCTGTCCGGACATGATTGTATTTTGATTTGAATTTCAAAATGAATTTATGTTGATATATGTATTGGGATAATGGAATGTTGACGGACAGACAGGAAAATTTATTGCGCTCTTTCATTCCAAGTAAAATGTAGCAAGAAGAGTTAAATTCACACAGTTAACGTTTAAGTAATTCATTCAATTGAATGACATTGATTTCCTTGCAGTGCATAATATATGTAATAGGAAAGTACTGGAATGGTATGAAAGTATGATTTACTATTCTTAGAGCCACGCCTGTGTATGCATGAGTACTGTGTCCTTCCTTTTGTATAAATCATTTGGGAAAAATATGTAAAACAAGAAAGATCAATCATGCTTAAAGCATTGATTAAGAAACACTTTCCAAATTCAATGCAATTTTATTTAAACAAGTCTAAAATGCAATACATTCCTCGGTAATATTTTGAAACTTATAACAATACTGCATTAATTTATTATATTTGAAAACTTAAACCTCTTCATCGAAAAAAATGAACTGCATTCAAATGACGGCATTGAAATATAAATTGCCTGGTTTAAACATCTCTAAAATGTTATACATTCCTCGGTAATAGTTTTAGAATTATCATAATACTACGATAATTTATTATATTTGAAAACTTTATCGAAAACAACTGAAATTAATTCAAATGACGTCATAGAAAAAATAACACGCCTGGATCTCTCTATAAAAACAGGATTTCGTTCATAACTTTCTCCCATTCATCACAATACTATAATACTTTATTTTATTTGAACATTTTGTTTAAGACCATGGAGCTACAAAAAATTAAACTCTATGCATGAAACTTCATCGAAAAAAATCGTCCTTCTCTTTATAAAATCAATTAATATTTCATTCATATCAGCCATGCAGACTCCATAGACTAAATTATTTTGTGTTAAAAAAATACAGGAATTCTAATACAACTCATTCTATATATTTTGCTGTTTACATTTTACATAGGTGAAAAATAGGCTTAGTTGTCGAAATAATCAAATTTAGATGAGCATTTAAACTCAAATATATTGTCATTGCGTTGTTTCAGTATGTAGATGCACAGAATTTAAGCAAAAGTAAAGTAGTTTTAGGACGGATACAACACTCAATATGAATTAAAAAGAACTTAGAAAAATCACGATTTTGAAACAAGATGGATGCCATATATCATTTTGAAGTGGGTCATGTGATCGTTTCATATCATGGTCACGTGATCGTTTCATATAAGAGTTGTAATTATTATTTTAATTTTTATTTAAAAAACTACTGAGTATATTTCGCTGAATTTTTTTTATATATTTTATGAAACAATTTGAATATTACCTAAAATTTTCGAAGCAATTTGTGAATTTTAAATCCGCTTAAAAATGTTTGAAAAATTAGGTCCCATAGGGCTCAATGTATTTCATTTTTTCGACCCGGGTTCAATCCAAAACTAATTGGGTGATATTATTCATTTATATTCCCATAGGTTCTACAGATCGTCTGAACAACATACTAAAATTTCATTTTGATTAAGTCATTTTTACGGCAGTTATCGTACTAACGGACAGACAGACAGACAGACAGAATGAACAAAGTCATAAACACTTTTCAACTTTGTTGTAAAGTGTTAATAAAACATTATCTCAAACTGCTGTCGCTACTTATTTATAACTAGCGAACTAGCTAACTTATGAATTTATGTTGATATATGCATTGGGATAATGGAATGCTGACGGACAGACAGGGTAATGTATTACGCTCTTTCATTTCAAGTAAAATGTAGCAAGAAGAGTTAAATTCACACAGTTAACGTTTAAATAATTCATTCAATTGAGTGACATTGATTTCCTTGTAGTGCATAATATATGTAATAGGAAAGTATTGGAATGGTATGAAAGTATGATTTACTATTCTTAGCGCCACGCCTGTGTATGCATGAATACTGTGTGCTTCCTTTGGTATAAATCATTTGGGAAAAATATGTAAAATAAAAAACATTATCTCAAACTGCTGTCGCTACTTATTTATAACTAGCAGTATACCTGTTCGGAATATACATTATAAAGAAACTTAAAATTCACAATCATCAACAGATTATTATAGTCTTCTAAATGGCATTGTTATTCAAAACATTATATTAAAATATTTAAAGTGTTGCTCCTAAAACTAAATTTAAGAATCTCTCTTCTCTTTATACAAAATTATCTTTACAAACAGATATGAAGAAGAAGACATTCTGGTCCCGTTTGTAAACAATTTACAAAAAATATGAAATTGAATCAATAGATTCCAAAATAAAAGCACTAAAATTGCATGGGAAGATATACGCGCCTACTACTCTAGATTAGAAGATATACCCGTGTATTAGTAGAAGATTACATGCACTACAATATACACTCAAGTGTCAACATTTCTGGGATAGCAGTATGCAAATTTACAAATGGCGCTCACATCGCGTTAAGAGGGTATAAAGAGTCAGATTGTTGGATTCTTGAATGTCTTGTGAAATTTTATATAACGTGACAATGGCTGCCCGATGGGAATTAATCGAGTTTGAACGTGGAATGATAGTTGGAGCTCAACTCATGGGGCATTTGGGGGAGTTGTTGAGACTTTCAAGATTTCTCGCTCGACAGTGCCAACGCTGTATCGAGAGTACCTTATGGAAGGTATTACCTCCCACAAGGGACAGCGCAGTGAGCGGCTATTTATTCTGAATGATCGTGACCAGCAACGTCTAAACAGAAGTGTCCGTGCTAACACACGAACGACACTGCGTCAAGTGACTATCACATTCAATGAGGGGCGCACCAGAAGCGTATCTTTGAGATCTGTGCGGCGAAATTTGGCGTTCATGGGATATGGCAGTAGAAGACCGACTCGAGTGCATAACCGGCTCACAGTACATAACCGGCTTTAGCGCATCACCTAGGCTTGTAAACACACGCAATAGACCCTAAGTAACTGGAAGAAGATAGCGTGGTCAGATATTTCCCGTTATCAGTTGGTACGAGTTAGTCGTTCTCGTGTGTGGCGCAAGCCCCATGAGGCTATGAATCCAATTTGTCACCAGGTCGCTGTGCAAGCTGGTGGAGGTTCCATAATGGTGTGGGGAGTCTTTATTTGGCATGGGTTCTTCTCGCTAAATTGAAACGTTTATTGACAGGAAATCGTTATGCTCAGCGGCTTGATGATCATTTGCAACCGTTTATGGACTTCACGGATCCCAATAACGACGGGATGTTCCAGAATGTCACCGGGTTCATTTGCTCGCGATTAGTTTGAGGAGCATTCTGGACAATTCCAGCACATGATTTGGTCGCCTAGATCGCCAGAAATGAACTCCTTGGAGCATATCTGTAGCACTCTTGGAGTATATCTATCGAAAGAGTCATTTGTGTCCAAATTCCAGCACCTACCACAACCACGCTATAATGGGCTGATATCGAAACAGCATGGTTGAACATTTCTTCTGGGGACTTCCGCCGGTTAATTGAGTCCATGCTGCTGCGATTCGCCAAGCTAAAGGAGGCTCAACACAAAATTAGAGAGGTATCTCATGACTTTTGGGACTCGAGTTTCAAATGAGTTTCAAAAATCTTTGCCAAAATTAAACAGATGACACAACAAATTGAAAATATCAATAATCCCCGTGATCTTAAACCTGAAGGTCGTAATTGATGTAATCCAGTCAAAAATGTAATTTCGATAAAATGCATTTTATATACATTTCTTTATTATTTAAATTGGAAAAGATTTAATAAAAATTGTCTGCCCTATTAACACATAGGACTTAAATTCGTTGTTAAGCGACATGATATAATGTTATTCAAATAAATTTGCTGAAAAATACCGTCTGCATAATGCTATCTCTATGGAAAGTTTAATTGTGGGTTTTTGGCTAATATCTCGACAACCCCTAGTTCTAGAAACTTGAAGCATGGACTAAATTTTAAATGGAGCTAAGAAAGGCGTATTTTGGACGAATCAGAGGAGCTTATTTATGGCTTAAAAGAGCTTATTTAGGGCTTACAAAAATTTTTATTTAGGGTGTATCAAAATATCTAATTTAGGGTGTATCAAAGGAGCTCATTTAGGGCGTATCAAAAGGGCTGATACACCCGCCCTGAGGGCAAAAGGTTATTTAGAGTGTGATACGCAGTCGTGTTGGGGAGTAGCATTCAATATGCCCAGTACCGGGACCAAGACCGGTACCCGAACAGCGGTCCAAGGTTTGGTTAGACGTTTAGTTGGGTCGAGCATGTATGTGCTCGCGTGTGTTTTGTAAATTAAAGCTTGCGATCGCGCAGTGGCGTTTAAGCCTTTCGAAAACCTTTGGTTGAATTCACTTAATCCCTGCTTTAAATTCAGGGAAACATCAGGAACAGCTCCGAGTAAAATAATATATGTGTTTTTCGATCTAACATACCTAGCACTTTCAGTATCCTGATCTGACCCTCTAGAGAAATTTGTTCTAGATGAAATATTTCGATACTTCTTGTTTCTGAAAAGGGAATATGTGTTTTCAGAAAAGTTTATTTATAAAAAATTGCTTAAACGCAAACATTGTTTCCCGCATTTTTTTTATTTTGCTTTATATTTTCATTAGTAATGCAACATGGAATAAAAAAAAAACTAATTTTGTAAAATATTAAAGACTAAAAACATCAAGTTGGAATTGGAAAAGTTTTTTTAGAATCGTTTTCAATATACAGCATAAATGCATTTCGAAAAGGAAAGCGCAAAGTAGGGTTTCAGCGAAACGGCCTTGTTTTTATATTATTATGTTAAAATGCTAAAGGAATTCTTTTCCCGTACCCATCTATAAGCACACAATCATCTTTAGAGTATTTTGCAATTTCCTAGCAGCTTCTCTGAAATGTTCTAGAGTATTTTTTTATCAGGAGAAATACAGAAGCGAAACTTTATCACAATGCGATCTTGATGCCTTTTTGACAGCGCGCCATCTAGTGGCGGAGAATAACTTATCGAACTTTGAAAGCGATTTATCTATTACATTGCAATTGTGTTTCAGATGGAAGAACTGATTTTCAGCTAGACGTATAGCTTATCTTAACATTTGCATGTGATGTATGAATCTTTGAGTTAAGTTACTTTTTAAGTTTTCGTTATATGCAAAGTAGGAAACAAATCAACCAGCAGTTAAATTTCTTTAAGAATGGAAGTATATATAAACAGTGTTTCTTTCAGGACTTTTTGCTGGGGGGGGGGGGGGAGGTGAATGAAATTTTAGGGGGGGGCAAGTTTTCTATTTGTCCTATATAAATATATCTAAATGCTGTCAAATAAGTAGAGACTAGGTTAACATAAAGTGCCTCCGGGTGAGGTAGGGTTGGGTTGGGTGGGACGAATTATTGTCTCAGGGGGACACCGCCCTCCCTGAATTTATGCCTGAAAAGGACACTGATTGTAAACAGTGGTAAAATGTGACAACATAATTTGGGAATACATAAAACCTGGGACAAAAATTAGCAAATAAAAAGTTTCTTGCTGAATATTTTTACGAGGTTACAAATAAATTAAAATACACTACCCGACACAGAAAATGCAACACTACGAAAGAGCGAATAAAGTGTGATGATAAAGAACACACAGAGAGCGATGGCATATAAAAATAAATGATGTTAATTCCAGAAGGATAATGCAATACAGCAAAGGCATAGACATGATGATCAATAGACAGTTGGACCACTTCTTGCAGGCGTTACAGGCAGTGACCCTTCAAGGAAAAAATGCTATAAGTGTTCAGATAGCTTCCTGAGGGATGGATGACTATATGCCTTCAACCATCCTCCACAGGTCGTCTTCTGTTCGAGACGGGAGCAGAGAAGTCAAACAACAGCCAATCACGTGTGATACGTGCTCGATGGCTGAGAGATCTGGAGACAGCGGAGGAAAAGGAAGCACCTATATATTTTGCAAGGTTTGTCTGTTGATGGTTGCCGTATGTCGTCGTGCGTTATTTTGCTGGAAAACAGAATTTTGCAACCGCTGAATGTAGGGCAGTGCAACCTTTCCCTGCAAATTCTGCAGAATGTCGACAGTCGTCGTTTATAGGACCGCCACCACATGCCTGCGAATGCGTCGATCAACACGTGCTGATGTACGTCTGGATGGACCTATACCACTGCGACGATTCACTGGCCCTTCTTCAATCCATCTGCTCCAAATCTTGCTCAGTAGACGCATCTACTTGTGTTTCAGCGGCGACGCACCTGTACGACCATACAGCTGTACCTAGGCCTAAAATGAATCTGTTACGTGGTAAACCACACGTCCGGTAAGTACGCGAAGAAGTCTGCTTTCGTATAAGGAAGTAAATTAAGATGCATTGTACAAGTATTTAAAATGAAGAGACTTAATTTAAAAAAAACAATAACAAAATATTTATTAAGATAAAACAATCTCTATTAGCACTTTAACATTTATAATTCACATACCAAAATCCTTAGTGTAATACATTATTTAAGATACTTAAAATCCCTTCATTCACTCGTCAAAATATGAGTTTTACCGTTATAATCTATCTAGATAAATCACAACATTAATCTTACATGCCATTGCCTTATGGCACAGACTAACCTTATGTAGAGGGCCGAGAGAGTCTAAAGAGCCATCATGTAAAAATATGTACAGAATTGTCCTACCTCTGGCAATATCGAAGACCCCGGACTTGTCGGCTTATCGTCGTGGCACATTATCGCCGGTTCGCTGTTGACTCGTCGCTCTTGCGACCGTTCGTTCGCACAGCACCAATTCAAGTCCTCGATTTCTAAATTTTAAAGTTCAAAGTTGCTCTCTGTCTCTACCCCCTTTACAAGGCGCCCCTGTCCATAATTGGCCAAGTAAATTAACAGCTACGCCTTCCGGCTATATTATTGGCCAAGGCCCCCCCCCCCTGAAATATAAGATATCAAGTCTCCTGTTTTTAGGCGTTGAAAGTTCTCACGAGAATTTTTCCCATGGTCCAAGTGATACAAATTGACCTCTCGGGTCAGCAGGGTCAACCCCTTCCGTTCACCACAGCACCTGATGCTCACTCGAAATTGAGAAGCCGCCTTTCTCTGCAGCTTCGTGCAGCTGCGTTAGAGGGAACATTATAATTATTGCCTCACTGCATGAGAGACCGTCTTCTCAGGTCTGCTTCCTCTTTTAAAACTGCAAATGTTACATTGTGATTGCAAATCTCAATGTAACAGAATCCCCTCTTACGATCGTCCAAATGCTGAAACGGACTTCGGCGTCATCGGCGAGACATTTCTTCAAAAACAGTTCGGAAAACGGTTTTCTGTAGGCGACAGACAGTAACACCTGTTGGCTCATCTGCCGTTTCCATCCCTTTTATCCAGAGTTCTAATCACGTGAGATACTTGTATTTCAGATCATTTGCATACATTGGCCAGCATTTTTTATCTCGCAATTTGCATAATTAAACGGCCAAAGTTTCATGGTGTTGCATTGCCTATGTCGGGTAGTGTATAACTGAATTACAGTGATAGGAAATTAATGACATTTTGGTGTTACAGTCGAACCTTGTTTTGGATTCACGAACGTTATATGAGGAAAAACCCAATACGAGGAAACTCTATTTTAACTAGTATATAATCATCAAGGTAAACAAGTAAGAAATAAATATACCATTTAGACACTGTATAGTATGACTCCCCTGATGCCTCGCCACTGTTTGTAATATATAACGAAATAAAAAAAAGATCTGATTTGTTTATCATGTGATTTTTATTACATATTAACGAATTTTAGTGTGATGAAGAAATAACACAAATTAGGGCTTTCTAAAAATATAAAATTTAAAAATACCTTTGCTGACTTTTCCAGTATTTAAATTTTTAGATTCCAAAACGCATTTAATAGATAGGCTATATAAGTTAGCTGATGTTTACAGTTTTTCCAGTGGCCTTGGTACTGTCAATATAACTTTACCACATTTGTGAGAAATGTACATATAACTGAAATGTAGTATCAGTTACAGATTATTCATTATACAAAATTCATTGAACTATATTGATTTCAGTAATATTTTACAAAAATGTCAATACAATTTTATGTAAAAATAAGAAATTGCTTATCTGGTCATCCATCAGGAGAAATGAACCTGAGCTTCGGATCATTGCAGCTTATATTAAACTGCGCAGGAAATCAGCACAAAACTCCTTAAAGCAATGGTTTCACAATTTTTTTGGTAGAAGTATGTACTTATAATAACGAAACGGCTCAAGTTACGATATTTGTCCGGGACATTCTTAACAAAAGTCAAAGGGCTCAGGATTATAGGGTCTTTTTCAGGAATACAGAGAATTTTTGTCTGTTAGAGTCAATAAACGCCATCAATACAATTATCAAAATTATGAATGCAAATATCTACAAACTTCCAAAACTTACAAACATAATTTTTTTTCAGAGGATAGTTTTTGCCGTTTACTCATAGCCCCAAGGTAACATCCGTTCTGGCAGCAACACTGAAACTGAGTTTAACTACGATCATGATCATTTATTTGTTCTTTTTACTTTCCTTATATACATAATGTATAAGGGAAGTATTGTGATGGGGTCGAAAATTCGAATTCGAGTTTTCGACGGGAGAGCACGTTTCAAGCATCCCTGATGACGAATAAAACATTTTTGAGGTGATGTTTTTCTCTGTGTGTGTGTGTGAGCCTGTGGAGACGATATCTCACGAGCGAATGGAGCGATTCGAATGATATTTGGTACAAAAATCACAATCCGTGAATACTGGAAGCCTATTGTTTTTAAACGCAATCGAATGTTCAGAACCCTAAATTTTCGAGTGAAATTTTGAAAAAATCATCAAAAAATCAAAACCTTTTATAAAGTTACGCAAATAGACATTTCTTATGTAATTTTCCCTTAGAAAATGATTGATATAAAGTTTAGAACGCTAGCATGAACCGTTCTCGAGATATTGCACATTTTTCAAACAAATTTACCAAAAAATCTCATAAATTAAAAAAATATATTAACTGTTGAGAAATATGTTCACCTTTCATATGTAATATCATGCGATACATTTGGTGGCATCATTCTCGGGGATCTACCTCATTCCATTCATAAGAAAAGACACTTTGAGTAACACTTTTGTACTTGAACGCCAATAATCATTTATCTGCGATAAGAAAAACTTATTTCTCCATCCATAACGCTTGGCGACGAATTTGACGGAATGTCGCCAAATTGGCGACTTTTTTAAATGTTGCCAAATTAACGAAAATCTCTCCAAATGGATAAAAAGGATGCTAAATCAATGAAAATGACGACTAATTAAAGAAATTCAATATCTTTGAAATAATATAAGTATCTACTATAAGTAAAACCTCTTTTCTTACTGTAAAAGTAGTAAATTCATTGCATTATATAAGGAAAGTCATGTGTTGCCCACATCAGATTTTTTCTCTTGTCTTCTGGTTTATTACAACTTGATATTTCATTTTCATTGATTTTTAAATTGAATATCTTATTTCAGATGCATCGGTTACTGGTATTTGGTTTTCGGAGACTTTCTGTTTCTCTTACTTGTTTCAAATTCGATTACACCATCTTTATTATTCTGTTCAAATTCATCTGCTTGACAAAAACCCAACTCAACCAGTTTAACACACGATGACTCAGTTGCTATACCAGTATTGCGTTTCAAGTGCTTTTACAATCCAATGTCCTCGTATATCATGTGGCGTTAACACTTTCTCAAATAACCATTAATGAGAAATCGCTTCGAATTCTATTTCAATTCATAGCCACCGTATCAATAAATCGATATATCCGACTCTTTAATTTTCCCAATAATGATTATCGATTTATTTTAAAACTGTAATCGAAAGAGGTTATGCTATTCTAGTTAAACTAAATATATCTCCCGATATTGAATCGAAGCTGTATGAAAATGGTGAATTGGTGTAAAACTAATCAGGTGGATTGTAAGAGTAATAATGTCGGCAGGTGCAGCTCAGAAATAGCTGCTTTGTAACACTGCTTTTATAAATATGTATCTTTGTACCTTTCTCTATCTGTAAATTTTTATTGTGAATTAGCCAAAAAGACTTTAGAATAGAAAAGCCGTTAGAATGAAAAAACTGTTAGAATAGAAATTGACTTGTCATACATCGTTCATTTTTCTTCACAACATGTCGAAAATATCACATAATACTTCAGAAAAACCATTCGTTTCATACTGTCTGTCTGTCTGACTGACTGTCTGTCTGTCCGTTAGTACGATAACTGCCGTAAAAATGACTTAATCAAAATGAAATTTTAGTATGTTGTTCAGACTGTCTGTAGGACCTATGGGAATATAAATGAATAATATCACTCAATTAGTTTTAGATTGAACCAGGGTTGAAGAAATGAAATACATTGAACCCTATAGGACCTAATTTTTCAAACATTTTTCAAGCGGATTTAAAATTCACAAATTGCTTCAAAAATTTTAGGAAATATTCAAATTATCCCATAAAATATATAAAAAGAAATTTCAGGAAAATATATTCAGTAGTTTTTTAAATTAAAATTAAAATAATAATTACACTTCTTATATGACGCGATCACATGACCATTAAATGAAAAGATCACGTGACTCACTTCAAAATGAAACATGGCATCCATCATGTCTCACAATCGTGATTTTTGAAGTTCTTTTTATTTCATATTGAGTGTTGTATCCGTCCTAAAATCGCTTCATTTTTGCTTAAATTCTGTGCATCTACATACTGAAATAACGCAATTGCAATATATTTGAGTTTAAATGATCATCCAAATTTGATTATTTTTACAACGAAGCTTATTTTTCACTTATGTAAAATGTAAACAGCAAAATATGAAGAATGAGTTGCAGAAGAATTGCTGCATTTCTTTAAAGCAAAATTATTTAGCTCATGGAGTCTGCATAGCTGATATGAATGAAATATTCATTGATTTTACAGAGAGAAGGACGATTTTTGTCGATGAAGTTTTAAGCATAGAGCTTAATTACTGGTAACTCCATGGTCTTCAGTTTTTAAATAAAATAAATTATTATAGTATTGTGATGAATGAAATGAATGGGAAAATGTTTATGAATGAAATGCTGCTTTTATAGAGAGAGCCAGGCGTGTTATATGTCGATGACGTCATTTGAATAAATTTCAGTTGTTTTTGATGAAGTTTTCAAATATAATAAATTGTTGTAGTATTATGATAATGTTAAAAGCATTACCGAGGAGCCAGGCAATTTATATTTAATTGACGTCATTTGAATGAAGTTCATTTTTTTCGACGAACTTTTAAGTTTTCAAATATAGTAAATTAATGTAGCATTGTAATAATTTTTAAAATATTACCGAGGAATGTATCGCATTTGAGATGTTTAAATGAAAATGCATTGAAGTTGGAAAGTGTTTTATAATCCATGCTTTATGCATGATTGATCTTTCTTGTTAATTACAATTTTTCTTATCCGAGGCGTGTTTTTGTTATTTTTAGTGAATCACACAGGTTCTTCCCCCCCCCCCCCGAAAGTCGAAATGGAAGAACCACTCATTTTGTTGTAGGGGAGTCGTTATTTTAGGATGGGTTGAGAGAGGGCTGCAGGAAAAAATCGCCTTATCAATTGTACAGAGATGTGTCCGCTTCAGCTGTGTCTGGTCAATTGTGATTCTCATATTTTTTGCTTTTAACAATTTTTAGATCGAAGTCATTTTAAATTGTCAACACTTGCTATCGTTTTTCAGCAATTGTTTTTCAGCACTTCAAATGTATTATTTAAGCAGCCGGTGCTAATTTAATTATTTATAAGCAGTAGACGCCTATTAGAATCCGTCCAACATCAAGTATTTCGTAGTGGTATTTAATGAAGGAAGATGTTTATGTGTTTATCCGTGCAGGTTCTAGCTGATAGTCTAAGCATCGTACGGCCATGGAATTTGGTACACAGGTACTACAGGTTTAATATCGAATTAGTGTTTTGGTTAATTTATGTTTCAGCCAAATTCTCAATCTTTTTGGTCAATATTCGCACAAATTCATGGTTTAGTGACCTAAAATATTATCTCAGAGTTTCTACCTTGATGCCATCGGGAAGATCGACAAATTATCTTTGTCATAAATTGTAAAAAAATCCATGCAGTTAATAGATAAATTTTAGAGAATTTTTACAAAATATATACTTTTCGTGCATTTTAAACCCCTATGATTTTTATGTTACAATATACACAAATTGCCATGCTGTCCATCGTTTATTGTTTTTCAGTACTTGCGTACAATGTCACAGATTACTCCAGAAAAAAAAAACTTTTATAAACCCACCCGTTGATTAATTAATTATAAATTTTATCCAAGACATGTCCTTGATTTTATCCGCCCGTTAACAGGCACCGGACCTCGCTTTCCCTACTTGAGAGAGTGTGTGTGTGTTGAAGACCCAGACCGTCCGACTCGTCCAGAGGACTAAGAGCAGCTATTTGGACGGCCGGGAATGTGTGTGTGTGTGTGTGTGGGGGGGGGTCCTTCTCTACCCCGGAGTGTGTGGAGTGTGTGTGTGTGGGCGGCCGGGAGTGTGTGTGTGTGGGGGGGGGTCCTTCTCTACCCCGGAGCTGTTGTATTTATTGAAGTCAATCCCCACACGTTGATGCTTTTCATAATAGCCTGTCTTAATTCATTCCTGCCTGACGTTTTGACTAGGCTTACATTTAGATGCGATTCCGTATCATACACATTGCTTTTCGAGTTTTCAGAAGAGATCAAAATGGGCTTCTGTGTTCGTTTTATTTATTATAGTTACAACTAGTATTTAAGTCTGTCAGAGACACGAAAACTAACACCCTAAATAAATTAAGCTGTCACTTCTATTTTGTTTAACAGTGTATGGATGCTTATAGAGTCGCAAATAGTTTTTTCAATTGAAAATTGCCCCAGTTAGATTTTGTTTCGTGGTAGAGTTTCAGTCTTGTATATTCCCAATGTGGGGAGCTTTGGGGGTGGGAGTGGGGGTTCTGAGAGAGTTGACTCGTTTTTCCCATTTTACACAAAGTCCGTAGGATATCGCATATTCTATTAACCTTGCATTTTACCCACATCGAGAGAAAAATCTAAAATCCGGTCCCTTTAAATTCTGTCCTCTGGTTGATGTTATAGTGCAAAGAATCAAACTTCTGAGTCAATGAAAGATTGGTAGAGGATCAAGAATTTAAAAACTCATTGTCTTCGATGTCCGGGGGGTAGGGATGCAAAATCCGACTACTTCAAGTCCTGGCCGATGGTTGATATACTATAATTATGTCGATTATGTGAATCAGCTTTACGCCAATAGGGAGCTTTTGAGTGGTATTAAAATTCTTTTCGAAAACGAAAGCTCAAAACCCCCTTTCTCAGTCCCAGGGGCAAAATCGAAAATCCGCCTATATTAAACTGGATCCGGTTGTCGATATTATATGTGTTGTTGGTGTTGAGACCAGACCGTCCGACCTGCCAGAAAGGTGTAAGGTAACTGTTTGAACGGCCGGGAAGTGCCACCCAATTTAGTCCGGAACCCAGTGGGGGAGGCATCCACAGGGACCGTACACTCCTTCCCCTACCACCAACATCTCGGAAGAACTTACGGACCCACATGTTTAACGTAATCGGCATTATATGTGTGGAAACCCCAGGCCGTCCGACTCGTCCAGAGGAGGTATTATATGTGTTGTTGTTGTTGAGACCCAGACCGTCCGACCTACCAGAAAGGTGTAAGGTAACTGTTTGGACGGCCGGGAAGTGCCACCCAATTTAGACCGGAACCCAGTGGGGGAGGCATCCACAGGGACCGTACCCTCCTTCCCCTACCACCAACCTCTCGGAAGGATTTACGAACCCACATGTTTAACGTGATCGTACTCCGCGTGAACACGGCGGCAGTTTTGGCAGTGGCTGGAATCGAACCCGGGCCTACCGAGTGCAACTCCAGCGCGCTAACCAATGGGCTACCGCGCCCCAGGTATTATATGTGTGTAAAGATTCAGAGTTCAAGGTCATCACAGAGGTTTTTGGAGGATCTGAAAAACTGTTCGAGTCCTACCCTATTTCTCCATTCCAGGGGGGAGGGGATAAATCGAAAATCTGGCTCGGCAAGGTTATGTACAGTAGGCGATGTTTTAAGTGTGCAAAGATTCAGCCTGCTAGGCCAACTGAATGGTTTCTGAAGGGTCTGGAATTTATTTCTTTAAATTCTCCATTTTCTCTGCCTTGGGAGATAAACCGAAAATCCGACACTGTTTGGTTCTGTACCATAGCAGGTACTATCTAGCTTGATCCCTTTGGGTTACCAACGGGCTTCTGCAGAGTCTGAAAAGGACAAATACTTTATACCCATTACACAGTTATATAATATGATCATTAACTGTTTTAGTATTTAAGCTTTGTGTGTGAAACTCTGAGAGCTAGTTCATCCTTACAAATAGGTTTTTCTGAAGAATCTTTTCACATCACATCACCCTTTTTCCCAAGACATGTGCACCATTTGTCTGAGTCAGTATCAGAACTTTCCCTGGCCATTCATTCTGGGCTCTTCTTTCATTTAGGCTGCGACTGCAGGCGTCTTAGCTGCTGATGTCCTGTGCACCAGACAAAAGATCGGGCTTATTGATTTCAGCGTCGGGCACCAGTCTTCGGATATTTTGGAGTCGAGTCGATAAATATAATGGGGTTTTGCCTCAAATAGAATGGACCGTTTTATGTTTCGGTGATATTGAAATAAACAATTACGGACTGTATCAAACTGTTAACAGTAATGAAAGGGCGAAGTGGTATTTTCTAAAGGTATAAGTTGGTAATGTTTTCGATTTTTGATGCGCAACTTTTCCTTTAAATTAGTAGTGACAAAAACTTCGCTATACAATTGTTTATAAATTTTGCCTTGAAACGACTATTTCTCAACGTGTGGTATAGATAGAGTTTAGGTGATAGACGATATGGATTCAGCATCAAATTCTGGAAAGAG
The DNA here is from genome assembly GCA_951213105.1 of Amaurobius ferox. NCBI lineage: Eukaryota > Metazoa > Arthropoda > Arachnida > Araneae > Amaurobiidae > Amaurobius > Amaurobius ferox. The sequence continues at coordinate 92,456,335 of OX578140.1, read as the reverse complement.
TAGGGAGAAGTAGTATGTATTTCTACTTCCTGTTCTTTCTCCATTTCCGGTTATAAATTCATTTTACATGAAACGTCTGTTTCTCAAGATTGGTTATCTATAGAGCTTAGATGATAACCTAGTAGAGCTTAGATGATAATAGACTCAACATCAAATTCTAGAGAAGATAAGGTGATTCACTAAGAATTTTCACTTACGGTTTATTTTTCACTTTAGGTTCAACATTTTTATTTGAAACGTCTTTTCTCAGGAGTGGTTATAGATAGAGTTTAGATAATGATTGATAAGTAGGAGACCACATAGGCAAATTTCAATTCAGGCAATATAACAACCAAAACAAGTTGAACAAAGGCACAAGGTGGCACCAAGGTTGGCATTTTTACCTGGAAGGGCTTACGACCCATAAATTCACGAATTAGCAAAGAAAAAACTCATGATGGCGACATAGAAGTAAATGATGCTTCCGAGAAAGATTCGTGCACGCTTTACCGCAAAGGGGTCCAATCCAGACGGACCTCAAAATATGCAATGCCAATGAAACTCGAAAAAAGGCGTGGTTCCCCGAAACAAGATAAAATGAAATTAAGAGTTTGAACGAAGTCATCGTACTAGATGGATGATGGGAGTTGGAAAATATTCAGCGTGCTGCTAAGGTGACAGTAATTGTAAAATGTTGGTTTTAACTACGAAAATGAAAGGTTTCTTGAAATAGAGAATAAAAATATATTTACCACGATGACGTTAAACATGTGAGCCACAAATGTGTGACCCAATGTTTTATATTTCATTCTTATTGTTACACCAGTTTTAACTAATTTTAATTAATGAATTTTAACGAGATATATGTTGTTAACCAAAGTGAATGAAGAATTTCAAAATAAACAGTCTAAACCAGTGTTTCCTAATCGCTTTGCTGTCACTGCCCTCTTATATGAAATATTATGTGTCATCGATCTGTAACTGATTCGAAAATCAGTTTCAGAAATGGAATTCTTTCATCCACTCACAAAATTTTCACAAGTTGCGAGTGTTAAGTTTTCATTGTTTTTCCAACATGTTTGGACGTAAATTCCCTTAGGAAATTCTCACATTCGAATAATAATGCATTTGTACAAACCTTTTGAGAACTAACTATACATTATATTGTCCTATTATTAGGAACATCAAATTGATTTTAGAAAAAAACAAGATTTTTTTTCAAAATTTAAAATATCGCTGTGATATAAAAAATAATCTGATGTGGGCAGCACATGGCTTTCCTTATATAATGCAATGAATTTACTACTTTTACAGTAAAAAAAAGTAGATAATTTTTATAGTAGATATTTATATTCTTTCCAAGATAATGAATTTTCGTCAATGAGTCGTCATTTTCATTGATTTAGCATCATTTTCATTCATTTGGCAAGTTTATCGTTAATTTAGCAACATTAAAAAAAGCGCCAAGTTGGCGACATTCCACCAAATTCGTCGCCAAAATCTCGCCAAGCGTTATGGACGGAGAAATAAGTTATTCTTACAGGTATTACTCAAAGTATATCTTTTCATGAATGGAACTAGCTAGATCCACGAGAATGATGTCACCAAATTTATCGCATGGTATTACATACGAAAAGTGAACATGCTTCGCAATAGGAAATATTGTTTTTTTTTATTTTATATGACTTTTTAAAATTTTTTTGAAAACTGTGCAATATCTCGAGAACGGTTCATGTTAGCGTTCTAAAATTTATGTCAATCGTTTTCTAATGAAAAATTACATAAGAAATATCTATTTGCGTAACTTCATTAGAAGCTTTCATTTTTTGACGATTTTTTCAAAATTTCACTTGAAAATTTATGGGTATTCTGAACGTTCGATTGCGTATAAAAGCAATAGGCTTCCTGTGTTTACGGATTGTAATTTTTGTACCAAATTTCGTTCGAATCGGTTCGTTCGCTCGTCAGTTATCGTCTCCACATACTTTCACACACACAGACACTTCAAAAATGTTCGATTCTTGATCAGGGATGTTTGAAACGTGCTCTCCCGTCGAAAACTCGTATTCGAATTTTCGACCCCGTCTCAATACTTTCCTTATACATTATTGTATATAAGGAAAGTAATAATGAGTAACTCTGTTACTCGTTATAGATTGATGTGAAACATAATTTATTTCACAAATTTCAAATGGGAAACTGGTGATTAATATGTGATGTGTGTGGAGGTGGTACAAAGTACGTACGAAAAAATGGTGTTGATATTTTCTGTGGTTCTTTTTCAATTATTTTAATTTTTTCCTTTTATAGGGGGGGGGGGAGAATATATATATTTGAAATATTAATATGTAGAATGTTGTGTTTTTCGTCTGAGTCTGACCACAAATGACGAAGATATCGACGATTAAATCGTTGGATGTTATTTTAATGTGCAAATGTGCTGCCTGTGTAAGTGATATGTACATATTTGGGTGTAGGGCATATGTCGATGCACATATATCGCTGGTCTAAAATTTAATTTTTTCTTTACACTTTTCGACCCGAATTGTTTAAATACCAATTTTTAAAAGGCATATATAATCAGAAAGAAAAATTACATTGGGTTCTCTACTGAGTCCAGCAAATACTCGCATCAACAACCGAACTGAACGATGCCAGACTTTTATTGTGCTGACAGTTTTGGAAAAAGCATGTAACTCGTAAAGTTCGAAGATATTACACAATCTACACAAAGGGCGCGGTAGCCCATTGCTTAGCGCGCTGGAGTTGCACTGGGTAGGCCCGGGTTCGATTCCAGCCACTGCCAAAACTGCCGCCGTGTTCATGCGGAGTACGATCACGTTAAACATGTGGGTCCGAAAGTCCTTCCGAGAGGTTGGTGGTAGGGGAAGGAGGGTACGGTCCCTGTGCATGCCTCCCCCACTGCGTTCCGGTCTAAATTGGGTGGCACTTCCCGACCGTCCAAACAGTTACCTTACACCTTTCTGGTAGGTCGGACGGTCTGGGTTTCAACAACAACAATCTACACAAATCGAGATGGTTCCAAAAGTCGTGAAATAGGCTATACTTCGTCAAATTCATCGCCGAAGATACCGAATTTGTCGTCATGGTTCAGAGGCTTCGATTCTCAATCTATAACAGCGGTTTACTGTTATGTACTCGTAAATACACAACATCACTTCCGTTGCACACTTCCATATCACCCTCGTCACATTCCTTTCATGAATTACTCCTTGTCCTCTGAGCTAAAATGTTTCTCATCAAAAATTCATCGGAGGGCGTGAGTTAAAGACCACTGATAGAAGATATCTTATTTATGTTTTAACTTTGCTTTAAACCTATTTTCTTTTTTTTTACTTTCCTTACAATACGTGATAGTGTTTAGAGAATATATTGGAATCGAGTTAAAAATCGCACCTTTACTTTTTGACAGACCTAAATGTTTCCGGAAGTCTAGAACCAGGAAAAACTGTCTTGAAGGTGACGAATGTATGTGTGTCTGTTGTCTGTGTATGTGTTGTCTGTGTATGTGTTGTGTGTATGTGAATGTGTTTGTGGGTGAGTTTGTCTGTGCAATGTATGTATTCACTCTAGCTGAAAAACCAATTAACCACATTTCATAAAATGCGGTAGATAAGTCCATTGTGCAATACCCTGGCGTTGCTTAGATTCTAATATGATTCGGATAAAAGATATTCGTCTTTTTTGTGAAATGGCTCTCAGAAAGTATATATTTACTCTAGTTAAAAAACGTATTGTGAAAATTTTACAAAATTTATTAGATAAGTCACTTTGTTGGATACTCTGATGCTGATTAGATATTGGTACGATTCGAAAAGATCTGCCTTTTTACTTTCCTTATATACATAATGTATAAGCAAAGTATTGTGACGGGGTCGGAAATTCGAATTTGAGTTTTCGACGGGAGAGCACGTTTCAAGCATACCTGATCACGAAACGAACATTTTTGAAGTGATGTGTGTGTGTGTGTGTGTGTGTGCTTGTGTGTGTGTGTTAGTGATTCTGTGGAGACGATATCTCACGAACGAGTGGAGCGATTCGAATGAAATTTGGTACAAAAATCACAATCCATGAATACTAGAAGCCTATTGTCTTAAAACATAATCGAATGTTCAGAACCCTCTTAAATTTTCGAGTGATATTTTAAAAAAATCATCAAAAACTCAAAACCTTTAATAAAGTTACGCAAATAGACATTTCGTATGTAATTTTTCCTTAGAAAACGATTGACATAAATTTTAGAACGCTAGCATGAACCGTTCTCGAGATATGGTATATTTTTCAAATAAATTTATCAAAAAGTCCCATAAATTAAAAAAAAATATTAACTGTTAAGAAACATGTTTACTTTTCATATGTAATATCATGTGATACATTTGGTGACTTCATTCCCGTGGATCTAACTCGTTCCTTTCACGAGAAAAGATACTTTGAGTAATACTTTTATATTTGAACGCCAATAGTCATTTATCTCCTGTAAGAATAACTTATTTCTCAGTCCATAATGCTTGGCGAGATTTCGGTGACGAATTTAGTGGAATGTCGCCAACTTGGCGACATTCTTAAATGTTGCCAAATTAACGAAAATCTTGCCAAATGGAAAAAAATGACGCTAAATCAATGACTAATTAAAGAAATTCAATATCTTTGAAAGAATATAAGTATTTACTATAAGAATAACATTTTTACTTTCCTTATATACATAATGTATAAGGAAAGTATTGTGACGGGGTCGAAAATTCGAATTCGAGTTTTCGACGGGAGAGCACGTTTCAAGCATCCCTGATCACGAATCAAACATTTTTGAAGTGATGTCTGTGTGTGTGTATGTGTGTGTGTGTGTGTGAAAGTATGTGTGTGTGTCAGTGAGTCTGTGGAGACGATAACTGACGAACGAATGGACCGATTCGAACCAAATTTGGTACAAAAATTACAATCCATAAACACTGGAAGCCTATTGTTTTTATATGGAATCGAATGTTCAGAACCCCCTAAATTTTCGAATGAAATTTTGAAAAAATCGTCAAAAAATCAAATCCGCTAATAAAGTTACGCAAATAGACATTTCTTATGTAATTTTTCATTAGGAAACGATTGGCATAAATTTTAGAACGCTAACATGGACCGTTCTCGAGATATTGTACATTTTTCAAAAAAATTATGAAAAAGTCACATAAAAAAAAAATTCCTATTGAGAAACATGTTCACTTTTCATATGTAATACTATGCGATAAATTGAATGACATCATTCTCGTGGATCTAGCTCGTTCCATTCATGAAAAAATATTCTTTGAATAATACTTTTGTATTTGAACGCCAATAGTCATTTATCTGCTGTAAGAATAACTATTTTCTTAGTGCATAACGCTTGGCGAGATTTTGGCGACGAATTTGGCGGAATGTCGCCAACTTGGCGACTTTTTTGAAATGTTGCCAAATTAATGAAAATCTCGCCAAATGGATAAAAATGATGCTAAATCAATGAAAATGACGACTAATTGTAGAAAATTCAATATCTTGGAAATAATATTAGTATCTACTATAAGAAAAACCTATTTTTTTACTGTAAAAGTAGTAAATTCATTACATTATATAAGGAAAGTCATATGTTGCCCACATCAGATTTTTTTAAACTGGAGAAGTAGTAAATTCATTGCATTATATAAGGAAAGTCATGTGTTGCCCACATCAGATTTTTTATTTTGCAAAATGACCCCGTTAAAATTGCCAAAATTTAAAATAAGATACTACCGTTGCAAAATGCATCCGTTAAATGCTTGTTTTAATTTTTAACGAAGAAAGGAAAATACAAACCTCACACACATATAACTCCAGGAATATTTGTTCTTTAGATATTTTAGTTTTTTCGTATTTTTGCAACGTCGTCTTGGAAAATACGTCCAGTCACTAAATAAAGAAAAATTGAAATAAAACTGCAACTTCAGAGTCACTTCAAATAATTATTCGTTCTATTTTGTGCCATTAAACTCAATCGAATGATTTCTGACGAGAAACTGGATTTGAGTCTAGTAAAGTCATGTGCTCCACACATTAGTTTTTTTTTTTTTTCACAGAACATAAAATTCGTTTAACATTTTGACTTTCAAACACTAAGAGAGCATCTTTCCAAGCAGATTTTTCTGAAGGATTTTTCTAGGTTGTACCACCTTCTTCTACAGACATGGGCACCATTTGTCTGAGTCAGTAGCAGAATTCTTTCTGGTCTTCCATTCCCTCGTTCTCTTTTCATTTAAGCACTGATTGAAGGCGCCTTGGTGTTCACGCCACTGCAGCAGACAAAGGACAAGGTTTATTGATTTTACAGCAACTCTTTGAAAGTGTCCGCAAATTCTTTTCAGATTAGCGTCGATAGATATATTGATGCCATCACTTTTAAATATATTGTGATTAATATTTAACGTATTGGTGATGGTAAAGTTTATAATATTTATTGCCTATTACTCCGAAATCGTGTTCAATAAGCTTTTGGTGCTAATTCTTAAAATAAATGGAATATATTTCTTGTTAAAAGAGCTTATGAAGAACCGTTGATAATGATGATATAAATTCTTATATTATGGTATTGCTGTTTCAAAATGTGCAATACCTAGAAAATGGTGTATGTTAGCGCCTTATAAATGATGGTAATCGCTTTTAAATAAAACATTGTTTATAAAATGATTATAGGTATGGCGATACCTCCACAGCTAAACAGATTAAAAGAACTAACACTTTAAGGGTCTTATTTGCACAATATTATGGCTTAAACCTGTGTTTTTATGTCCTAATTTTGAGAAAATTAAACTGATAATGTTTTAGTGCTTTTAATCTACAAAAATTCTATAACATTTTTATTTAACCTATTTAATCTACTATTAATTAGTATTTAATCTATCTATCCCATAGATATGTTAAAACAAAGTTGGTGAGGGATTACTCACAAATTAAAATGTAAATGTTTCCAGCAAGAGTGCAAATGAGGCAACGCAGAAATGCATCATAGGCAAATAATATCTGCCTCTTATCTTTAATGGATCTTTGGCATGGATGGAAAACATTTTGAACAAGCTTTGTAATCTTTGTGTAAAGTTATTATTTATCCACAGTGTGGATACTTTTGTACCAATAAATAACAAAATTATTATTTATTTATGTAATCATTGTTTCTTTCGTAATTTGTGTATGATCCCTGAAACCCGATCTGCCGACATAATGTTTCCCCTCTGAGAACCCATGTCGATGCATCGAAAGTGGTTTAAGTTAGCATTTTTGTCTTTTCATATCTCTGGGACTTTTTATGATAAAATGCTGATATTTTGTACATCACCTTATTAGTATATGGGGCGCATTTTACTCATTGGAAATATTTTTGTATGGGAGTCGTATAAAAATTTAAATTTTGTATTTCCTAAAAGTTAATTCCTTTGGAAATTTTAATCGATTTCATAAAATGCTGTACCTTTTTCAGGCAAGTTTGTAATTTATTATATATGTCTAAGATCAATATTTAAGGAATAAAAGCCGAGGTCAATGTTTTGGGACACCCTGTGTATATATATATATACGTAATTTTATACAGGAATTTAATTTTAAAAAAAATAGTGCTTAAAAGCTCTTTCCCTTTGCCTGACATTTCTGAAAATACCTTCCCGTGATATATCGTGTCCAGGAACAGACACACAGCCATCATTGAAAAATAAAATGGTTGATACGAAATCATGGATGTTCAAAGCTTTTAAATCCATCAAAATCCGAAAGTCAGTATTTTTACCTCAATACGACATTTTCCATTTACGTATGCAGTGTCTCATTGAGAAAGTAGAAAGACGTAGTTTTGCGTCTGTCCTGTGAATTTCTTTGTATTTTGGCTTTTTTATGGGCTATTATGTTTAAAATAAAACGAATCAGCATCATGTATTCATTAATGTTACTTTTTTAATTGTTCTTTTTAATTTATATTAGTACACGTTTTGGTGCAAATCAGATAAAAACCAAAATGGATTTCAGAAGGCGAAATATGTGTTTTCCTGTTGATACTATAAATACATTTTAAAAAGCTATAAATTTATTTTTATATATTATACTTATATTTATATATTATACCTTTACATATTATATATATATAATTTTTTTATATTATCTGCGGAATAATTCCGAAGGTACTGCTATGAAGTGCAATTGCACATGTGTGTACGTACAAATTACGTTACTCGCCACACGCGCTGAATATGTAAAGAATGTGGAGAGCTGTTTTCACATTCGTGTCACCAAGTTTACCAAAAAGAATAAGCTGAATCTATTCAGACTATTTTTGTGTTTCCACTAGAAAATGAATAATAAATGTTTTTATAAAACTCTCTGGTGATATTGTACAATTTTCAAATGAATGTTTGAAAAAGAAATGATAAAAAATCTGGACCTTTAATGATTTATAAATAATCATAGCATACGATATATTTCATTAAAAATCGAATTGGAACGCTAACATGATACGTTGAGATATTTTACGTTTACAAAATAAATCTATAATAAATTACATAAAATTATAAAAGTAATAAGTATATATACACTATATATATATATATATATATATATATATATATATATATACACACACACACACACACATATATATATATATATATATATTTTATTTTAAATACCTACTATATCTACTTTATCCAAGTAAAAATAGTTTATAGATATAATCTATCTATTTCTTCAGAAACATACATTTTTGTGTTTGCTTCTACAAAAAACTTGGACATGATTACGATTTTTGTAGAAGTGGACAATTCATGATTTAGGCTTAGAGCCTTGTCCACGTGTATAGCGTTTGTACTTTATTTCGTTCGTTATTGTTTTCTCGATTCCATACGTTTGTATTTTGATACTTTTCATTGTCTTGTTGATTCGATATTTATTTTTATTTATTTATTTATTTTTTTTCCATTTGCATGAAGTTTATATTTTTATTTCATAAGCCTGTTAGATAGTTGAATTTTCGTGTTACAGCTTCTCACTTTTCTTTCATTGGATCTTCAAACCATTTTTTTCTTATATATATATGTATATGTATATATATATATATATATATATATATATATATATATATATATATATAAGATTTAAAATGAAAAAAGAAAATATATAGGTGGAATGATTGTGTTTACAGGGTTGAAGAAATGTCAAGGGGGATTGCGACCCCTATTTCCTGGTTAGAAGCTAGCTTTGACTTCATGAAAACGCTCCCAGAGACTCTGCACGCCCGAAACAACAATCGATCATGCCCGTGGGGAAAAAAATTGCCTAATCCCAGACAACATAAAAATGATCAAAATAACAAAAATTTAAAATTTTACTAACCAGCAAGACGAGAATCATGGAAGAGTTGCATAAAGCGTATAAACTTCGAATAGGAAAGCATACATAAAAAAGTCGCGTCTAACTTATAGAGCCATCTGGATGTGCATCAATCAGATAATCCTAGGTAAGAGTTGAGTTGTATTGTATGATGTCGGATAAATTAACATAATTTTTATCACTATAATTTCTGCAAAAAACATCATAATGGTGCTGTACAAAGCGGAAGGGATAAATTTTTGTAATTTTTGTTATTTTGATCATTTTTATGTTGTCTGGGATTCGGCCATTTTTTCTCCACGGGCATGATCGATTGTTGTTTCGGGCGTGCAGAGTCTCTGGGAGCGTTTTCATGAAGTCAAAGCTAGCTTCTAACCAGGAAATAGGGGTCGCAATCCCCCTTGACCTTTCTGCAACCCTGTAAACACAATCATTCCACCTATATATTTTCTTTTTTCATTTTAAATCTTATATTTCAAGACTCTGATAGTGCGGCAATTTGCGCCTTTCTCTTTCTTGAATTTCATACTTTTTGGGATTGTATTTATTTATATATATATATATATATATATATATATACATATATATATATATATATTTATACATATATATATATATATAAAATAGAGTTTTTCCTTGTTAAGGCTAACGGCAGACCAATAGTAACAAGTGATGTGCATAGTAATAGCTATATTTAATCACCACTGAGCCGTTTCTGAATATTTTTACATCATTCTGCCGTTTTTCATGTCCATAATCACACATTTGTCTGTGTCAATTGCAGAACTTCCCATCATTCAAGGCTCTTGTATCATTCATTACCAACAAGTTTCTTTTTCTGCTGATATCATTCGTATCTTAAGCAGAACAAGGTGTATTTCTTTCACGGCATGTCTTCTGACGTGTTTGCAAATTACTTATTCGACTAAAGTCGATAAATTTAATAGAGCTTTGCTTCAGATAAAAGCAGGATCACATTTTAACGGTTAAAAAATGTTTAAAACAAGTAATGTTCTGGTTTTATTGGGTTATTGATTAACGATTTTCAACGGCCGCGATGTTTTTTCTTTTTCGTAAAAAAAAAATACTTTTTCATGACTTCTGTCTTGTTATTGATTACCACTAAGTATTTTCTATCATATGAAATTATTAATTTTTTTCCCGTTAGACGGTGATTTAACCCTAAAACAGCAAGTCATTTTACAGATTCGAGAGTCATCTGCTTTGCCGTAGGAATTGCCTGAACACTCCGCGGTAGCTCGTGGCAAAATTTAGCTGAATATTCTGCAATTACTTCCGATAAATATAGTGCAATGTATGGGGGAAGTATTGCGAAGGGTTGAGAATTCGAATTTGAGTTTTCGAATGAAGAGCACATTTCAAGCATTCCTGAATTTGAATATTTTTTTATGAATTCTGTCTTATTATTGTTTACCAGAAAGTATTTCCTCTTATGTGAAATTGTTATTTTTTCCATTAGACGATTATTTAACCCTAAACCAGCTAGTCATTTTGCAGACTTAATCGCCATTTTGCTGTGCCATAGGAAACACTTGAATAATCCGTGGTAGCCCGTTGTTGTTGTTGAGACCCAGACCGTCCGACCTACCAGAAAGGTGTAAGGTAACTGTTTGGACGGCCGGGAAGTGCCACCCAATTTAGACCGGAACCCAGTGGGGGAGGCATCCACAGGGACCGTACCCTCCTTCCCCTACCACCAACCTCTCGGAAGGACTTACGGACCCACATGTTTAACGTGATCGTACTCCGCGTGAACACGGCGGCAGTTTTGGCAGTGGCTGGAATCGAACCCGGGCCTACCGAGTGCAATTCCAGCGCGCTAACCAATGGGTTACCGCGCCCCCCGTGGTAGCCCGTGGCCAAGTTTGGCTGAATATTTCATAATTACTCCCCCTATATACATAGTGTAATGTTTAGGGAAAGTATTATGACTAGTTCAAAATTCGAATGAGTTTTCGTCCGAAGAGCACAATTCAAGCATTCCTGAACTCGAATCGAAAGTTTTTGAGGTGATATTGGTGTGTGTGTGTGTGTGCATGCATTCATGCATCCGTGAGTCTGTAAAAGGATATCTCACGAATCAGTGAAGTTTTTCGAACAAAATTTGATACAAGTATTACAGTCAGCGAATACTGGAAATCCATTGGTTTTAAATGCAATCGAATATTCGGAAGGTTCCTAAAGTTTCTAATCAAATAAAAAAAATTATCTGCAAAAAATAAGAACTTTAATAATTTTACGTAAATGAGCCTTTTAATGCAATGTCTCTTTAGAAAAGTATTAAAGGGAATGCCATAAATTCTAGAACGATAGCTTGAATGTTCTCAAGATATTGCACGTTTTTCTAATACATTTATCAAAATTATTACATAACTATCGTGAAACATCTGTACTTTGCACGACAATGTTTTCTTTAAAAATTGATTTTTCTACCGATGTGAATAGTTTTAAAACCGCATACAAAGTTAATGGACTTTATTTTTAAAGGAAATTATTTTTATATTTTAAGCTTTATTTTATAAATATATTTTTCTCTACCCCATTATTTACATTTTACACGCAACAACATTCATTTAAGTTATAGGAAAAGAATCCTTCTTTCTTTAAACATGGGTTTCTTTCATTAATTTCTAAAAATTTTGGCTTCTATGTTCAGCGTATCGGGTACAAGACAAGAAGTTTATTGCTTTCATTATTGTCAAACACTCTAAATCTTTGCGAATTTTGTGGATCTATTTGTTACTTGCTGTGGGTTATACTGTAGATTTGGCTGCGCGTATCAGAGTGTTTTGTTATAGTAAGTTTTATTTGTTGCATCTGGTGCAACTTCAGTTTGGTTTGTGGGATGCCTCTCAGCATGTTTTATCTCTAATTTCAAGAAATCGTTGACTGTTCCTCGCATTCCGGCTATGAAAAAATCTTGCAGTTCCGTGCTTAAAATTTTATGCACAAAGAAATTAACTTACGTATCTTCTATTTTAATTTCCAATTATTTTCTTAATTCTACTTTTTTCGTTAAGAATTGATAAACTGACTATCTAAATTTTTGCTTTTTCACAAGAAATTCTGTTTCCAACTCCACGGGATTTCTCGCATAAGAATATATATATTTTTTTGCTGTTTAAATTTGCCCAATTTTTGCAGATATCCGCTGCCAGCACATTCCACCAATAATTAGCTCGTTCCTTGAGCGTCATTTGTGTCAATTCAAGATTTGGATCATCATTTCCCGTCCCAATTTAAAAGAAATTTTCCAACTTTTGCAAGTGTTTTTTTCACAGATCTACTTTCATCGATTGGACAACACAACTATGGGTTTTGTTAGCCTCGCCCAAACTTTTTGTTATCCTCGCCCACACATTTATCTTTCTAAATATACCTTCCATATTTTCCTTTCTGTCTTTCTACAATTTATTAAACTTCTTTGCGCACAATCTTTTAATTATCGGTGCCACTTTCGACTCCTATGTCTCAATGAAGCCAAACCTTGTCACCTAAACTTAAACCCAAAATCCTTTCCTTGAACCCAAACCTTGAAACCTTGAATTGAACCTCTGTCTCTATTCAATATATCTTTAATTTCGGACGCTAGTGTAATATCCCTACCTCCAGGATATTTAATATTGCACCCAAAGTGACCTAACTGAAAGTCGATCCTGGAAAATAAATCATCACATTCTTAGCGACTAGGAATATACACACAGACACTTTTAGCGGCATAAAACACATTTAATAACATCACAGCTTTTTACAAGACGTAATCATCTGAAAAAAGCATGTCTTATACCATTAGACATTAACAAAAAATGCACATAAGTCACACTGTATTTGCAAGTGGCAATACCTCTGCAAAACCCACAATAAACACCGTATATTACCTTAAGCATAGGATGTATAGGTCACTAAAAGTGTACGGACGCTACGTAAGATCTCGATCTACCGTCTTTCACCATGCCGGCTTGGGTAATTCCTTCACTTGCCTACAACCTTAATACAGAACTTAACCATTTTAGTAATCAATTCAAAACCGATCTGATCTAAAAGTTGATTCTATTCCAATATATTATCGCCGACTTGTATATTCTGCTTTTTGATTGGCACTTTAAATATGGAGTTCTAATAGGCTGCTATTTAACAGAAGAATCACACATTGAATGCAAATGAGAGAAATAATAAAAAAGAAATGGCTATCGCTATCTCATACACACGATTTTACTTTGTATCTTTTCCCTATTTTTGTGCTATTTTCCCATTTGGAAATGTTACAGCTACCTTTTTTGTAATGATTCTTTTGAAGATGTAAGTATACCAGAAATGCACATGGGTAGAAGAATAATCGCCTCTTAGTTAAAATCATCTGATCTAGTTTAGCCATTATGAAAAAAAGGTTAAGAGAAAAGGGTTATGAGAAAAGGTTTATGAGAAAAGGGTTATGAGAAAATGTAAAGGGTTATAGAGGTTGTCCAGTGTCCCAACACCATTTAGTATTCGTCCCAGATTTTTTACTTTCCCATCAATATATGGTAATGTATAGGGAAAGTAATGGAATCTTATCGAAACTCGAGTTTTCGACAGATCAACACGTTTCGATCACTCCAGGAACTGTAAAGCTATTTTTAGCGTGACGTCTGTATGTGTGGGTGTCTGCTTATGCAATGTTTGTATCCACTCTATCTGAAGAACTGATTAAATTTCCAAAATTTGGTAGATAAGCCCGTTGTAGGTTACCATGGTGCTGATTAGATTTTGGTATGATTCAGAAAAGAAGTACCTGCCGTCTTTTTCAAAATACCTTTTAAAAAAGTATGTATCCACTTTAACTGAGAAACTAATTGACCAAATTTTATAAAATTTAGTAAATAAGTTCCCTGTGAGATACTCTGGCGTTGATTAGATTTTGGTACAATTCGGAAAGCAATATTATGCCTTTGTTTTAAATGACCCGCAAAAATGGTAAACATCTAAAATATAAAACTATGTATGTTCAAATGTATAAATTAAATGCTTGATTTAAACGTTATTTTTGACGACAAAAATAATTAAACCTATCCCATAACTTCAGGACAAAGCATTCTTGAGATATTTTAGGTTTTCGTGATTTTTGTCACGCCCCCAGTCCAGTAAATAAGTCCAGTCCCCAAATAAAAAAAGTCTGATGTGGGCAACACATGACTTTCCTTATATAATGCAATGAATTTACTACTTTTACAGTTAAAAAATGTTATTCTTTTAGTAGATACTTATATTCTTTCCAAGGTATTGAATTTTCTTCAATTAGCCGTCATTTTCATTGATTTAGCGTCATTTTTATCCATTTGGCGAGATTTTTGTTAATTTGGCATCAATTTAAAATGTCGCCAAGTTGGCGACATTCCGCCAAATTCGTCGCCAAAATCTCGCCAAGCGTTATAGACGGAGAAATAAGTTATTCTTACAGCAGATAAATGACTATTGGCGTTCAAATACATAAAGTATTACTCAAAGTGTCCTTTTTCATGAATGGAACGAGCTAGATTCACGAGAATGATGTCACCCAATTTATCGCATGGCATTGCATATTAAAAGTGAATATGTTTCTCAATAGGAAATATTTTTTTTTATTTTATATAACTTTTTGATATTTTTTTTGAAAAATGTGCAATATCTTGAGAACGGCTCATGTTAGCGTTCTAAAATTTATGTCAATCGTTTTCTAATGAAAAATTACATAAGAAATGTCTATTTGCGTAACTTTATTAGCAGTTTTGATTTTTTGACGATTTTTTCAACATTTCACTCGAAAATTTAGGGGGGTTTTGAGCATTCGATTGCGTATGAAAACAATAGGCTTTCAGTGTTTACGGATTGTGATTTTTGTACCAAATTTCGTTCGAATCGGTCCATTCGTTCCTCAGTTATCGTCTCCATAGACTCACTGACACACACACACACATACTTTCACACACACACACAGACATCACTTCAAAAATGTTTGATTCGTGATCTGGGATGCTTGAAACGTGCTCTCCCGTCGAAAACTCAAATTCGAATTTTTGACCCCGTCACAATACTTTCCTTATACATAATGTATATAAGGAAAGTAATTAAATTGAAATAAAAATGCAAAATTCAGTGAATTTGAAATTATTGTCCCTGTTGTTTTGTACAATTAAATGATATTTAATGTATTATAAAAGAAAGAAATAATGAATGTGAGTCTGTGAGAAAAGTCATATGTTGGTCACATCAAATTTTTTATATTAGAATTGAGAATATTCCCTTACTGTACAAGAATATTATTTTTCTTCGTCTATAATATCGTAAAAATTACAATTTATTTATTCATTCATTTCATTTTTGCATAGTAGTAATACAACACGTTAACCGAAGCTACAGTCACCCCAGTCATACTTATTGAAAAAATCTCATGTGGGAAGCACATGATTTTTCTTATATAATGCTATGAATTTACTACTTTTACAGTAAAAAAAAATAGGTTATTATTATATTAGATATATTCTTTCCAAGATACTGAATTTTCATCAATTAGTCGTCATTTTCATTAATTTATCGTCATTTTTATCCATTTGGCGAGATTTTCGTTAATTTGGTAACATTTAAAAAAGTCGCCATGTTGGCGACATTCCGCCAAATTCATCGCCAAAATCTCGCCCAGCATTATGGGTGGAGAGAAATAAGTTATTCTTATAGCAGATAAAGGACTATTTGCGTTCAAATGCAAAAGTATTACTCAATGTATCAAAAGTATTACTCAATGTCGTCATTTTCATTGGTTTAGCGTTATTCCTATCCATTTGGCGAGATTTTCGTTGATTTAACAACATTTCAAAAATTCGCCAAGTTGGCGACATACCACCAAATTCGTTGCCAAAATCTCGCCAAGCGTTATGGACGGAGAAATAAGTTATTCTTATAGAGGATAAATGACTATTGGCTTTCAAATACAAAAGTGTTACTCAAAGTACCTTTTCATAGAAATGGAACGAGTTAGATTCATGAGAATGATGTCACCAAATTTATAGTATGATATTACATATGAAAAGTAAACATATTTTTCAATAGTTAATATTATTTTTATTTTATGGGATTTTTTGATAAATGTATTTGAAAAATGGGCAATATCTCGAGAACGGTTTATGATAGCGTTCTAAAGTTGATGTCAATCATTTTATAAAGAAAAATTACATAAGAAATGTCTATTTGAGTAACTTTATTAAAGGTTTTGATTTTTTGATGATTTTTTCAAAATTTCACTAGAAAATTTAGGGGGGGGGGGATTCTGGACATTTGATTGTGTTTAAAAACAATAGACTTCCAGTATTCATGAATTGTAATTTTTGTACCAAAATTCATTCGAATTGCTCCATTCGTTCGTGAGATATCGTCTCTACAGACTCATTGACACCCACACACATACACACATTATACTTTCACACACACGCACACATACACACACACACACACACACACACATACACACACACACACACAGAGAGAGAGAGAGAGAGAGAGACATCAATGTTGCGTAGTATTATACCACAAATCCTGTCCGGGATGCGAAAGGTGGCCGTGATTTAAAAAAATGCATTTAGACTTTAATTGGAAACGAGGACATCTAGAAATAACTTTAAAAAACAAAACATTTATTAATACCTACTATTAAACACAACGGAAAACACACCATATATAAAGGTACTTTGCATGTAAACAATTTCGGTCCATCAAACTACTATTAATTGCCCTTTGTTCTAAAACACAGTCTCTCTAAAATGCCGCCCTCTAGTCGTGACATGGAAAATATATTTTTAGTGTCTAAAGAGAGAGAGAGAGAGAGAGAGAGATAGAGCAAACAATCAAGGAGAGCTGTATATTGGAATGGGTCTACCATGACTGGCGATTTCAGTGGCGTGGCCTCGGGCTCAGGCGGTCTGTCACGAGGATGGTCCGTTTTTTCCGATCGTCATCAGAATCTTTTTCGGTGTTCTTGCACATACATCTCCAAACCTTCCCCTCACTCTCCCGAACTTTTCTCTCTCTCTTAAAAAAAAAAACTGAAAATTGACACCCGCCAACACCTTTCTGGATTGGGTTTTAGGCTCAAGAACAACGCCCAGGGCGCTCACTATTGGCCAAAATTACTCCTTGAGCTGCCACCAACACTTTCAGCCCCACGTAACCTCTGGCCTCACTGAGCCCTAATTTAAAGGGGCCGGCATCTCTTTCGAACACAGATGACAGTCCGGGTGTTGAAAAATCCGAAACTCCAACTTGTTTCCGGCCTTGGCAAGCATGTGGCCAGATGGGGCGCAGGGTAAACATTGTGCGCCGTGTCCTTCAGGGGCTGACATCAGTGTATCCAAATCCCAAAAGTAAAAAAATCTGATGTGGGCAACACATGACTTTCCTTATATAATATAATGAATTTACTACTTTTACATTAAAAAGGTAGGTTGTTCTTATAGTACTTACTAATATTCTTTCCGAGATATTGAATTTTCGGCAATTAGTCGTCATTTTCATTGATTTAGCGTGATTTTTATCCATTTGGCGTGATTTTGGTTAATTTGGCAGCATTACAAAAACTCGCCAAGTTGGCAACATTCCGCCAAATTCGTCGCCAAAATCTCGCCAAGCGTTATGGACGAAGAAATAAGTTATTCTTACAGCAGAGAAATGACTATTGGCGTACAAATACAAAGTATTACACAAAGTACCTTTCTTCATGAATGGAACGAGCTAGATCCACGAGAATGATGCCATCTAATTTATCGCATGGTATTACATATGAAAAGTGAACATGTTTCTCAATAGGAAATATATTTTTTTTATTTTCTATGACTTTTTGATAATTTTTTTGGAAAATGTTCAATATCTCGAGAACGGTTCATGTTAGCGTTCTAAAATTTATGTCAATCGTTTTCTAATGAAAAATTACATAAGAAATGTCTATTTTCGTAACTTTAGTGGTTTTTAATTTTTTGACGATTTTTTCAAAATTTCACTCGAAAATTTAGGGGGGTTCTGAACATTCGATTGCATATAAAAACAATAGGCTTCCAATGTTTACGGATTGTGATTTTTGTACAAAATTTGGTTCGAATCGGTCCATTCGTTCGTCAGTTATCGTCTCCGCAGTCTCACTGACACACACACACACACACACACACACACACACACACACACAAACATACTTTCACACACACACACACACACACACACACACACAGACATCACTTCAAAAATGTTTGATTCGTGATCAGGGATGCTTGAAACGTGCTCTCCCGTCGAAAACTCGAATTCGAATTTTCGACCCCGTCACAATACTTTCCTTATACATTATGTATATAAGGAAAGTAATATTAGAGCTAGGGGGAAAATCCATCCTACAATCACCTCACAGGGATGCTTGAAACGTGCTCTCCCGTTGAAAACTCGAATTCGAATTTTCAACCCCCAATACTAAGGAAATCAATTATTCATATTTCCTTGTATATAAGGAAAGTAAAAATATTTCAGTTTAAGAGTGTTTAAAACTAGAAAGTTTGTAAAACGAAATTGAAACAGGGTGAAGACAAAGAAAGATCTTCATAATCTTTATAGATAGATCTCTATGAAAATTATTCACCCAATAAATTACCTCCGCTCCATTTTCCATGCCATAGTCCTGACACAAATAGAACCACAAGAAATTTAGATTTATAATATTGTGAAATATTCCCCTGAGTTCGAAATACCTTTTCTCATCCATTCTCCTTTCAAAGACCCAATTTCTCTCTAAACAAAGTTTCCTGAAACACGTTTTCGTTCCACCTACCATTCATTCTGTACATGATATCTCCGTTGTTAAGTAAGAGACAGAGCCCCACAGAACTTTTTCTTTTATTTCAGTTTCCATTGGAAGAATATTGACTTCAATGTTCCAAACATCAATCTGAGAGGAGGTTTATTTCTTCGGTTCTGGTCATTGTATGTGTTCCCAGATCTATCTAAACAGATTGAGGACAATTGAATTTCATTATACATGGATCAGTTTCTCAGTTTCAGAACGTCAGATTTGGAAATGTTTAAGGTTCTTTTAGGCTTAGTGAATTGTTTCGTAGCTGTATATCTTTCGGGAAAGAAAAAAATTTTAGTTTTTGCTAAATTGTATTGTTATAAAACTGTTTTCTTTCATTAAATTTATAAATGGAAGTAATTCTTACATTGTTATTAAGAATGTTAAAAGATAAAATAAAACAGAAGAGAATTATAATTAATTTACCAATTTATCCATTTAATAAATATGAAATATAGGTAGCTTCAAAAGCCAGTATTACTTTCCTTATACACATAGTATAATGTATAAAGAAAGTATTGTGACTGGGTCGAAAATTCGAATTCAAATTTTATATCTCACGAACGATATCTCACGATATCACGACGATATCTCACGAACAAATGGAGCGATTCGAAAGACATTTGGTACAAGAATTACAAGTCATGAATACTGGAAGCCTATTGTTTTTAAACAAAATCGAATGTTCAGAACCGTCCTAAATTTTCGAGGGAAATTTTGAAAAAAATCATCAAAAAACCAAAACCTTTATAAAAGTTACGCAAATAGACATTTCTTACTTAATTTTTCCTTAGAAAACGATTAACATAAACATTAGAACGCTAGCATGAACCGTTCTTGAGAAATTGCACATTTTTCAAATAAATTTTTCAAAAAATCCCATAAATTAAAAAAATTAACTGTTGAGAAGCATGTTCATTTTTTCATATGTAATATCATGCGATAAATTGGGTGACATCATTCTCGTGGATCTAGCTCGTTCCATTCTTGAGTAAAGATACTTTGAGTAATACTTTTGTATTTGAACGCCAATAGTCATTTATCTGCTGTAAAAATAACTTATTTCTCCGTCCATAACGCTTGGCGAGATTTTGGCGACAAATTTGGCGGAATGTCGCCAACTTGCCGACTTTTTTAAATGTTACCAAATCAAAGAAAATCTCGCCAAATGGATAAAAATGCCGCTAAATCAATGAAAATGACGACTAATTGACGAAAATTTAACATCTTGGAAAGAATATAAGTATCTTCTATAAGAATAACCTATTTTTTTTACTGTAAGAGTAGTAAATCCGTTGCATTATATAAGGAAAGCCGTGTGCTGCCCACATCAGATTGTTTTTTGTATCGATACCAATATTAAAATACAGTGAGAAGTTGATCGGAATCCTAAAGGATATTAATATTAGATGCTATACAAAATACTGGAGAAAAAATTGACTTTAATAAAATAATGGATTTATTAATTAAAAAAAAATTGAAAATTGTTGTAAACATTATAGTTTTATTTTATAGTTCTGTATAAATAAAATACAGTCATAGGGATAGTATCTCTATGACTGTAACATGATCTGTAATATGATCTGTAAAATGATCTGTAATATGATCCACTGTAACCTCAGTGATACTTATTGAAAAAATTGATATTCGTCTAATAAAGGTTAAATTAGAAAGTTCCGAAAATTAAATTAAAAGAAGGTGAAAATGAATATCGCATACTTCATGGATGGCTTTTAAAACTATTTACCCAATAAATTACCTCCGCTCCCGTTTCCCCATCTTATAGTCTTCCCACAAAGAGAACCACAAGAAATATAGATTTGGAGTGTTATAAGATATTCGTTAGAGTTTGAAATACGTTTTCACGCCAACTCTTCTTTAAAAGACGTAGTTTCTTCCTAAACAAAGTTTTCTGTAATATGTTTTCGTATCCCCCCCCCCCTACCATTTACTCTTTACATGATACCTCATTTGTTCAAGTCAGAGACATAGCCCTGAACATTTTACTTGTTGGTTTTCTTCAATTTAGTTTCTGTTGGAAGAATATTGTCTTCAATGTACCAAACACCACGCAGACAGGAGGTTTATTTATTTCACCGCGGTCATTGAATGAGTCTACAGATTCATTTAAAATAATCGAAGACAATTAAATTTCATTTTACTTGGTTTATTTTCTAAGTTTTAGAACGTCAGATTTGGAAATGTTTAAAGTTCTTTTAGGCTTAGTTAATTGTTTGGTAGCTGTAGATCTTTCGAGATGAAACCTGATTGTTGTTGCTAAATTGTATACCATAAAATTGTTTTCTGTCATTCAATTTACGAATGACAATAATTCCTACATTGTTATTAAGAATGTTAAAAATTAAATATAACGGAGGAGAAGAATATTTAATTTATCAATTCAGCCAATTATTAAATATGAAATATCGGTAATATCAAAAGCCAGTATTTTTGTATGGATACTCATCTTAAAATACAGTGAAAAGTTGATCGGAATCCCGAAGGTTATAAGGATATTTATTGGATATCATGCAAAATACTGGAAAAAAATGACTTTAATAAAACAATTCTTTATTAGTTTATAAAATATGAAAAAAAGTTGTAAAAATTGTAATTTCGTTTTATGTTTCTGTATAAATAAAATACCGTAATAGCAATAGGGCCCAATGTCAAATCAGTGATACTTATTGAAACAAATATTATAATCTATGTAAATGAAATTGAAAATTTGTATGTCTGCCTGTTTGTCTCATCATCAGGGGAGAATGGCTGTACCAAATTTGATGAAGCTTTCTGGGTAGCCTTGAAATGGCCCTACTTAAAATTTAGTCCATGTCCCGTGTTTCTAAGACCAAGACTTGTCGAGATATCAATAAAAAATGAAACTTTTCATAGGATTTCTACTCTCTAACTCCGTGGTTCCTTCAAACGAAAAAGGTTGGAAATCGCTGGTTTAAAACGTGAAAATGAATTAAAACGATATCTCTGAATTTGGAGGGAGATTTTGGCGCTAATTAGTCACTTTTTGAAAATCGCAGGTTTGAAACATGAATTTACATGGAAACACAATCACCATGGTTTATTTTCCACAGGTTCTTAAATTATCAACAATGAAAAGTACTAAGAAATCAAAATGGTTATTTAATTATCAGCGTTTTATGAGGAAGATTCTATCTTATGTCATGTTGCTCAGCAAAGCAGTTAAATCAAATGTGCTTATTAATTTTTATTATTAAATTTTCGATTTGAATAACAGATAAATGGATATAAAAATATATCTTATAAATGAACGGTTTGATTATTTTTTTAATTATATTAATTACGGACTGTGCATATCACTTTCATATATTTAGATAAAGAGTGTTCAAATTCACATATTGTGTTTAGCCAATAAACTCATATATTGTGTTTAGCCAATAAACTCATTTAGCCGATTGTTGAAACAGAAACAGTGTAGAATGGGTATATCTTCTAATAAAATTTTAGGGTTTTCATTTAGTATATACAAACGGGATCAGAATGTTTTATTTTTCAGATCTGCATATTCAGTGCTACGAATTTGGCGGGATATCGCTTACTTGACAACTTTTCTTAAACGTTGCCAAATTGATGGAAATGTCGCCAAATTTATAAAAACTACGCTGAATCAATGAAATTAATTTTGCTTTGTTAGAAGAGAGTATTGAAATGATGTTTCGGTGGTATTTGTGTGGCAGTCGAACAGTCCTACTTAGTAACACATTTAGCAAATTTTCAAAATTTCCACAAATTGATAAGAATGTTTGTAAATCCATAAAAATATCTTGAAATTGATAAAATTCTGCTAAATAAATGAAATTATAAGTATTTTGTAGGGGATAATATTGTGATGATGTTTCGTCAATTTGTCACCAAGTGGAGCTGTCAGTTCTACAATCCCACTTGGCGATATCTTTGGCAATTTTTTAAAATGTCGCCAAAACTTCCATAGAGATAGCATTATTCAGACGATATATTTCCAGCAATATATTTGAAGAAAATGATATCACGTCACTTAGCAACAGATTTAAATCCAATTTGTTTATGCGGCTGATGATTTTTATTAAATATTCTCCGATTTGAATAATAACAGGAACGATCAATCATTCATAAAGGATCGATTATGAAACACTTTCCAACTGCAATGGAATTGTATTTAAACATCTCTAAAATGCGATGCATTCAGAGGTAATATTTTTAAAATTATCACAATATTACAATAATTTATTATATTTGAAAACTTAAAACTTGATCGTTTAAACTCAAATATATTGTAATTAGCCTATTTCAGAATGTAGATGCACAGAAATTAAGTAAAAATAAAGCAGTTTTAGGACGGATACAGCACTAAATATAAATTAAAAATAACTTTAAAAATCACGAATTTGACACAAGATGGTTGCCATATTTTATTTTGGAGTGGGTCACGGGATCTCTTTCTTGGTATGATATGAGTATAATTATTATTTCAATTTTTATTTAAAAAACTACCGAATATATTTTGTTGAATTTTTTTTTATATTTTTTATGGGGTAATTTGAATATTTTCTAAAATGTTCGAAGCAATTTGTGAATTTTAAATTCACTTTAAAATATTTGAAAAATTAGCTCCCTTAGGGTTCAATGTATTTTATTTTTTCAACCCGGATTCAATTCAATAATTGGGTGATATTATTTATTATATACCCATATATCCCACAGACCGCCTGAATAATATACCAAAATTTCATTTTGATAAAGTCATTTTTACGGCAGTTATCGTGCGAACGGACAGACATACAGACAGACAGATAGAATGAACAAAGTCATAAAAACTTTTCAATTATGTTGTAAAGTGTTAAAAATATGTTTATAAAATAAATTTCATTGACATGGCATTTTTGACTGGATATTATCAATTACGGTCTTCAGGTTTAAACGTTATAATTTTGATTGATATTTTAGGGGATTATTGATTCAGGGATTATTGATATTTTTAAGTTATTATGCCGTTTTTTTTAATAGCAAAAATTGTTGAAACTCATATATTGTACACTGTACGAGTAACCTTTTACAAATGCATGGGTATATCTTCTAATCTACGAGGATATAAGTAGTAGAGGTATATTGGGATATATTTTGACATATATTGGCATAATATTGGAATCAGTTGCAACCTTCTGGTATAAAGATAACGGAATTTATTGATATTTTCATTGTATTACGTTATCTGTTTTATTTTGGAATACATTTTTGAGATTCATATTGTAATACGGGAAACTTCTACTAACACAAGGACATATCTTTTAATCTACATTATAAGTAGTACAGGTATATCTTCCCATATAATTTTAGCACTTTCATTTTGGAATATATTGGAATCAATTACTGCCTTCAGGGGTAAAGATTATGGGATTATTGATATTTTGAATTTACACATGTAATCTATTCGCTGGATTTGCACACTGCACAAAGTCTTTCCGAAAGGTTGGTGGTAGGGGAAGGAGGGTACGGTTCCTGTGGATGCCTCCCCCTCTAGGTTCCGGTCTAAATTTGGGTGGCACTTCCCGCCCGTCCAAACGGTTACCTTACATCTTTCTGGTAGGTCGGACTGTCTGGGTCTCAACAACTACATGCAATCTACTAATACATTGTATATCTTCTAATATTCGCGTATATAAGTAGTACGGGTCCCATACAATGTCAACGCTTTTATTTTGTATATATTGATTAAATTTCATATTTTATGTAAATTTGCATACAAAAGGGGCCAGGATGTTTTATTCTACAGATCTGTCCGTGAAGGTAATTTTATATAACGAGAACAGAGATTCTTAAACTTCATTTTAGGAGCATTAAATGTAATATTTTAACGGAATATTTTGATTAAAAATGTCATTTAGTATACTATAGGAATTTGCACATGATTGTGAATTTTAAGTTTCTTTATATTAAATACTCCGTACGAAGAACGAGTATGCTGCTAGTTGTCTGATAAATGTTAAAATTAGAAAATTTGCAAAATTAAATTAAAAGAAGGTGAAAATAAATATCCCAATCTCCATGGATGACTATTGTAATTAATCATCCAAGAAATTACCCCCCGCTCCA
This sequence comes from Amaurobius ferox, assembly GCA_951213105.1. NCBI lineage: Eukaryota > Metazoa > Arthropoda > Arachnida > Araneae > Amaurobiidae > Amaurobius > Amaurobius ferox. The sequence continues at coordinate 92,431,008 of OX578140.1, read as the reverse complement.
ATTTCCACGTCTGAGACTTTTTACAGGAAGAACCACACAAAATTTAGATTACAGGATATTCTCCTAACTTCGAAATGCATTTTCTCACTCGTTCTTCTTTCAATGGCCCAATTTCTTTCTAAACAAAGTTTACTGAAATATGTTTTCGCTCCATCTTACCATTTACTCTTTACATGATACCTCATTCGTTAAAGTCAGAGACGCAGCACACTGACACATTTTACTGCTGGTTTTTCTTTAATTTAGTTTCCCTGGGAAAAAGATTGGCTTCAATGTTCCAAACATCACGCAGACAGGTGGTTTATTTCTTCCGCTGTGGACATTGAATGCGCCTACAGATTCATTTAAAAAGATCGAGGATAATTGGATTTCAGTTTACTCGGTTCATTTTCCCAGTTTTAGAACGTCAGATTTGGAAAGGTTTAAGGTTCTTTTGAGCTTAGTGAATTGTTTGCTGACTGTAAATCTTTCGATGAAAAATTATTTTGTTTTTGCTGTTATACAATAATATTTTTCAGAGTATATATAGTATAATAATAGATGATAAAGTAAATAAAGCTAAAATAGTAAACTAATAACCCTAAAGTAGTAAATTTGTGAATTAATAGTGGCACTATTATAGATCAATAATACTGTCTATAGCATATGTTGCGCTATAATGCTATTGGAGGTAAAATATTTGGAAGAATACATTTAGCGAATAACATTAACAGTACTTACATTTAATTGTACTATTATTACAAAATTTAATAGTTGTATTTACTACAAGTCTAATAGTTATTTATCTCCTCATGAGAATAATTAATATCCTACTTATGTGTAGGTTAATACAGTAATAAGTAAATATAGAAATATTAGTTTTAGTTATTTTACATCAGATGAGTTTAAATTTGCTTACAAAACACAATATTATCACTTAATAATTCACTTAATTAATAATTCAATTATAAATCACTTAATAATTTTGTGAATCAAATGATCACAGATTTCCCCACGATTACTAGGCTACGTGACCTGAACCCTTATTTTATTTATATGACAATGTAATCATTTAAATTAAAAGTGCGAGTATTTGCAAGCTTAATAAAATGAAATGATTTGAAATAAGTAAATAAACATAGGTTGATAAATGGTATTGATTGAATTTTATTTTAGTTTTACACATTGAATATATAGTACATATATACCTTTATACTTTGAATACATACTTATATTGAATCTTAACACATTGAATATATACTTATATTAAAATTTTACACATTAAATATACGTGAAGTTTTCAAAACACTAATGGGAATACTGCATCTTGCTTAAATCTGCAGCTGGTGACACTCAGCGACGGAAATGGGGAAGATATCTGCCACGCTATCTATATCTAGCGTATGCATGTAGAATGTATGTTGTAAAAAGTTAAGGCGGGATTTTTAGGGTGCAGAACTAAACGCATTGTATAATAATTCTGTGAAAATGTAAAAATTCTATAAAAAAAAACGCCATTAATCTGCAATTTTAACATCAAAACGAAGTATTTTTCTATAATGACCTATGGAAATAATGAAGTGGGTACTTCTCTTACCACAATGATATTGGTATTGAATCAACATCACTTAAATTGAAATGGGGTGCATTTGGATATTTTATATGCAAAATTCATAAAATGTCAATGGTGTTCTAATTCATATGTTATAATAAAATGAATAATATTTGTCAAGTTTGTTATTAAACCATGGATATTTTCAAGAAAGTTGGAAAGTCTATTTATAAAGTTTTCGTTGGGTTCAAAGATATACTTTGTCATAATTTTCATTGTCACTATAGCCACTATAAACAGCATAAACACTTTCCTTACTGTCATCAAGTTACGTTCTGTCATTTTCTTCTATACATACACTTCTTAATGAGAGTGGTATTTGACCTCCACAAAACCGTTTTAGGAGTATATTTGTTGCCTTCATTGCTTCAAGTTGCTTTCAGTGTTGCCAACAATGATCTTTATTTTGGGGTTCCGCCATCAAATTGAATTTAAAAAGAATTCCGCGACTCGATAAGCTCGAAAAATATTGAATTAAACCAATCATGTTATAATCATTATGCTTTTAGATAGATTGTATTATAAGTACGTTAAAATGGAAATGACAAATTAATTTGCCATATAATCTTTGCATTTTTCTAATTTCAGAATTATAAAACTCAAGATTCAGTAAATGTGATTATATAGATTGGAATTCTGATCACTTTGATACGATATTGTAGTAATATATTGAGGAGAGATATTACTACTATAGTATCCGAACATCTCTAAATGATATATATATCAATACGCCATATCAATACATCGTGTGAGTTTCCTTATCATTAGTATGTATGGTCGATCGTCATATGTTGCAAAAATGGTGCAATGTGAACAAGCTGCAAAAAATGCTGCAATTGAATTTTGTGCAAAGAAATAATTTATGTATCAAAATTGATATACCATGCAGTGAATCGTAAGCGTATACTAAATAAACTGCTCATAGCATCGATTTACTTACTGTGGAATGACTTTCTTGACATGTATGGAACTTTGGCATCCATGACAATTGGATGGCGATTAAGAAACGCCTTCTTTTGATAAGATTTCACCTTCAAGTGATTCTGGATGCTGGAATAAATCCTCTATATGTCCTGCAAATGAGCGTTACGCCTATCTTCAACATTTGAGGTTGGCATGGAAGATGGGATAGCATGGTATGAAATTAGATTTCTAAATAGGGTACTGAGATAAATCAAATACGACTCGACATATATTCGTAGAATAGCCGTTCTTACTTTCCCTTAAATACTCACTATAAAATATTAGTATTTATTGATTATCTGGAGTGTGCGCCTCTACTCAACTTTGTTATACACTCATATGCCTATTAGTTCTATTTGTATCGTAATCTTCATCAGAATGAAAAGAAAATCTGATGTGGGCAGCTCATGACATACCCTACATCAAGAATATTAAATCAAATAAATCAAAATTATTGTTATAATTATGAAATAAATTGCCTATCTGGTTATGCTCTCGCTAACATGGCGATTCTTTTAAAAGTCGCCAATGCAATATTTTACCGAGTTCATCGCAAAGCTCGCCAAATTGTCATTAAATTTGTTGTAAAATGTTGCATACAGATGAGCAGAAGGAGGGAAGAGGATTTTTCTCCGAAGTTCTAATCAATTTTCTCTCATGCATGGAACGAGTTGGATCCACAAAAGTGATGTTAGTAAATTTGTCCTAAAATATTGCATATGGAATATCACACAATTTATTCAGCGATACTTACTTCTTTTAATGCTACGTAGCGTTTTTGATATTTTTTGTTTTGAAAAATGTAGCAATGTCTGGAGAACAGTGTACACCAATGTTCTAAAAATTATGTTACTCGTTTTGTAATGAAAATTTATGTATGAAATAATTATTTATTTAAGAGTATTGAAAGTCATGCTTTTAAGGATTTTTATTTCAAATTCCATTTGAAATTGGGGTAGAGAGGGTCTTTCGTGTTGAAAATTAGTGATGTTCCCGTATGCACTAATTGTAATAATGGTACCAAACTTTCTTCGAAACGCGCCATTCGTGTGTGAGATACCGTTTCCACATACTTACGGAAGCATACACATACATCCACACATTCATATATACAAACATGCACACATACATACACACACACATACACAAATACACACAAACATCACCTCCAAAAATTCTCGATTTAAGTTCAGGGATGCTTGGTGCTCTTTCTCTAAAAATTCGAATTCTTAACAATACTTTTCTTATACATTCTACTATGCACGAAGAGAAAGTGAGAATGTATACACCTTTTAGGCATCGTATTTGAACTAGTCGTTTAAAACATTTCGTAAAAATCTTTAGAATTTTTTTTTCAAGATGACAATAGCATAGTGATGACTGATGCCAATAACTTGGATGGATTCGTCTTATGTAAACATTTGTTGTTGTTGTATCTTTTGACCTCCTGTTTTCGACGGAGTCGATACAGGAGGTCAAAAGTGGCGCAGGAAGCAGGACAGAACGAAGAAAGGCACAAGACAAGTGAACAAAGTTTATTACAACCAAGCAGCACTGACGAAGGTCAGAGGGGATGCAGCTTCACATTTGGCCGAGGACCCAGAAGGCGGAAGACTGACTTAATCCTCGATAAACATCCATTCCTTACTTGGGATTCGAACCCGAGCCCACCAGACAGCAGCCGAAGACTCTATCCACGTCACCGCCTGGGCAGCATGAAATTGTAATAAACATAAGTATAAGCATAAATATAATATAATAAGTATAAATATAACATAAATAAGTATACATATAACATAGGTATAAACATAAACGTAAGTCTAAACATTTGTAACAGTGTAGTTCAAATTATCACTCCCCACATATACTACATACTACCATCAGTGTTAGGAAAATTATTTTCATTTTCCGTAGCATATAATGAAATGGAAATCTTGAAATTCGAATAAGTCGAGTTCTAATCATGAGAATTACTGAAAATTATATTTGTTTCTAGTTTTTACACAATGTATCTACACATAACATTTTATGATAGAATGTGCATTCGTTTATGAGTTAGCATCTCTTCACTTCATAAACACACACACACACAGAGAGAGAGGTAGAGATAGAGAAAGAGAAAAACAGAGATAGAAATATTGAGAGAGAGAGAAATACAGAGAAAGAGAGGGAAATACAGAGAGAGAGAGAAATACAGAGGAGAGAGAAATACAGAGAGATAGAGACAGAGAGAGAGACAGAGAGAGAGAGAAAGAGGCAGAGACAGAAGAGAGACAGAGAGAGAGAAAGAGACAGAGAGAGATAAATACTGAGAGAGAGGGAAAATATAGGCAGATATACAGAGAGAGAGAAAGAGACAGAGACACAAAGAGTGAGACATAGAGAGATACAGAGAGAGAGAGAGAGACATAGAGAGAGACCGAGAGAGAGACATAGAGTGAGACCGAGAGAGAGACATATAGAGAGACCGAGAGAGACACATAGAGAGAAAGAGACAGAGACAGAGCGAGTGAGACATAGAGAGATACAGAGAAAGATACATAGAGAGAGAGACCGAGAGAGAGAGAGGGAAAAACAAGGAGAAATACAGAAAAGAGAGAAAAAGACAGAGAGCGAGAAAAACAAATAGAGAGAAATACAAAGAGAGATAAAGACAGAGAAAAGATAGTGAGAAAGAAAAGAAACATACACACAAAGAGCTAGAGAGACAGACACAGACAGAGAAAAAGAAAGACGCAGAGGCAGAGAGAGTGAGGCATAAAGAGATGGAGAGAGCGAGACATAGAGAGAGAGAGAGCCATAGAGAGAGAGACCGAGAGAGAGAAAGATAAGGAGAAATACAGAAAAGAGAGAACAAGACAGAGAGCGAGAGAGAAAGACAAAGAAAGAGAAAGACAAAGATAGAGAAAGACAGAGAGAGAGAGAAAAAGAGAGAAAAAGACCGTGAGAGAGAAAAATTCAGAGAGAGAGAGAGAGAGAGAGAGATATCTAAAAAGATTCGAAATTGTTTAATAGATCTTAAAGTGCGCCTTTCGTCAAAATGTCGATTCGAATGTTTTTAGTAGAATAATAACTCATCTATAAAATAGTATGCAGTAAACAGTCCAAGACGAATTTTTTAATTTGATTTTCAACAATTAGGGTTGATACAGAAGAAAGGTGTGCGGTATCATTAAATTAGATCAAACTTTGATGCATATAATTTGAAATAATAAATATCCGTTAAGAAAAAAAAATGTTATTTTTATTTTCTTACTGAAGTATTATTTTCTTTAAAAAGTTTGAATTCGAAATTTCGACAAAAGAGAACGGTTAATATCTCCTGAATAAGTTTTGAAAAATTTCGGAATTGCATACATCTGTGTGTGTGTGGACATAATAACTAATCATTAGAATCCGAATCGTGGATATGATAATCCAATATTGTATAAACACAGTACCAAATTGTTAGAACGTTGAAAATTTGAAACTTAATATGCGACATGCGAATATGACAGCATGATGTAAGAACATATTTTTGTGAAATTTTACGATTTGTTATATTGTATAATAAATACACTAGAAGTAAATAGAACTGTTTTGTAATTCACTTGATTAGAACACGAATAATTTAAAATGTAAGACTTTCATAAACATTAATTCCCATAGAGAACAAAAATTTCTTGAACAGTGACAATAGTAATATACAACAAAAGTTTAAAATTATTTTGCATGTAGAATGTGTGAAAATAATGTTTATAAATACAAATCAGCTGAATAAGTCAGTGTATCTACTGATTAATCTGTCTGGCATGTTTCTAACTTAATATACTTTAAGAATTAAAAAAATTTTAAAGTACAAATCGTAAACGAAAACTCATAAATCATCTCCTTTTAATTTCTCAACCATACAGGATAATATTCAGAAAAGTATATTATTCATGCAAGATAATATACAGAAAAGTATATTATCCATACAGGATAATATACAGAAATGTATATTATCCATATTGGACAATATGCAGGATAGTATATTATCCATACAGGATAATATACAGAAAAGCATATTATCCATATTGGACAATATGCAGAAAAGCATATTATCCATATTGGACAATATGCAGAAAAGTATATTATCCATACAGGATAATATACAGAAAAGTATATTATCCATATTGGACAATATGCAGAAAAGCATATTATCCATACAAGATAATATACAGAAAAGTATATTATCCGTATTGGACAATATGCAGAAAAGTATATTATCGATACAGGATAATATACAGAAAAGTATTACCCTGTATGGTTGCGAAAAAAATTTGAGTTTGAATTCTCAACGTATTTACACGTTTTGGGCACAAGAACATGATTCCGCTATTTTTAGCAAGAAATCTGTAAATATATGTGGGTGTGTGTTGTTTCTGCCAATTAGTGTATGTATGTGCCTTTGCAATGCATGTATTAGCTCTAGTTTAAACCTATCCAATCAGATTTCATGAAATTTGATATCGAAGTGGTTAGCTAAACACCCTATATAACATGAAATCTGGTTCAATTGATTTTAGATTTTAGCACATTTTTGGAAAAAATGAACCTACTTTTTTTCCGAAATGGTTCGCAAAACTTGCCATATTTTGAAAAAAAAAAGGCTAAATATGCTTTAATGTATTAATTAAATTTATGTTTCATACCTAATTTTTGTGACACAAAAAATACAACCAATCTTATTATTCGAAGCTGGAAATTATATTATATTAATATTTTTGCTGCAAAAATTTTCTGAATCGTACCAAAAATCTAAACAGCACCAAGGTAACCCAAAAGTGATTATTTAGAAAGTTTCGCGAAATTTTGTTGAATAGTTTTTGAGCTGGAGGAGATACGCACATTGCAAATTCAAGCAGACAGACATACACACACATACACATGCAGACGTTATGTTGAAAATAGTGGGTTTGTGATGTAGAACCGTCAAAAACTAGAATTCCGATTCTCGACATAATTCCAATACTTTATTTACACATTGCCACGCACTGTTGTGAAGCAAAAATCAGTTAGTCGATAGGGAAAGTGATATTCTATCTGCCCAAAGATAGGAGTTCTCTTATTGAAGCGATTGCTATTGGAAAACATCATGCTTAGAAACTTGCCCCTCCTTCGTATTTGTTTACTGTACAAAACCTGCTATTGAACTTAAAGAAACGGAACAAAAATTAACTCGCCAGGGGCTTAGTTAGACTCTCTCATACCAGAAATCATTTTTTTTTTCAAATTTTACAAGAAAAATTGATATCATAGGTCCAAATTATTACATTATAGTGTGTTACCCTTCATTTTAAAGGGCTTAAAATATTTCGATTGACATTATACTTGACAATATACTGCACCCGGGGAGGGGATAATTTTTCCCCTAAGGATGTATAATGATGTCACGTACAAAATAAAAATGTATCGCGGCTCTTTTTCACAACAATGATTGAAACTATTATAGCTCGAGATCATGGAACCACAAATAAACCATTTTATGCATCAATGTGTCATGTTTTGGCCTATGTTGTCATGTTAAAAAATATAAAATTTTGAATTAAATTCAAAGATTTCGCTCGATTAAAAAAAAGTGTATCTAGCTCTATATTATTTGATATTAAAGCTGGATATAAAGCCGGTTATACCAAGTCCGAATATATCCATTGATATTTGTGTCTGCTATAATGTACTCGAAAAATCGACCATAGACATTAAACAGACAGAGAGGCATCACTTCAAAAATAGTCAAAATATTTCTCAACACATTTACACGTTTTGGGCACTAGAACATGATTCCGCTATGTTTAGCAAGAAATCTGTAAATATATGTGTCTGTGTGTTGTTTCTGTCAATTAGTGCATGTATGTGTCTTTGCAATGCATGTATTCGCTCTAGTTTAAACATATCCAACCAGATTTCATGAAATTTGATATCGAAATGGTTAGCTAAAAACCCTATATAACATTAAATCTGGTGCAACTGATTTTAGATTTTATCACATTTTTGGAAAAAATAAACCTACCCTTTTTCCGAAATGGTCTGCAATACTTGACTTATTTTGAAAAACAGAGGCTAAATATGCTTTAATGTATTAAGTAAATTTATGTTTCATACCTAAATTTTGTGACACCAAAAATACAACCAATCTTATTATTCGAAGCTGGAAATTATATTATATTAATATTCTTGCCCCAAAATTTCCCGAATCGTACCAAAAATCTAAACAGCACCAAAATAACCTAAAAGTGATTATTTAGTAAGTTTTTTCTCGAAATTTTGTTGAATAGTTTCTGAGCTGGAGGGGATACGCACATTGCAAATTCACACAGACAGACATACACAGACAGACATACGCACACACGCATGCAGACGTTATGTTGAAAATAGTGGATTTGAGGTGTAGAACCGTCAAAAACTAGAGTTCCGATTTTTGACATAATTCCAATACTTTATTTACACATTGCCATGCACTGTTGTAAAGTAAAATCAGTTAGTCGATAGAGAAAGTGATATTCTTTCTGCCCAAAGATAGGAGTTCTCTTTTTGAAGCGATTGTCATTGAAAACATCATGCTTAGAAACTTTCCCCGCTTTCGTATTTGTTTACTATACAAAACCTGCTATTGAACTTAAAGAAACGGAACAAAAATTAACTAGCCAGGGGCTTAGTTAGATTCTCTCATACCAGAAATTATTTTTTTTTCAAATTTTGCAAGAAAAATTGAAAAATTGGTATCATAGGTTCAAATTATTACAACTATAGTGTGCTACCCTTCATTTTAAAGGGTTTAAAATATTTCGATTGACGCCGTACTTGACAATATACTGCCTCCGCGGAGGGGATAATTTGTCCCCTAAGGATGGCTAATGACGTCACGAACAAGAAAAAAAATGTAGCTTGACTATTTTTCACAACGAATGAAACTATTATGTCTCGTGATCATGGAACCACAAATAAACCATTTTATGCATCAATATGTCATGTTTTGGCCTATGCTGTCATGTTAAAAAATATAAAATTAATTTTGAATTAAATTCAAAGATTTAGCTCGATTAAAAAAGTTTCTCTAGTTCTAGATTATTTGATACTAAAGCCGGATATACCAAGCTGGATATATCCATTAATATTTGTGTCTTCTATAATGTACAAAAAAACCGACCACAGACAGACGGACATCACTTCAAAAATAGCCAAAATATTTTCAGGAGGTATTAAAACATATATTGGCGTTAAAATCTCTAAATCGAAAATTTTCGTGAAATACTTTTTTAATACTGGATGAGAAAGTAAATATATTCTACATACAAACGCAGTGTCACAAGTTTTTATAATTAAAAACTAATAATGACAAAAACTTCTTTCCAAAATAAGACACTCTGTGTCAATCCATACAAGCTGCACACACATAACATATCAGTTTGTTTTAAATAGATGTCTAAATCTAGTATTCGAATCTATTTTCATATGATGCCGCACGCTTTGTCACCATGGAAACTGTGCAAAGAAGTTCCACAACAAAAATGGCAAAGAAAACAAACACGACACTAAACATTGAAAGAGCCTCTTGCTTGCATTTGAAAAGTAGAAATGGGACTCAAACGTTCATTTTATTTATTCTAGAGTTTAAAGCGATCGTTCGACCAATCAAAATAAATTGAACTGTGGCTCAACTCGATTTCCTCATATAGGAATTCGTATTTCTTATCAAATTTTACAAGAAAAAGTTCGAAAAAGCGGTATCGGGGGTCCAAATTATTCCAATTATAGTGTATTATCTTTCATTTTAAAGAGCTTAAAAAATTTTTCGATTGATGCCATCCATACTTGACGATATACCCCGAGAAGAACTTCACTTTAAAGTTGGATAATGGTGTCACGAACAAAAATAAGTGTATCGCAGCTATTTTTCATAGCAATGATTGAAACTATTAAGCCTTGCGATTATTGGTCCATAAATAAACCCTTTTTTACATGATTATGCCAAATTTTGTCCTATGTTGCCATGCTAAAATATATAAAATTTCGAATAAATTTCCAAGTTTCCGCTCGAATTTAAAATAATTCTATCCAGTTCTAAATATTTTGATAACAAAGCCGAATATAAAGTTTCGTGAAAATCCATTAATATCTGTGACTACTATCAGTTACACAATAAATCGACCATAGACATCAGGCAGACAGGCGAACGTCACTCCAAAAATAGTCGAAACGTGTTCAGGAGGTCTTTAAACATATATTAGCATCAAAATATCAAAATCGAAAATTGTCGCGAAAACAATACTTTCTCAATATTACGCATCAGAAAGTAAATATATTCATACATACAAATGCAGTGTCATACTTTTCTGAAATAAAATACAAATAATGGCAGAAAAATTATGTCCAGAATTAAAACACTCTGTGGCAATCGATATTAGCAGCATACACATAACATGACAGTTTGTTTTAAATAGATGTCTAATTCTAGTATTCGAATCTATTTTCATATGATGCCGTGCGATTTGTTACCATGGAAACAGTGCAAGGAAGTTCGACAACAATAATGGCAAAGGAAACAAACATGAGACTAAATTTTGAAAATAAACTCTTGCGTGTGTTTGAAAAGTAGACATGGGTTTCAAAGGTTCATGTTATCTATTTCAGAGTTTAAAGCAATCGGTCGATCTACTAAAATAACCTGGATGAAAATAAACTAGAAAATAAACTTTCTCATACCAGGATTTTTTTCAAATTAAAATCGATATTGGGATCTAAATGATTACAACTACAGCGAATCGCCCTTTACATTAAGGGGCTTGTAAAAATCTTTCAATTTATACTACTTGACAATGCACTCCTCAGGGGGGTACCCCCCCCCCCCAAAGGGGTTAATGATGTCACGAATAAAAAAAATTATGTATTGCGGCTATTTTTTTCAACAATGATTGACGCAAATTGAAATTGACAATTGAAATTCAAAGATTTCGCTAAAAAGATTGCGATTTAAAAAAAATATTTAATTCTAGATATTTTTATGACAAAGTCGGATACAAAGTTTCGTAAAAATATTTGTGGCCACGAGCGTGTACACAAGAAATCGACCACAGACAGACAGACGGACATCACTCCAAAAATAGTCAAAACGTGTTCAAGGGGTCTTAAAACATATATTGGCATCAAACTGTCGAAATGGAAAATTTTCGTGAAAGCAATACTTTCTCAGTACTGCGTATGATAGAGTAAACAAGAAAGATCAATCATGCATAAGCATTGATTATGGAACACTTTCCAACTGAAATGCAATTTCATTTAAAAATTTCTAAAATGTGAAACATTCAGTGGTGATATCTTTTACATTATCACAGTACTACAGTAATTTATTAAACTTAAACATTTAAAACTGTATCGAAATATAAATCACCTGATTCTCCATGCAAAATCAATGAATATTTCATTCATATAACTTGTATTCCTGACTCCAGAGCTAAATAATTTTGTGTGAAAAAAATTCAGCAATTCTTATGTAACTCACCCTACAATCGCTTGAGATATTTGCATTCTGCATAAGTTAAAATTAGGCTTCGTTGAAGAAATAGTAAAAGTTTAGGGATCATTTAAAATCACAACTGTTGTAATTGCATAGGCACGGAATTTAGATACACAGATAATACACAGATACACAGATAATATATATATATATATGTGTGTGTGTGTGTGTGTATGTATTCAAAGTATTGGAATCGTGCCGAAGATCGGAACTCGAATTTTCGAAGGAACTACACGTTTTGGCTCTTCTAGAACACGAAAAAACTATTTTTAGGAAGACGTCTGTGTGTGTAACGGTGTATCTGTGTATATTTCTGTGTGTCTGTGAGGATATTACATCCACTCTAATTGGAAAACTAATGGACCGAATTTCATAAAATTTGGTAGGTATGTTTTTTCTGGGAAATCCTGATGTTCATTAGATAATAGTAGGATTCGTAATAAAAGAATCTGCCTTCTTTGCGAAATGGCCGGCAGACATTGTCTTTATCCACTCTAGCTAAAAACCAGTGGAACAAATTTAACAAAATTTGGTGTATAATATTTCAATAACCTACAAGTGATTTATATGCCAAATTTAACAAAATTTGGTATATAAATCATTTGTTGGTTATTCTTGTACGATTCGGGAAAAAGGAACGGGTTATTTTTGCGAAATGGCCCGCAAAAATCGTTAAATATAAAAATAAGACTACGTGTGCTCAATTATATCAATTAGATTCCTATTTTATACGTGATTTTTGACAACAAAAAGAATAAGACTAACCCGATTACTCTAGGACTAGCCGTTCTTGAGATATTCTAGTTTTTTCGCGTTTTCACTACGCCACCTTTGACAATAAGTCCAGCTATCAAATAAGAACCAAATTTAAGTTTAACGTGCAAATTCAATGTCTTTTAAAATACTTATGGCTGTTATTTTGTGCAGATAAACTCAAATTATTATTGAAGAAATAAAGAGAACGTGAATATGAGTCTGCAGGGAAAGACGTGTGCTGCCCACATCAGAATTTTTAACAATTTTACAACAATGATTTATAGAAGTGAACGGGAATTATTTGCAGGCCATTTCGAAAAAAAATATAGGGTCAATATTTAAACATCCACCAAATTTTTGTAGAATAAAATGTTCAACAAATTTAAGCTGTGTACCAAATTTTAACTCTCTAGGACGTAGGAAAGTGCATTAAAAATGCCATCAAATAAGTATATCATGAAGAGTTATATAAAATTAAAAAAAAATTTGAAAAGTTTTTATCTACCAAATTTATTTTAAAATGTGAAGCCTCTCTCATATACAAAATGATTAAACTCTTGGAAAGATATTTATTATATAATATATCTCTTTTTTCTTTCTGGAGGATATCCCCAAAGTCAGATTGAATTTGTTTTTTTCCCTATATTAAATAATTTTCAGTTAAAAAACTACTTAATATATTTTACTGAAATTGTTTTTATATATTTTATGGGATAATGTAAATATTTCCTAAAAATTTCGAAGCAATTTGTGAATTTTAAATTTGCTTAAAAAATGTTTGAAAAATTAGGTCCCATAGGGTTCAATATATTTCATTTTTTCAATCCGGGTTCAATAAAAAACTAATTGGGTGATTTATTTATTTATATTCCCATAGGTCCCACAGACCGTCTGAACAACATACTAAAATTTCATTTTGATTAAGTCATTTTTACGGCAGTTATCGTGCTAACGGACAGACAGACAGACACACAGACAGACAAACAGAATGAACAAAGTCATAAACACTTTTCAACTATGTTGTAAAGTGTTAAAAACAATATGTATAATGCGGAGATACTTTAGATACACATTTCCGTAGAATTGTCTAGTCCCTGGATATCCTCTTGGAAATTCTCTAAACTTTATTCAAAATTGAGATCTTAAAATTCGGTTATGTTTGAAACATTTCATGAAATGTGAGTTATCAAACGTTGCTGTAAACGTTACGGTTACCGTAATATACAGTTTAAAATCTCTCTGAAAAATTTGTGTATTTGAAAGATTACGTGCTTTTATAAGATAGAAGTATGTATGTGAGGTTTGATCATTATAAGTTAAAGGCTGCAAGTATTGCCATAAAATTTTATGTAGGTACGTAATTCAGCAACTGGAATCATATAGAATTATCAAATAACTGCTCAAACTGCTGCAATAATAATACAATAAATAAAATTGAGGACATTACATGACTCTTCAACTCGGGTTTAATTGATCTAAATAAGAAGCATCATTATTTGAAATTACACTGAAGTTGTACTAGTTCATTTTTTGTTTTCATTTGTAAAATAAAGTATTTTCAAACGCTGTGTTGCAAAAATGCGAAAATGTTAAAATATCTCGAGAACGGCTAGATTTAGAGTAATGCGGTTGGTCTTATTCTTTTCATTGTCAAAAATTACGTGTCAAATAAGCATTTAATTGATGCCTTCAAGTCTATGTAGTTTTTTATTTTATATTTTGACGATTTTTGCTGGCCATTTTCAATAAAAGTTAGGTTATTTTTTCCCGAACTGCACCAAACTCACACCAGCACTAAGGTAATCCACGTGTGACTTATCTATAAAATTTTATGGAATTTGATCTAGTAGGTTTTGAGTTAGAGAGGATACATACATTGCGCATACATACATACCGACAGACAGACAGACAGGCAGACACACACACACATACACGTTATGCTAAAAATAATTTTTCAGTGTTCTAGAGGACCCAAAACGTCGCCCTAAAGAGTGGACACAAACTCGGCACAGAGACATACACACACACACAGACACACGCATACAAATACACACACAAACACATCCACAAACACGCACACAGACGTCACCCTAAAAATAGATTTTCGTATTCTAGAGGTCCCAAAACGTGTAAATCCGTTGAAAACTCGAGTTGCGAATTTCGTCATAATTCCAATAATTTCCTTATGCATTACCATGTATTGTAGGGAAAGTAGAACCTTCATAAATATAGCATAAATACAAAAATAAACTGCTCAGGACGGCAATTTTCCGTTCTGACTTGAGTAAGTGAGGGGCGCTTCTTGTCGGTTATAAAGCAGAAATATATTATATACTTTTGGAACTAGTAGACCAGTTTATGTTAAAATATTAAGCCCAAACCATATCCGAATCTATTTTATAGAACTCATGTTCGACTTTTCTCATGAGTCATCCGAGTCTTATGAGTCTTCTCGTGAGTCCTCTATTATAAACTACTTTTATTTTCTCTGTAATACAAGGCAATGTACAGGATCTTTATAATTAAAGTTCCACTTTGAAAGGGCCATAAAAGGAAAACTACTGGACATAATGTTACCAAACTTGGTAATAGTTTACAGGAGGTCATAGGATTTTATTCCCCCCCCCCCCCAAAAAAAAAGTTCAAAAACTCACCGTCAGCGTTAATGGCGCTGTATGCAATATTGTTAAACAAAATAAGACATGAAGATATCGGTTTAAAACGTTCTTAATCGTTTCTAAAACGTGTTACAAATCGTGTTCAATGTGGCTTCCACTATTTTCTGAAAGCAAGTTCAATAGCATTACTGCGTTCTCAACAGTAGTTCTTAGCATATCAGGAGGAATGTTACGGACATGTCGGTGTATCACATTTTTCAATTCCGCCAAATTGTTTATGTTATCACCAGAAACAGTGGCTTAGATACCACGATTTTTATGCAGGACGGGGTTCCACCTCACATTGGTACATGTGTCAAACGGTTACTTAAGCAACATTTCACGGATGACGGGATTGCAAGCCGACACTTCACTATTTCTTGGCCACCCCGGTCACCAAATCTCGAACCCTGTGACCTCTGGCTATGCAGTTACCTCAAAGCCACTGTTTATGATGATAACATAAACAATTTGGCGGAAATGAAAAATGTGATACATCGACATGTTCGTAACATTCCTCCTGATATGCTAAGAGCTACTCTTGAGAACGCAGTAATGCGATTTAACTTGCTTTCAGAAAATGGTGGAAGCCATATTGAACATGATTTGTAACACATTTCAGAAACTATTAAAAACTTTTTAAACCGATATTTTCAAGTCTTATTTCGTTTAACGATATTGCATACAGCGCCATTCCCCGTGACGGTGAGTTTTTCCAACTTAAATCGCAAGTTAAATCGCATTACTGCGTTCTCAACAGTAGCTCTTAGCATATCAGGAGAAATGTTACGGAAATGTCGGTGTATCACATTTTTCAATTTCGTCAAATTGGTTATGATATCACCATAAACAGTGGCTTAGACATCACGATTTTTATGCAGGACGGGGTTCCACCTCACATTGGTACATGTGTCAAACAGTGTACAAACAAATAGCCGACACTTCCCTATTTCTTGGCTACCCCAGTCACCAAACCTCAACTCCTGTGACCTCTGTCTATGGGGTTACCTCAAAGCCACTGTTTATAGTGATAACATAAACATTTTGACGGAATTGAAAAATGTCATATACCGACATTTCCGTAACATTCCTCCTGACATGCTAAGAGCTACTGTTGAGAAAACAGTAATGCGATTTAACTTGCTTTCAGAAAATGGTGGAAGCTACATTGAGCATGATTTGTAACACGTTTTAGAAACGATTAAAAACTTTTTAAACCGATGTCTTCAAATCTTATTTCGTTTAACAATATTGCATACAGCGCTATTCCTTGCTGACGGTGAGTTTTTGAACTTTAATTTTTTTGCGGAAAATAAAATCCCATGACCTCCTGTAAACTATTACCAAGTTTGATAACATTCTGTCCAGTAGTTTTCCTTTTATAGCCATTTCAAAGTGGAACTTTAACTATAAAGACCCTGTATATGGAAAGTATTGGAATCGCTTCGATAACTGCAACTCGAGTTTTCGACAGATCTACACGTTTCAGAACCTCTAAAATGCGACAAAAATATTTTTAGCGTGACATCTGTGTGTATCTGTGTGTCCGTCTGTGCAATATATTTATGCACTGTAACTCACCAATTGACCAAATCCGGTAATTTACTAATTACTGTCGGTATTTTACTTATGGACCAAATTTCTTAAAATTTGGTTAAGTAAGTTACTTAGGGTTATCCTGGTGCTGCTTAGATTTTGTCACGATTCGAGAAAAAAAAAATGTATGTATACACTTTAACAGAAAAACTAATTGATCCATTTTATAAAATTTGGCAGATAAGTCTATTGTGGGTTACCCGTGTGCTGTTGTTGTTGTTGAAACCCAGACCGTCCGACCTACCAGAAAGGTGTAAGGTTACCCGTGTGCTGTGTAGAATTTGGTATAATTCCGGTAAAAAGAACCTGTCTTTCTTGCAAAATGACCCACAAAAAACCTATATATCCACTCTAGCTCGAAAATTAATTGATCAAATTACATAAACTTCAGTAGATAATTTGTTCGTGGGCTACAGAAAATGTAGTTTGATTTTGGTGCGATTCGAATAAGAAGGATCTGCATTTTATTGCAAACAAATCCGTAAAAATCATAAAGATCTAAATAAATTACTGTATACAAATGTCTATTTGGATGTATCAATTAAATGCTTGTATTGTACTCATTATTTGACGTCGAGAAGAAAAAGACCAATTCCATTACTCCAAGATGAACTCATTCTTGAGATATTTTTACTTTCCTTATATACATAATGTATAAGGAAAGTATTGTGACGGGATCGATAATTCGAATTCGAGTTTTCGACGGGAGAACACGTTTCAAGCATCCCTGATCACGAATCAAACATTTTTGAAGTGATGTCTGTGTGTGTGTGTGTGTGTGTGTCAGTGAGTCTGTGGAGACGATAACTGACAAACGAATGGACCGATTCGAACGAAATTTGGTACAAAAATTACAATCCGTAAACACTGGAAGCCTATTGTTTTTATACGCAATCGAATGTTCAGAACCCACCAAAATTTTAAAGGAAATTTTGAAAAACTCGTCAAAAAATCAAAACCGCTAATAAAGTTACACAAATAGACATTTCATATGTAATTTTTTATTAGAAAACGATTGACATCAATTTTAGAACGCTAACATGAACCGTTCTCGAGATATTGCACATTTTTCAAAAATTATCAAAAAGTCATATAAATTAAAAAAAATATATATTTCCTATTGAGAAACATGTTCACTTTTCATATGTAATACCATGCGATAAATTTGGTGACATCATTCTCGTGGAACTAGCTCGTTCCATTTAGGAAAAAAGATACTTTGAGTAATACTTTTGTATTTGAACGCCAATAGTCATTTATCTGCTGTAAGAATAACTTATTTCTTCATCCATAACGCTTGGCGAGATTGTGGCGACGAATTTGGCGGAATGTTGCCAACTTGGCGACATTTTTTATTGTTGCCAAAAGAACAAAAATATCGCCAAATTGAAAAAAATGACGCTAAATCAATGAAAATGACGACTAATTGAAGAAAATTCAATATCTTGGAAAGAATATAAGTATCTACTATAAGAAAAACCTATTTTTTTACTGTAAAAGTAGTAAATTCATTGCATTATATAAGGAAAGTCATGTGTTGCCCACATCAGATTTTTTTTTTCATATTAAGGAGCTGAAGACGTCTGTACTATAGTTAAAAATATCTGATGTCGGTAGCACATGACTTTTCCTGGAGATTCGAATTCATTTTGTAATTTTTTACTTCAGTGTGCAGTAAGTTGAGTTTAAGTGCAGAAAATAGCATGGGTAATTTTCTGATATTATATCTAATTTGCATTTCTAATGCATTTTTTTTTTATTTGGCAATTTAATTCACTTTAAATTCTTCAGCTCCTCAACATTCCAAAATCTAAAATATCTCGAGAACATCCTACTGTCTTGAGATCAGTCTTATTACTTTCCTTATATACATAATGTATAAGGAAAGTATTGTAATGAGGGTGAAAATTGGAATTCGAGTTTTCGACGGGAGAGCACGTTTTAAGCATCCCTGATCACGAATCAAGCATTTTTGAAGTTATGTCTGTGTGTGTGTGTGTGTGTGTGTTTGTGTGTGTGTGTGTGCGTGTGTGTGTCCGTGTGCGTATATGTGCGTGTGTGTGTGTGTACGTGTGTGTGTGTGAAAGTATGTGTGTGTGTGTGCGTCAGTGAGACTGCGGAGACGATAACTGACGAACGAATGGACCGGTTCGAACAAAATTTTGTGCAAAAATCACAATCCGTAAACATTGGAAGACTATTGTTCTTATGCGCAATCGAATGTTCAGAACCCCCTTAAATTTTCGAGTGAAATTTAAAAAAATCGTCAAAAAATCAAAACCGCTAATAAAGTTACACAAATAGACATTTCTTATGTAAATTTTCATTAGAAAACGATTGGCATAAATTTTAGAACGATAACATGAACCGTTCCCGAGATATTGCACATTTTTCACAAAAATATTAAAAAAGTCATATAAAATAAAAAAAAATATTTCCTATTGAGAAACATATTTATCTTTCATATGTAATACCATGCGATAAATTTGGTGACATCATTCTCGTGGATCTAGCTCGTTCCATCCATGAGAAAATATACTTTGAGTATTACTTTCGTATTTGACCGCCAATAGTCATTTATCTGCTGTAAGAATAACTTATTTCTTCGTCCATAACGCTTGGCGAGATTTTGGTGACGAATTTGGTGGAATGTCGCCAACTTGGCGACTTTTTTAAATGTTGCTAAATTAACGAAAACTCGCCAAATAGATAAAAATGGCGCTAAATCAATGATGACTCATTGATGATGACGACATGGAAAATGACGACTCATTGACGAAAATTCAATATCTTGGAAAGAATATAAATAACAACTATAAAAATAATCTATTTTTTTTATGTAAATGTAGTAAATTCTTTGCATTATATAAGGAAAGTCATGTGCTGCCCATATCAGATTTTTAACTTTGTTGTCAAAATTTACCTGAAGAACAAGTACTTAATTAAAGTATTTCTATAATTTTAGAGAGTAATTTATTGCAAATTGTCACTTTTCAAATTGTCGCCATTTCGCAAAAAATGGTCGGTTAAATTTTTCAAAATCCTATCAAAATCTAATCATCATCAGGATAACCGTCAAGGGACTTAATTTTTAAGAACTTAAGAGATATTTGCTACCGAGGAACTTAAGTTTTAAGAAATTTCATTAAATAGTTCTTTAATTACAGTGAAAAACGTCTTCAGTTCCTCAAAATTAAAATTTAAATATTTCATGAATGGTTGATATTAAAGTAATGGGGTTGGTCTTATTTTTTGTATCATCAAAAATCACGTATAAAAAGATCATTTAATTGATACATTTAAGCATATGCAGTCTTTTATTTTATGTCGGATAGTTTAGATTTGCGGGCTATTTTGTAAAAACCTGCAGATTCCTTTTTACCGAATTGTACCAAAACTTAACTAGCACCATAATATCACACAAGCGACTTATCTACAAAACTGCGTGTAATTTGGTTAATTAGTTTGTCAGCTAGATTGGATACATAAGATTTTGCGTGCCATTTCACAAAGGAAAAGAAAAACGCAGCCTCATTTATACAGAACTGTAACAAAATCTAATCAGCACCAGGGTCACCCACAAGAGACTTGTTACCTAACAATTTTTATGAAATTCGGTCAATTACTTTTCCAGTTGGAGTTTTATACATACAGTGCACAGACAGACGCACACAGAGGACATACACACAGACGTTACGCTAGAAACTGTTTTTTTCGTGTTCTAGACGTCCCAAAACGTGTAGATGCGTAGAAAACTCGAGTTGCGCTTTTCGGCATGATTCCAATATATGTCGAAATCCCTTACACATTACAATCTCTTACACATTACCATGTATAGTAGAGAAAATAAAAATTTGATGTGAACAGCACACTACTTTTACTGCAGTCATTTTTTCATTTTTATTGACAGGAGGTTATTAATACAGACATAGGAAAGTACTGTGAAAGTTTTCGACGCGAGAGCACGTTGTATGCACAATCTAATCTCTGTGCACAAATCTAATATTTTTGAGGTGAGGTCGGTGTGTATGTGTGTGTATGTATATGTGTATATGTGTGTAAGTATGTGTGTATCAGCGAGTCTGTAGAGACGATATCTCACGAACGAATGGAGCGATTCAAACGAAATTTGGTACAAAAATTGCAGGCATTGAATAATGGAAGCCAATTGCTTTCACACGCAATCAAATGTCCAGAACACACCCAACTTTTGAAATAAAAATTTGAAAATATTAGCAAAAATCAAAACCTTCAATAAATTTACATAAATTGCTATTTGTTATGTTATTTTTCATTAACAAACGATTGACATCCACTTTAGAATGCTATCATGAACCGTTTTCGAGATATTGCACATTTTTCAAATAAATTTATAAAAATATCACATAAAATTAAAAATAAAGTATTAATTGTTGTGAAATATGTTCACTTTTCATATGTAATATTATGCGATAAATATATTATCATCATTCTCGTGGATCTAGCTTATTCCATTCACGAGAGAAGATACTTAGGGATAATAGTTTTGTATTTTGGGCGCCATTAGTCGTTTATCTATTATAAGAATGTCCTATTTCACCGTCCATAACGCTTGGCGAGATTTGTGCGATGAATTTGGCAGAATGTCGCCAACTTGGCGATTTTTTTTAAATGTTGCCAAATTAACGAAAATCTCGCTAAATGGATAAAAATGGCGCTACATCCATGAAAATGAAGACTAGTCGCTGGAAATTCAATATCGTGGGAAAAACAGAAGAGTCGACTATACGAATAACCTGTTTCTTCGTTCGTCCGCAATGCTTGGCGAAAAATTTGGCAATATGTCGCCAAGTTGACGACTTTTTCAAATGCTGCCAAAATGATGAAATATCGCCAAATTCATAAAAATGTCAAGAAATTGATAAAAATTACTCTAAATGGGAGGTAAATTTTTAAGTTGTTGAAGTTTTCCAAATTTTAAATTTTGCAAATTGTTAAATCCGTCATATGACCGACATACCTTCTAGTATATAAGAAATCCTTTTCTCGCCATTTGTTTTAATACATGACCATACATTTCGCTAACTTGGCGAATAATCTAGTGATATATCGACAACTTGGCGATATATAGCCCCAGATTGACGAAAATGTCGTTAAAATTGAAAAAATGACGCCTAATTGCTGAATTTATTATTGAAATATCTTAGTATGTTAACTATATCGCTTATTGGGGATTCTATCAGTATTGTTAATTGTTAATTTAGAATTGTGTTAGACAGAAGTTAATTAGGTACGGAATAGTATTACATGTTGAAATCCGGAAAAGCGCCAAACGTACAATTGAATGTTACAAACACTGAGGATTTTTTCATCGTTTTTTCACTGTGAAAAAAGTAAATTCATTGCATTATATAAGGAAAGTCTTGCGCTGACCGCATCAGATTTTTTAATTTGCTGTTCAGTTTTCAGACTAGCTTTCTTGAACAATTCTGTTAAAATTGTAACTTGCTTACAATAGGAATCATATTTTATGTTTAAAATAATTTTAAAATATTTACGGTATATCATTAAACAAGACATTTTACTTTTAATATTTACAAAAATTCTCTGTACAGTGGTTAAGGTTACATAAGGGTCCATTTCTTGGTTCAGCACAGTCTTCCTTTAATGTGACCTGTATTGTAAAATATAGCCTGCATATAAAAATCTATATAAATAAAATTGAAAATCTTTTTGTGTTTGTGTATTTGTCTGATCATCACGAAAGAAAGCGACTCAAAATTTCATGAAAATTTGTGGGTTATCTTAAAATAGAACTACTAAAAATTTAGCCTATGTGTCGAGACATTAATAAGAATCGAACCTTCCACAGAGATAGCATTATGCAGACGATATTTACCCGCAAATTTATTAGAAGAAATTATATCATGTTGCTCAGCAACGCAATTAAATCAAATGTGTTTATACGGCAGATGATTTTTATTATAATTTTTCAGATTTACATGAAATAGATATGAACATAAAAATAAATTTTATATATTGCTTATCTGACTGGATTTACTACGGGAGTTATTGATATTTTCAATTTTTTACGTCATCGGTTTTACTTTGGCAGAGATTTTTCAATTTCATATATTGTGTTTTAGACAATTGTTGAAAGTGGTACCTGTATATATTCTGATTTATAGCGCTTTCATTTTGGCATATATGGATCCAATTTCATATTTTTTCTAAATGTGTTTACAAACGGGACCGGGATGGTTTTGTTCTTCAGATCTGCTTGTGAAGATAATTTTGTATAGCGAGAACAGAGTTTGATATACTTCTTTTTATGAGAATTAAATTAAATATTTTAATTCTCATAAAAATATTATTTTGCATGTAACGCTGTCATTTATAATACTCCAGGAATTTGCACTTAATTATAAGTAATATATTTTTTATATTATATATTACGTGCGAAAAACTGGTGGGCTGCTAGTAGTATGTATTAACCCAAAATTCAAATGCATCCAGTTTTATAGCATAATCCATCTGCTTCCAAATTGCAAAAGAAATCTTTAAGAAATTTGCAGGACAATTTTAAAGAGTAACTTACAAGCTAAAGGTCCCCAAAACTATTTTTTTAAACTGATTATTATTCAGATATTTTTAAACAATACGAAATATTAATGTGTAAGAATATCAAGACGAATCTCGAAGCGGATTTTTCTATTCTCAACATGTTTTTACTTTATAGTGCATATTACATGCAAAATGTTGTGATAAGGCCAAAAATCCGATTCTCAAATTTTGAATGATCTAAACGTTTAATCAGTGCCTAACATGATTTTCATAGATATCTACGTATCTGTAAGTCCATCTGTGAGTAGATATTTTGAAACAATGCAGAGAATTAAATGAAATTTGGTGGGATTATTTCAATCGACAAATGCCTGATCGCATTGTATTGATTGATGGACTGTTTCTATTAATTGGTTGTATTGAATTTCGGATATTTTAGATCAGGATTCAGATCTGCCCTCAATTATTCAAATAATTTTTGGATCGAGAAAAATAATATATATATGTTAGAAATTCGTACTAAAATATTCGGTTTCATTGAATACTGGAAAATGTACCTGGCTTTGTTTGGGATTAAAAGAAGGATTTAACTGAATTAATTTATTCAGTTTCTAAAAAAGGCGTAATCGCACCCTGGCCGCATTTTGAAATCAGTAGAATTAACTGCTGTGACCGAGTACATGATGGAATCTTTTAATCGTTTCAAAGAATGTGCACTCACACATAACAATGTGCCACGAATGCACACAAATATCAACTGTTTCCTTTAACTCTCAAACGCAAACTGGAAAAATAACGGAATCGTAAATGTTGACTTTGCTGTTTTTGGCTGAAAATTAGCATAAAGTAAAGTGATAATTTTTTTCTGCTTTCTCATACTATGTAATATAGTATATAGAAAGTATTGTTTTCACGAAAATTTTCAAATGCGAGATTTTTTATTTAATATGAGTTTCAAGACCTCCTGAGCACGTTTTGACTATTTTTGGAGGGATGTCCTTGTGTCTGTCTGTTTGTCTGTATGTCTGTGATCGATTTTTTGTGTACACGATAGCGGCCAAAATATTAATGGATATTTACGAACTTAGTGTGTTCGGTACCTAAGTGTGTTCGAATACCAAAGTGTGTTCGAATTCGAGGCTAAGTGTTTTCAAATTCAAGGCTAATGTTCGAATTCAAGACTAATGTACGAATTCGAGGCTTTGTGTTCGAATTTGGGGCCAATGTTCGAATTGAAGGCTAATGTTCGAATTCGTGTCTATTATTCGAATTGAAGGCTAATGTTCGAATTTGTGGCTAAGTGATTTATAATTCGTGGCTAATATTCTAATTCGAGGCTAATGTACACATTTGAAGTTAATGTACGAATTCAAGGCTGTGTGTTCGAATTCGAGGTTAATGTTCGAATTTAAGGCTAAGCGGTGTTCGAATTCGAGGTTAATGTTCGAATTTGAGGCAAAGCGGTGTTCGAATTTGAGACTAATGTTCGAATTGGAGGCTAAGTGGTGTTCGAATTTGAGACTAAATGTGTTCGAATTCGAGAGTCCTCTTTAAAATTCATTGCTTTCTTGGTAAAATTTGCTATATGCAAGGTATTGCTGATCTCCTGAGCACATTCGTTTAAATCCTTGTGATGTATGAGACTATGGTTGGTTTGCAACATCCGTTCCGTGGTCGGTCGATTGGTTATGTGCGCTTCTGTAAGATAACTGGCGTAAACTTGTCTAAATGAGCATTTTCGCAGTTTCGCAAATAATCGTGTGATAAAAACAAACAAACATAAAACTTTTAAAATTATGGACAGTGGTTCTGGTATGTGTCCTTCAATTTGAATGATTTTGCGATTTTGTCCCTTTTAACATAATATTTGTATCATTTGTAGGCTAAATGGAAAATCCTTAGCCTATCATATTGTATTTAAAATAATCTAACGTCATCAATCATTTATAAAATGTTTTCATGCCTTATTTCAAAGTATTGCAAGTTTATGATCTAAAATGCAAAAGTATAATAAATGTTCAATATTATAAAATGAGTGGACACTATCTAAGTATTTTTAACCAGAAATAAATGGACACTCTTGTTCAAACGCTATCTCGGAATTTTCTCTTTTCTACAATTAAGCATGTCTCTTAAAAAAAAAACAATTTTCATAGCATTCTGTTTATTTATTTAAAATAAAATTAATTATTAATAAAATACTGATAGCTAAAATGTTTATTACTTTTCACCTCAACGGAGTTATAAAAAATCGATAAATCAAATTTTTATCCACACTCCACCCCCAATAAATTACGTTATTATTCAGTGAGGTAAGTCATGTGTTGGATACATCAGATATCATTCACTTTAATTTCAAGTTATAATAACTTCTGACACTTAGAAACTTCTATTAGTTTCAAATATTTCTCTCTCTACGTATCCTTTATTTAAAGCACCAAATATTTTTTAGAAAAATTGTTAGAAATGTAAAGTCTATTCATTTTCAAACATATCCCGTCAAACGCTGAAACTGGGACTTTGATCTTCTCTCCACGGCGCCAGAAACTTCTGCGTTGATTTTTATGTAGAATCGCATTCGTGGACGCTAGATTTTCTTAATACACTTTCTATCTTGCGCATATGTAAAATTTAAATTAGAAACTTGTTTTATAGAGTTAGCATCTTGTTATTGGAAACGCATTTGCTTGTGTGACATATAAAATACTGAATATGCATTTGTTTATAAACTACATACGATCTGATTTCATGTCATGGGGGTTTTGATATGTAGCTTTGGGGCGAAATCACCGATTTTTACCGACTATAGCGTGATAAGTGATTTCTACCGATATTACCGATATTACCGACTATTGTGTGATAGGTGAGCATTACAGCTTTGAGTTAAATATATTTCAATCTCAAGACCAGTGATAGTGTCTTATTCCCGTTTACTGTATTACTCTCTCTTCCAGCGAATTTTGCACTTGTGTATCAAGCGTTCGATTTCTAACCTGGATGGAGGAAATGTCATCATAAGGAGCGGTTGTTTTAGGGCCCGGTAAGGCTCAAAACCCGGAATTTTATCTTATATGCCCGGCACTATAAGATTACGTCAAGAACTAGCTTCAGGTCCGAACTTATAATGTGGATATTTGTGCCTATCATGGCCGAGCGATATTGAAAAGTGCACGCGGAGTCGCTGTTATCACACACTCCCTCCATTGGAAAGGTGCGCAGTGGTGTCAGTGAGAACTGTTGATATCCTAGTAGGCTTCCTACATGTCAATATATTTTCAACATGAGGCTCAGTCAGGAGCGTGCTGGCTAGCTAGTAAAAGACCGTACTTCAATGGCGCAGCTGTCAGTAAGGCGTGACGCCAGTAGTTGCCATTCAGAATGGGATGTAAGGCTCCTATATATTATATAAGCTGGTGCACCAGCGGATATCTTTACTCCCCGTTGAAGCGATGGTTGTACATGGTGAAAGACAGGTACTTTCTCATCATTTTCTCGGGATCTCGAGAAAATCATAACATTATAGAGTGATTTTTTAAATGGCTGGTATAATTTTTTGAAAGCAGAACCACCTATTTTATTTATGTGTAATTTTATTTATGTGTAATTTTATTTATGTGTAATTTTACATAAGAAACCGATTATGACCAATCACTTCTAATATAATAGAATATTGTCATTTTTTAATATTTCGGTAAAATGTTTTGAATTTATATATTTTTGCACACCACCAATAGCTTCATGACCATTTTTATTAGAATTCACGTGGGGCGCAGGTTCGAGGACCCCTTTCCCAAAAATACATGGATCCTCAAATTGATATTTCAACCATTGTTATTATCAAAGGATGCATAATAATGCCAACTTTAAATGTCCTCCCCCCCCAAATAGTAATGCAGTATAACATAATTTTTAAATTTCTGTGTAATCCTAATAAAAAATGAATTCCTACAAAATAAACTGTTATTTGATAAAACAGATATCACTTCATTTAATTCATATAAATAAAATGCATAATTTGTTTTACGGCGAAGTTATGAGTTATCTATATCAGACTATTTTTCATAAAATTCATTTTTCTAATCATAATTTCGTATTAACTATTTCCCCTTCAAACTACTTACATTTGCAAGCATCCATTAATTTCTCATATTTATTTCTCTTCCAAACTTTTATTCGGTGAACCTATTAATTTCCTAAAACGCGTTGCAAGTATTTCCAAAATTCATTTTCAAACACATTCCTTAAAATCCGTTTCTACAACAGCGACTGTGATATATTTTTTTTTTATCATTTTAGCTTTTTCGCTGATTTTTAAATAGCATCGCATTGAGTGGTGCTAGATTATCTTGGTAAACTTTCTGGCTTATTGCGCTGATGAAATTCAAATTCGAGTTTAATTTTTTAAGATTTGCGTTTTCGTAATTTCATTTTGAGCATCGCATATTTTATTAAGAAATATATCATAAAAATAGGAGTGTGTAATGGATTTGCTAGCTTGCAAAAACATTTCTATTTTACGTTAACTTGCTATACACGGTGTAAAGTATAGAAAATGATTAGGCTGATGTTGAAATTAAAATTGAAATTAAAGTTTGCTGTACATTTACACGTGTCAAGGAGGCGTGCGCGGTAGCCCATTGTTTAGCGCGCTGGAGTTGCACTCGGTAGGCCCAGGTTCGATTCCAGCCACTGCCAAAATTGCCGCCGTGTTCATGCGGAGTACGATCACGTTAAACATGTGGGTCCGAAAGTCCTTCCGAGAGGTTGGTGGTAGGGGAAGGAAGGTACGGTCCCTGTGGATGCCTCCCCCACTGGGTTCCGGTCTAAATTGGGTGGCACTTCCCGACCGTCCAAACAGTTACCTTACACCTTTCTGGTAGGTCGGACGGTCTGGGTTTCAACAACAACGTGTCAAGGAGGCAAATTAATTATTTTTAAGGTTTTACGTATGTATGTGTTTCCGTATTATGTGTGTATTCATTCTGGTTCAAAACTTTTTGTCCCAATTTTATAAAATTTAGCAAATGGTACTTTAAATCATGGGTTATCGTGGTGCTGATAAGATATTGACACGATTTGGGAAAAAAAATCAAGCTATACTTATTTTGAGAATTAGACTGCAAAAATCCCTATATATAATTGCTTAACGTATCTAAAGTGTTTTTGTCTTTCCAGATCCTGCAGCAGTAGTGGCGAGCTGGAAGCTGAATTTTTGCACGCTTATAGTATTGAACATTAGACAGAACTTAACATAGTTGAATTTTCTATACCCCCCCCCCTCCTCTTGGCCAAGATATTATGTTTTTAATGCTTTTATTGACCCTCAAGAAGCTGCTTATTGGCTTAGACGGCTTGGTATTTATAAACTTATAGTATCGAATACTGAACAAACCTAACTGAGCCAAGATTATCGATATTTTTTATCCAGAATGGACAAAATAAGGAGATGGGAATTGTGGAAAGGAAGTGACATCTCTAGAGCCGCTGAGGGATATCTTTAGCAAACCTTAACCTCCTACAAAAATCTATGCTGAATCCATATCAGTCATGATCTAAGTTCTATCCATAGTTAATCTTGAGATATAGACATTTAAAGGACATTTTTGGAACCGAAAATGAACGAAAATCTGGAAGTGGACATTATTAGTGAACTGGCCTATCTTCCTTGTAATGTAAATCTCAGAACATTTGTTTCTCTACAAGAAGACAAGGGTTCGCAGAATCCAAATCTCTCAGAAGACAAGGGTTCTTAAAACTCAAATCTCTCAGAAGGCAAGAATTCTCAGAATCCAAATCTCTTCGAATTCAAGGGTTCACAGAATCTGAATCTCTCATAAGACAAGGGTTCTTACAAATACAAATATCTCAGAAGGCAAGAGTTCTCAGAATCCAAATCTCTCAGAAGACAAGGGTTCTCAGAATCCAAATCTCTCAGAACCTTCACGAAGCCTTTATCGGTAATATAAAAAATCTGATACTCGACCACGGGGATTGGGCCATTTTCCAATTGAAATAACTATTTTAGACATTAAGCACCTTTAATTGTTAAACAAAATAAACTTATGAAAAAGTTACAGCTTAATTTTTTATGAGTGTTTGTTTCGTTGTCTTTGAAAGTGTAATTAAAAAATAAAAATAAATATGATTAAACACAGTTAGATACAGGATATTTATGAAGGAACCTTCATATGGCTGCAAATGGTGTGTACACTTCATTCATGTCAAAACTATTATGTATTTTTGCATACTTCTTTCGTTGTTATTTCTGCATACTTATGTCGTCTTTATTTTTGCATACTTATTTCGTCGTTAATTTTGCATACTTATGTCGTCGTTATTTTTGTATACTTATTTCGTCATTATTTTTTCTTACTTATTTCGTACAGTCAAACAATTATTTTTAAAAATAGGAAGTAATATCTCGAACCAGAAATCGAAATCTTTATCACCTCCTCTACTACCTATGGACTTTGATGTGGAATCCATATCAGTCATCGAGTTCTAACCAAATCCAATCTTGAGAGATTGACATTTCAAGAAAAATCCTTGAACAGGAAGTGAACAAAAAATAAAAGTATAAATCTTTAGTGAACCATCCTATCCTTTCCAAAATTTAAATCTGAATATCAGTCATTATCTGAGATTTATCTATAGCCCATCTCGAGAAATACATGTTTCAAGAAATATTTGTAAACTGGAAGTGGAAATTCTTAGTGAACCACTAGTTCTCCTTCAGAATATGGTTCTAAATCCAAATCAGTTATAATCTGAGCATTTTCTTTTAGTGAACCATTGTATATAATTTTTAGTTAACCACCCTCTGACATTTAAATCTGAATTCATATCAATCTTTATCTAAGATTTGATCAATCTTTATCTATAGTACACTTTGAGAAATAGATGTTTCAAGAATTTTATTTTAACTGAAAGTGGAAGTCCTCCCTCCTCCTCTCTCCATTTTCTTTCAGAATTTGATGATGAATCCAAATCAGTTATTATCTGAGATTTTTTTCTAGAGCTGATCGTGATAAATAGATATTTCAACGAATTTTTTTCATAAAAAGAGTAGTATGACAAATTGTTTTCACCAATAAATAAATTTACTCTTAGAAAATAAAAAGCATATAGCAAACAAAAATAACTATTACACAAGTTAAAAACAGAAACAAAAACAAAAACGAAACCAAAAAGTAAAGTATCTATCAGGCAGTGTATCAGAATACATTCTTAGTCTATGAAAAATGTGGCTTTTCATAACTTAACCTTGAAATGCTACTATACCATCACTCTGATAGGTGTATGCTTTTAAATCTGAAATCACTACAGTAAACGAGCACACACTTAATATCGGCAATGAATGATTTCTTGACATTTACCATTTATTTTTTTCTTTCTATCAATTTTTTTACATATTCATCTACTGCCGCTTCGTCCCTGACATGAATGATAAGATCTCATCTTTGATAAGCGTAAGTGCTCCTTCTCGAAAGCCCCGTATCTGGTTGGGATCTTTCTGCTCCTAACCCCTGGTATTTAAAGAAGCAGGGTAACATTCATCAAAATCAATGGCAAGGGGGAAACTTCTTCTATTTTCCTTGTTAGCTTCCGTGTATTTTCAAAGCAGAGACTGGTCTTCAAATGGGCTGATTCGTACAGAATAGTGCATCTACTATTTTTAATGCTCGTGTACCTCTATTAAGGGAACAGTACACCTTTAACATGGAAAAAAAATCTGATGTGGGCAGTACATGACTTTCCTTGTATAATGCAATGAATTTACTACTTTTACAGTAAAAAAATGGGCTTTTCTTCTAGTTGATACATATATTCTTTCCAAGATACTGAATTTTCGTCAATTAGTTGTCATTTTTATTGATTAAGCGTCATTTTTATTCATTTGGAGAGATTTTCGTTAATTTGGCAACATTTTGAAAAGTCGCCAAGTTGGCGACATTCCGCCAAATTTCGTATTACTCAAAGTGTCTTTTCTCACGAATGGAACGCGCTAGATCCACGAGAATGATGTCACCAAATTTATCGCATGATATTACATATGAAAAGTGAACATGTTTCTCAACAGTTAATATATTTTATTCAATTTATGGGATATTTTTGATAAATTTATTTAAAAAATGTGCAATATCTCGAGAACGGCTCATGCTAGCGTTCTAAAGTTTATGTCAATCATTTTCAAAGGAAAAATTACATAAGAAATGATGTCTATTTGTGTAATTTTATTAAAAGTTTTGATTTTTTGATGATTTTTTCAAAATTTCGATCGAAAATTTAGGGGGGTTCTGAATATTCGATTGTATTTTAAAACAATAGGCTTCCAGTATTCACAGATTGGGATTTCTGTACTAAATTTCATTCAATTCGCTCCATTCGTTCGTGAGATATCGTCTCCACAGACACACACACACACACACACATCATTTCACAAATGTTCGATTTGTGATCAGGGATGCTTGAAACGTGCTCTCCCGTCGAAGACTCGAATTCGAATTTTCGACCCCGTCACAATACTTTCGTTATACATTATGTATATAAGGAAGGTGACAATGTACGAAATGTGACCTGAGTTGATTTTTTTAAATTTTAACTGCTACTTTCAGTGACTGATTTACATGATCGGTGGGGAGGGGGGCTTTAAGAGGGGCAGATATATATGAGGACGATATATTTCTTGGGGAGATATATATGGATATATTTCTTGGGGATATTTGTTGGGGAGATATATATGAGGACGAAATATAATAACCTCATAATGTATAAAAATTATTTTGTTTAAGGTGAAAGTCATACTTTATGAGATGATACATTTAATTTGTCATTTTATTTTGTCGAAAACCAACAAATGAAATAAAATGAAGTGGGGCTCAACCCGACTTTCTCATACCATAATCCATTTTTAAGTAACTTGTAACTTTTTTTATTGCAAATTTTATAAGAAAAAAGTCTCAATTTGTCGCTAAGTGGAACGGTCAGCCCAATAGATAGACCCTGCCGAAACATCCTTACAGAGTTATCTCCTAATAAAACGCAATAAATTTTATTGATTTAGCGTTATTTTTATCAATTTGGTGACATTTTGATCAATTTAGCAACATTTAAAAAAAAGTTTCCAAATTTGTCGCCAAATGGGACGGTTGGACTGACAGAAAAACGCTACCGAAACATCATAATAGCACCACCTCTTAACAAAATACAATTCATTTCATTGATTTACTGTCATGTTTATTAATTTGGCGATAATTTTATCGATTTGGTGAGATTTTTGTCAATTTGGCAACATTAAAAACTCGCCAAGTTTGCAAGTTTTTAAATGTTGCTAAAATGATGAATTGGCAGTATCCCTCCAAATTCGTTGCCAAAGTTTTCACAAACGTTATGGACGGATAGATGGAGAAATGGGTTAATAAAATATTAAATTAAGAATCCCCACAAAGCGATAATGATTATGCAATAAATTGAACTTAATTTTTGCAAAATATTGAATTTTCTTCAACTAGGCATTATTTTCATTAATGTAGTGTCATTTTATCGACTTGGCGACATGTATGTTTATTTGGCGATATTTTATTCAATTTGGTGACATTTCAAAAAGTCGTCAAATCTGTTGGAGCAGGTGGACTGACAGTGAAACGTTGCCAAAACATCATCACAATACTATCTCCTAATAAACAGATTTAATTTAATTGATTTAGCGTCATTTTTGTTAATTTCGCAACATTTAGAAGAAATCTGATGTGGGCAACGCATGACTTTCCTTATATAATGAAATGAATTTACTACTTTTAGAGTAAAATAAATAGGTTTTTCTTCTAGTAGATACTAATATCCTTTCCAAGATATTGAATTTTCGACAATTAGTCGTCATTTTCATTGATTTAGCGTCATTTTTATCCATTAGGCGATATTTTCGTTAATTTGGCAACATTTCAAAAAGTCGCCAAGTTGGCCACATTCCGCAAATTTCGTCGCCAAAATCTCGCCAAGCGTTATGGACGAAGAAATAAGTTATATATATATATATATATATATATAACTTATTAGATATTGAATTTTCGACATGTATTATATAACTATTATTATATATTTATATATTATATAACTTATTAGATATTGAATTTTCCACAATTAGTCGTCATTTTCATTGATTTAGCGTCATTTTTATCTATTTGGCGAGATTTTCGTTAATTTGGCAACATTTCAAAAAGTCGCCAAGTTGGCGGCATTCCGCCAATTTCGTCGCCAAAATCTCGCCAAGCGTTATCGACGAAGAAATAAGTTGTTCTTACAGCAGATAAATTGGCGTTCAAATGCAAAAGAATTACTCAAAGTATCTTTTTTCATGAATGGAACGAGCAAGATCCACGAGAATGATGTCACCCAATTTATCGCATGATATTATATATGAAAAGTGAACATGTTTCTCAATAGGAAATATTTTTTTCCATTTTATATGACTTTTGATAATTTTTTTGAAAAATGTGCAATATCTCGAGAACGGTTCATGTTAGCGTTCTAAAATTTATGTCAATCATTTTTTAATAAAAAATTACATAAGAAATGTCCATTTGCGTAATTTTAATATTGGTTTTGATTTTTTGACGATTTTTTCAAAATTTCATTCGAAAATTTAGGGGGGTTCTGAACATTCGATTGCGTATAAAAACAATAGGCTTCCATTGTTTACTGATTGTGATTTTTGTACTAAATTTGGTTCAAATCGGTCAATTCGTTCGTCAGTTATCGTCTCCACAGACCCACTGACACACACATACATCACATCAAAAATGTTTGATTCGTGATCAGGGATGCTTGAAACGAGCTCTCCCGTCGAAAACTCGAATTCGAATTTTCGACCCCGTCACAATACTTTCCTTATACATTATGTATATAAGGAAAGTAATAAGTCATGAAGCTGGCAATATCCCTCCAAACGGATGGACTTGAGAAATAGGTTATGTAGTACATTTTTAACTTGCGCTTTTCTTTTTTTGGAAATTTTGTAAAAAAAATGTTGTATTGTTGATTCAAATGATCACTATAGCATGTTACCTTCATTTTAAGGGGACGGAAAAATCTTTCAATTAATGCCAATGGAAAATAACCCCTCAGGGGTGTAACTTCACCCCGAGGGGGGGGGGACTAATACCTTCATGAACACAAAAATTAGATAGCCACAATTTTTCGCTACAATTATTGAAGCTGTTAAGTTTCGCGATCATTGATCTGAATTATAGCCAAATATCTCCTTGACGTCAAATTTGCGGGGAAATATGACGAATTTGGCGAGTTTAGAACGACAGTCGAATTTTCTTGATATCTCCATTGCTTTCGAAGATGCGCCCTCTTTCTTCAGGTTTTCATGGAGAGTATATAAGGCAGAGATAAGCGAGCTGGCCAGACAACCGTGAAGTTTATGCCTATTTTAAGGTCAGCCGCTAAGATAACCAAATCTCCATTCCAGCGGAGCCACAGCCAGGTCGCTGGCTTGGCGAATTCATTCACCGGGTAGGGGCCGATAGAACGTCCGCCAAGCTCGACACCAGCCACCGGTTAGCCCTTGGCTCAGGCATGAATAGTCGCAGTCCATGGGCACGACCACCTGGAAGAGTCGGGGCCCTACCAACTCAATGGTTCGTCGACCACTTCATCGTCAACAGGGTAACCCGATTGATTTTCTCCCAGCAGACGGAGGACCAGAGGTACAGACCTAAGATCCGTTCACCGCAATTAATGGCGGCGCCGCCTCCTGGGGGGAGAGTATATAAGGCAGTCATAGTTCAGTTGACAGAGTTGACGTGATAAGTGTCAGAGTTAATTGTGGAATAAGTCAATGTTTTGAGAACAGGATCTGCTGTTTTGTGAATTAGTTGAGCATTTAATTGCTGTTTCGATCCGTTTGTTTTGCGATCTTCAAAGATAGCGATAGTGTTATCAGCTGTATAAAGTTCTTGGTTCAGCTTATTGATATTTTTAAAGCAAAGCGTTAGTTATCCAGTAGTTCTGACCTGTATTTTTTATCCTGAGAGTAAGTACATCCACGATTTGAGATGATGCGTTGCAGCAATATTGTTATGAACGTGTACAATGAGAGTTCCTTTAAAACCCAGACAGAGAAAAAACCCGTACAGATAACCGCCACTATGGCATTAATCTAGGGTTCATATACGCTGAAGTTCGTAAGAGGGTTGCCAGATTTGGCGATTTAACACCAATTTGGCAAATTCTGATGACTTCTCGAAGGACACAGATACATCTTGAAATAAGCATCGATATTCTACGAGATATGAGGGATTTCCAGAGGTTTCTATAGAGAATCTATGAAAGGAGTCATCACTTAGTTGGAGAGTAGTTGGCGTGATACGAACTACATTGAACTATGATATTCGTCAATGTTTTGAGAATAGTAGTCGCTGTTTTGTGAAATGAAATACGTCACTGTTTCGAGAATAGTATCAGTTGTTTTGTAAAATTATTGAAGCGCATTTAGGTGCTTTTTTACTGTGTATTGTTCCTGTTTACTCTGTGCTCGTGAACAAACATGTTAGTTATCCAGAAATTCGGACTCATGCTTGTATTCTGAGCGCAAATCCACGTCAGGATACGTCGTAACAATACTAAATGGTTAGCCGTAGTAGATATTTGACCTAGTTAATTTCTATAGCACCTGAGAGAAACCACTTTGGGAATATTAGTCTAATGCAGATGAAAGAAACGCTTTATTTCATAATTCCCGAATTAAAGCAGTTTAGAAATGAAATCTGATTCTGCGGCTTGAATTTATTGAAAGCGGGAGTTAATTTCGAGCGGGAGTTAATTTGTTTTAATCCACTTGGAAATGCTCAAACACTCCGTTTCCAAACAAATCGTTGAACAGTGTTAAATCAATTTAGTAAGAGCGGTGAATAATGCTTTGAAATTATCTATTGTTATAGCTACAGAATCTGGAAAAGCTCTTCATAAACTCTAAACAGGGAATGACTTTAAAAGTTTATTCCCTGTTCAACAACCAGTGTCAGTGGACTAGTTTCGGTGTATTTACAGCAATAAGAATTCTCGATTCATCGCAATTTGGAAATCTCTATAGTGAACGGAAAACGCTGTTGTATCTGGTTTCAAATTTATGAAATATCTATTGGGTAGCACTTTCGTTACGGGTAACAACATCTGTGGACCGGTTTGATTTCTTGTTTTTTATGCTCTGTTCAGCATGCAGCAGCTGGTGCTTGCAATAGCAAGAATGCATAATAGAAGCGAAAACCCACCCTAGATGTTGTTATTTTTAATGAAAGATGTTGTTATTCGTAATGAGAGATGTTGTTATTTGTATGTTATTTGTAGTGAGAGATGTTATTTATAATGATAGTTCTTTTGTAATGCTTCCTCTAGGTGGTTTCTGTGAGTATAATAATATTGACAATTTATTTAAAACTATTTATGCTTGTGTGTTGAATGCCACTTTTGTCAGGTTTCGTGGTTAAGAACCTAGTTTTGCAAATTAGTTATGTTTATTCTGAATTTTTTATATATTTGAAATGCTCGACCACGATAGTCGAACTGCACGACCTGCTCAATGTTTTTGAGGCTTTAATACCCCGCCATGGCCGTCCAGGTCCCACCTATGACCAATAGAACACGCCTGGGACCTGCTGAGACGGAAATTGCAGTCTTCTCAGAATACCACTGAATTAGCTGATTAGTTGTAATATTTGTGGCAGAATATTCCGCAGAGGGGCAGAAGCAGCTCTATTGACTCTATGCTCCACTGAATATTGGCTAATATAGCCGCCAGGGGATGATTTATCACTTACTAAAATGCCGTGTTCTTGTTGCCACAATTTCTTAATAAAACGTTTTCTTTTGTTCCCAAATTCTATTCATTTGCATATCTCCTCAAACAATATAAACATGTCAAGTTTCGCGGTTGTAGCTCAATTTCTTATGGGAGAATATATATATATTATGCAACAGAGTGTATTTTGTATTATAAACAAAGACATTTAAAATATTGTTCACACCGATGCCTCAAATGCTTTCACCCCTCACGGTTTGTTTGGATTAAAGGAAATCCGGATAACATCCAACCTGAAATATTAAGCTACACCATCTTTCCGTATTATTTCTTTCTATTGTTCCTCCTTAAGAATACATTATACGCTGCGCAATAAATTTGTTCTATTCAATTATCCCCGGCGAGAAAAGCAAATCATTTGAGTTCTACTTAAACAATGCCAAGTATGTTAATTAAATTGCGTGTAATTAATATACAGAAAACACTCTCCTATCCTTTGTTATATTTTCAACAGAAAAAGAAAATATTATTCAATGACTATAATTAAGCAACTGCTGGTGGTGTTTTTAAGAAAATGTAATTCTTCAACACACAAATAATTAAAAGTTTGTAAGATTATTTATTGAAAGTAATTCAAAACTCTTCATTTGTATAATAGAAGTAATTACTCTTCAATAAAGTAAAAGTAATTTATCCCAGCATGCAATTTAGAAAATGTCTCCGGAAAAAAATTAAAATTTTTTTAACCTTTTTGATGGGGCCATTTTTACATTGTCATCCGAAGCAAACATTTTTGGTTCCGAAAATTTCCGATACATACTTTTAAAAAAGTACGGTTCAAGACCCCTAAACATATGCCACCAAATTTTGAAATGGCATTTATCTGACTGAGTATGAACTGTTATAGATATGATATTTTATATTTTGAAAAATTACAGATAAAAATTTTTTTTTTGATTTTACAATGTATTGATAATCTATTAAATCTGATATCTGTTTATTGTATTTAAATTTTTTGGCACTTCTGCGTTAATAGTACTATATATTTCTAAAAACAGCACAGTTGTAGATTGAATAAAGATAATATATTTATGAATATGTATATTTTATGAAGGAAGAGCTACAGCATGTCAGAAAATTTTCGCTCAAAGGGGAAAATAAAAAAGTAATTTTAAGTTAAAAGCAATTTTGCATGATATCGAATAACCCTAAATGATTCGGCTGCATTCCTTCAAATTGGCGATATTGAACAAAATGGTTGTCAAATGTGACTGACAGACGGAAACTCTTATACAGATGTCTGCACTGCGAGTTGAGATAGCCCAGTGGTCAAGGAGGGGGAATCGCACAAGGTAAACCCGGGTTCTATCCCCGACACCGCCCAACACCATTTCAGCATACACGCGGAGTATGAGTACGTTAAATCGTTAGGTCCGAAAGTCCATTCAAGAGATGATGATTTAGGGGAAGGATGGTACGATCTCTGTGGTTGATATCTTCATTGGGTTCATGTCTGAATTGGGTACAATCCCAGCCGTCCAAACAGCTACCCTATACCTTCGGGCAAGTTGGATGGGTTGAGTGAGAAGGGAAAAGGAAATATTTTTATTTACTATATCTTAAAAAAATTTATAGAGTACCGAAAATTCAGTAATTTTTGTATTTCTTTTTCAGGTTTTCTCCTTTTAACTACTTCAAATGCAGAAGAAGAGTGCCTAAGTAAGTAGAACGAATTAAGTATTTCGAATTGAAATAGCATACGAGTCAACAGTCTTGTATGCAAATATCAATGCAATTTTTCTAGTCTTTGTATCACTCTGAAACAGCGATATGCATTAATTAGTTTATTTTATTAGGTTCGTTTTGAGCAATAACTTAATATAAATAAAACAAATTTCATAAAATAATATATTTTTTTATATAATGCTGCTATTTGTAAAACGATTTATAAAATATCTGATGTGTGTAGTACATAACTTTCCATACATAACGCAACGAATTATTTCACGAACAAAGAATCATAAAAAGGCCCACTGTGAAAAGCTTTTGGCGCTTGTATATTAAAATCTGACGTTTTTCTCCGTGACAACTGGTATTTAATTTATATCCCGTGGAATCAATAATCGACGGGGACATGTTTTGCTTCAAAATACAAAACAGTAGCAAAAATATCCTCTATCTTCTTTTAATGCATGACACGATCGAGATTTTCGCGAGTAATGTTAAGAAATATGTCTCATAATTTTGCATATGGAATTTTAACCTACTTAATAATATATACAATTTTCAATTTTATGCAATATTTTTGATAAATTTACCCAAAAATATGCTATCTAATCGCGAACGGTTCATGCTAGCTTAAGTTGGTGTCATTCGTTTTCTAATGAAATATTACATATAAAAGGATTAACTATTTACATGGGCTCCCATGGGGGGGGGGTCAAGGTGGGCACTCCCCCCCCCCTGGACATTCAAGGTCACATAGGTGGACATCAATCTAAATATGTTCAACATGCAAAAAATTACACTTTCTAAAAATATTCTTGAGTCTGTCCCCTCCTGGAAAAAGTTCTATGGTCGTCCATGATCATTTAACTATAGAATTATATAACTATTAAA
Source organism: Amaurobius ferox (assembly GCA_951213105.1). Taxonomy (NCBI): domain Eukaryota; kingdom Metazoa; phylum Arthropoda; class Arachnida; order Araneae; family Amaurobiidae; genus Amaurobius; species Amaurobius ferox. Next base: position 92,390,944 of record OX578140.1, on the reverse strand, counting down.
AAGGAATAACTATTGAATGTTCTGATTTTCCAAAATATATTCACAAATTTCCGATCGTTTGATCGCGCTTAAAATTATCAGGGTTCCAGTATTTATACTGATGGTAATAATAGAAACCAAATTACGTTCGTAACACTCCATTTGTTTGTATTATGTCCCGTCAACACACACACAAACACGCACACACATCCTCTTAGAAACGTTCAAATTGTGTTCAGGGTTGTTCGAAACATGCTCTTCTGTTGAAAACTTGAATTAAAATGTCTGACTCCATCACAATATTTTCCTTATTCATTATACTAAGTATGTATGGAAAGTACAAAGCTGAAAAAAGAAATGAACATGGAAATAATTATTATTATTTTTTTTGTCCTAATTTTATCCCAGTTTTGCTTTACACAAAAATTTAATAATAGAAATGTTTGAAAATTTTAACGAATTACCAATTTTGTAGCGTAAAAAAAAAATAATAATACAATTTTTTACGTCAATTATATAAATGTTCTTATATTGAATTTAGTTGATGTAATTGTTAAAAGATGGCAGCACTGAAAGTACTGCAAACTTAGCAGAGAATCTTGATAAACTATTTTATCTAGGGAAGGACAGGGCTTCCGTGACAATTTACAAAAGGTTTCAAAATGAGAAAAGAACAACTTGCCAACGAGAAAAAGACTTAAATTTTTAAGGTTTTGATATGACAATTACATTAATAAAACATCATTACAGAATATATACACATTGTTTGTAACGAGTGAAATGTTTTGCAATTTTTTATTAGCAGTAATTAACGGGCATCGAGAGAATATATTTGGGTCCTTGTGCAGAAAATACACAATTCTCCTACTACCCCCTTTTACTTTTAATGCAATACATGGTAATACATGGATAAAGAATTGTAATCATACCGAAAATCACAACTCCAGTTTTCGACTGAACTACACGTTTTGGGACCTCTAGAATACGAAAAAACTATTTTTAGCGTGACGTCTCTCTCTCTCTCTCTGTGTGTGTGTCTGTATGCGCGCGCAATGTATGTATCCACTCTAACTAGGTAAGTAAGTCACTTGGGTGTGACCCTGGTGCTGATTACTTTTTAGTACGATTCGGGATAAAAGAAACTGTTTTTTTTTTTTTAAATGGCCCGCAAAAATTACCTGTATCCACTCTAGCTGAAAAACTAATGGACTGAATTTCACAAAATTCGGTAGATAAGTCGCTTGGGGGGTTATCCCGGTGCTGATTAGATTTTGGTACGATTCGGGATAAGCCGAAGTGGACCCGCCTCAAAAACTAATGGATCAAATTTTACAAAATTTGGTAGATAAGTCACTTGTAGGTTACCCTGGTGCTGATTTAATTTTGGTACTATTCCGAAAAAAAAAATAACCTGTCTTTTTTTGCAAAATGGCCCCCAAAATCGTGAAAATCTAAAATAAAAAATCTGATATGGGCAGCACATTGCTTTCATTATATAATGCAACGAATTTACTCATTTTACAGTACAAGAAGAATGTATTAGATTCACGTTACTGTGTTTTTAACGTTGAATTGTATATTTGACGATTTTCCGGATGACAACATATACAACTATTTCAAGGTACCCAATTAACTTATATTTCGCGCAACTTTAAACAATTATCAATATTGATAGCATCCTCAATAAGCGACATAGTTCATATATCAAACTATTTTAATAATTAACTCATCAATTAGGCGTCATTTTCATTAATTTAGCGTAATTTTTGCAATTTTGACGATATTTTCTTCAATCTGGGGTTGAAATATCGCCAAATTGGCGATACGTTACTAGATTAATCGCCAAATGCATCAGCAAATGTTACAGGAAAACGGGGAGAAAAGCATTTCTTATATACTAGAAGGTATGCCTGTCATATGACGGAAATCAGAAGTTGAGATACATTACTTCCCATTTGGCGTCATTTTTATCAATTTGGTGATATTTTTGTCACTTTGAAAAAATTTAAAATAGTCGCCAAGTTAGCGAGATCCCGCTAAATTTCTCGCCAAGCGTTATGGACGGACAGATAAATGGGTTATTCTTATAGTCTTTTCTAATGTTCTTCTTTCCAAGATATTGAACTCAATTAGTCGTCATTTTATTGATTTAGCGTCGGTTTGATCAATTTGACGAATTTTCATCAAATGGGTGATGTTTCGTCAATTTGGCAACATTTAAAAAGTCAGTAATTTGGATGTATACTTACAAATTCGTCACCAACATTTTGCCAAGCGTTACGGGCGGAGAAATAGATTATTCTTAGATTAGATATTTATATTCTATCCAAGATATTAAATTTTCGTCAATTAGTCGTAAATTTAAGTAATTTAGCGTCATTTTTTACCAATTTGGCGACATTTTCGTTAATTTGGCAACATTTAAAAAAGTCGCCAAGCTGGCGACACTTTTCCAAATTCGTCGCCAATCTTTCGTCAAGCATTATAGACGGTGAAATAAATTATTCTTATAGCAGATAAATGGCTATTGGCGTTCAAATACAAAATTATTACCCAAAGTATATTTTCTTATGAATGAAACGAATTATATCCACGAGAATGATGTCTCCAAATGTATCGTATGATATTACATATGAAAAGTGAACATCTTTTTTTTTATTTTATGTGACTTTTTATACATTTATTTGAAAAATGTGCAATATATCGAGAACGGTTCATGCTATAGTATTTGTTCAAAAGTTTATGTCAATAGTTTTCTAAGGAAAAATTACATACGAAATGATTATTTGCGTAGCTTTATTAAATATTTCGATTTTTTTATGATTCTTTCAAAATTTCACTCGAAAATTTAGGGGGTTCTGAACATTCGATTACATTTAAAAACAATAAGCTTCTAGTATTTACAAATTGCAATTTTTGTACAGAATTTCGTCCAAATCGCTCCATTCGTTCGTGAAATATCGTTTCCGCAGACTTAGTGACACACACACACACATAGACACGTTTGATTCGTATTCGGGTATGCTTAAAACTTGCTCTACCGTCAAAAACTCGAATTCGAATTTCCAACCCCCGTCACAATACTTTCCTTATACTGTACATTATACTATGTATATAAATAAGGAAAGTAAAAACTACGTGTGCTTAAATATATCGATTAAATGCTTGTTTTATACGTATTTTTTTAACAATGAAAATAATAAAACCAACCCCATTATACTACGACTATTTAAGTTTTTTCGCATTTTCGTTACGCCACCTTGGAAAATAAGTCCAGTTACCAAATGAGAACGAAAATTGAATTAAATTCAGTTTAATTTTAAATAATTATGGCTGCTATAAATGAAGGATGATTTGTATAAGAATTGCTGAATTTCTTTAACGCAAAATTATTTAGCTCTGGAGTCTGCAATACAGCTGATATGAATGAAACACTCATTGATTTTACATAGAGCCGCAGACGATTTTATAGCAGACTTTTTTGATGAAGTTTTAAGCGTAGAGTTAAATCACTTTTACCTCCATGGTTTAAGTAAAATAAATTATTGTAGTATTGGGAGTTTTAAATAAAATAAATTATTGTAGTATTGGGATGAATGAAAGGAATGAGATAAAAGTGTATGAATGAAATATTTACAGCTTTTACATAGAGAGCCAGGCGATTTATATTTCAATGACGTCATTTGAATAAATTTCATTTTTTTCGACGAAGTTTTAAGTTTTCAAATATAATAAATTATTGTAGTACTGTGATAATTTTTAAAATATTACCTCTGAATGTATCGCATTTTAGAGATGTTTAAACTAGGCGATTTATATTTCAATGACGTCATTTGAATAAAGTGCATGGTTTTTTTGACGAAGTTTTAAGTTTTCAAATATAATAAATTAATGTAGTACTGTGATAATTTTAAAAATATTACCGCTGAATGTATCGCATTTTAGAGATGTTTAAATAAAATTGCATTGCTGTCGGAAAGTGTTTCATAATCAATGCTTTATGCATGATTGATTTTTCTTCTTTTTTATATGGCGACTTAGCACATTTTTAAGCGTTGCATGTTTACAAAATTCCAAACAACTGACATACCTGGAAGGCGGTTTATTTTGAAGTGATGGGTGCAGATTTTACTGGTTTTGTCACCAAACCTGCAATATAAAATTAGTAATTAAATAGTACATTTAAGTTTATATAATCTTGTTTTCAGATTTCATCTATTTTTACAGGCTACTTCAACAAAAAGGCTAGTCTTTTTACTTTCCTTATATACATGACGTATAAGGAAAGTATTGTGACAAGGTCGAAAATTCGAATTCGAGTTTTCGACGGGAGAGCACTTTTCAAGCATACCTGAACACAAATCGAACATTTTTGAGGTGATGTCTGTGTGTGTGTGTTTGTGTGTGAAAGTATGTACTAGAATACTGAAAGTATGTACTAGAATACTGTACTGTAGAATACTGGAAGTCTAATGTTTTAAAACACAATCGAATGTTCAGAATCCTTCTAAATTTTCGAATGAAATTTTGAAAAAATCATCATAAAATCAAAACCTTCAATAAAGTTACGCAAATAGACATTTATTATGTAATATTTCCTTAGAAAACGATTGGCATAAACTTTTAACGCTAGTATGAACCGTTCTCGAGATATTGCATATTTTTTAAATAAATTTATCAAAAAATCCCATAAGTTAAAAAAAGTATTAACTGTTGAGAAATATTTTCATTTTTCATATGTAATATCATGCGATACATTTGGTGGCATCATTCTCGTATATCTAACTTGTTCCATTCACGAGAAAATATACTTTCAGTAATACTTTTGTATTTGAACGCCAATAATTATTTATCTGCTATAAGAAAAATTTATTTCTCCGTCCATAATGCTTGATGATTTTGGTTACAAATTTGGTGGAAGGTCGCCAACTTGGCGACTTTGGCAAATTAATGAAAATCTCGCCAAATGGATAAAAATGACGCTAAATCAATGAAAATGACGACTAATTCAAGAAAATTTAAAATCTTGGAAATAAAAGAAATATCTACTATAAGAATAACATTTTTTTAACTGTAAAAGTAGTAAATTCATTGCATTATATAAGGAAAATCATGCTCTGCCGATATCAGATTTTTTTCCCCAAATCGTTATAAAAATTGATTGGATCCATGTAACGCCTCAACTACTGAATTTTACGAACTTTTCTCGAGGAGTTTTTGATTTAGAATGGATTGTACATTACACAGACAATTAGACAGACAATGTATTCATCTGAAATATTTAAATCATTCGAAAGCTAGAATTCCATTATTTCAGTACATTCCATTACTTCCTCAGTGCATGAAAGGGAAAGGAATAATTGTCTTATTTAATTTTGATTTAGCAAGAATAAGGATTACAGTCTTAAATTGATAAGTACAATAAACTTTGTGGGATGGATAAGGAAAACTCGAGCACTGCCCAAAAGCACAAATAATACAATCATGCAGCATACAGCTGTTTTGAGGATGTTGATTTGAGCTGTTCTTCGTGCTGCTTTCTGATTGGCTCTCTCGTAATCCAGGTTTGGGGTATATAATCCACATGTTTCTCATCGCAAAGCCAAATCACGTAAGAGACCCCGCGCGGTACTTAATATTGAAAATCGGAATTAGGTAAGTCCCAACTTAAATAGTTGATATTAAATTAAAACTCGATCAATGTTTTCTAAAAAATGTTCTTAAACCTTAAACTGCCAAATTGATAGGAAATCCTTAGAACTGCATAGAACTGCTTAGAACTCCCCAAAATTACTCAAACTCTAAATGTGCAACAAACTGCCACACTAGGAGCTAAGTCAAATAATAAAAACAGTAAATCAAAAACCTCGAACCTCCAACTATGGGCAAATGAAATAATGTCACAGTATGAAGATAAGAACCACACCTAGAGATTGGAGATTAAAGGCGCTTCGCGCCTGGTGCTCTTTTCTGGACGAAACCCATCACCTTTATTGCTCTCCCATTACCATGCCCTACGCGCGGAAAAATCTACTAAATACCTAGGTGCAACGATAGATTCCCACCTAACCTGGAAACAGCACGTAACGAACTTAATCAAAAAAGCGTATATAACTACAGGAGCCTTATACCCAATGATAGGAAACGGAAATCTCAGTTATCAAAACAAACTCTAATTTATAAATCGGTTATTCGCCCGGGAATACTGTATGCAGCACCCACATAGGTGCCTGTAAAACTACATAGTACATCCCGTATATGCCTGCAAAACTACAATAGACTTACTAGAGACAAAACAAAACAAAATCCTACGGATTCTCAGGAAAGCTCCCAGGTACTTAAGAAACTCGATAATTAGAAATAACTTCAAAATAAAAACTGTTAGAGCCCAAATTAAAAAGCTAGCGTTTAAATTTTACAAAAATCTGCTATCTGTTCCAAATGAACTATTATTCAATCTGCATGACTATGATCATCGCAAGGCCAAATCTCGTAAGAGACCCCGCTGGTTCGATAATCGGAATTAAAAAATCCCACCTCAAACATCTGAAATTAAATAAAAACCGCGATTAATGTTTTCTACAAAAATGTTCTTAAACCATAAACTGTCAAATTGCTAGGAAACCCTTAGATCTGCATCAACCCTCCCAAATTGATTAAACTCTAAATGTGTAACAAACTGTCACACTGGGAGCTAGGCCAAATAAAATAAACTAGTAAATAAAAACCTCGAACCTCCAATTAGGGTCACTGAATTAATGTCACAGTTTGATGATAAGAACCACATATTGAAACTGGAGATTAAAGCCCCTTCGCGCCTGGTGCTCTGTCCTGTACGACACTCGTATGTTGTTCCTCTCCCATTCCTTTTTTGAACTCCGGATTTGTTGGTTCTCTTGCATTGACGAAGGCGATCTTGTGGATCTTCGAAACAGCTGTATGCTGCATTATTGTATTATTTGTGCTTTTATGCTTTGCTCAAGTTCCTCTTAGTTGTAAATTGGTTCGTCCATCTACATATTCGTTGATATAAATGTAAAATGTATAAATATAAAGGCATACAATTTAATTAAACACTTCTTTTGCTGTGAAGATCTTTATACAATTATGTTCTTGTTTCTACAGCCGGAAAGAGTTACTGGTGTTATGAATGTGATTCTTGGTCAGATCCCCGGTGCCGGGATCCCTTCAATTGGACCTCCCCTGCCAACGAGTTACCCTCTCTCAAACAATGTGAAGGGTGCTGTGTGAAAATAGTCATGAACGCCAAACAGCGTAAGTATCCTCTCCACCAATATGGGTATATTTATTTAGATACCAAAAGGATTAAGAAAACTGCTTTGGTTTTCCGGGGACCGGCTATTTGGCTAAGTTCTAGTTTGAAGATATAGACCTGTATTTGAACCGGGGACCTCGAGTGTCGTCGTCCGGTGCAAAAAGATTGGCCCAAACGCTAGCGTCCGGTCCGAACTCATAATTTGGTGTGTGCTGCGTTGCACGGTCGATTGGTGTTGGAAGGTAGTGTGTATCCGGGTCATTTTTTGCAAAATCGGAGTCTTACGCGTTCTGGGGAATCCTATGTAAAAAAAATGATTGAGAATAGTCTGAATAGTATTTTAGAATAGTCTGAATACTTCTCCCTTGCTTTTGGGAATTTCGCGTATTTCACAAGCTTTCCTATATTTTAAATCTTAATTACTTTTAGTCAGGTATCTCAAACTCAAGGCCCTGCGCCACTCGGAGTGCACCTCTGTTTCCCCACTTTCCTCTTCGCTACTGGACGCCCACTTGGGCCCCAGACCTTTCCCACTGAAGTCTTGGGAATGGGCATGATTTCGATCACTGTCTTCCCCCCAAGCACCTCTTAGTTTCTATTTTATCCTTTTCTGAACTTCTTTTTCCTGAACTTCCTTTTCGCCTGAAGTTTAAAGGGAGGATTTTATCCTCTCCTGGGCACTTCACTAACCCCCCCCCCCCTCCTTGAGCCTTGAGAATAGTCTGAATATATATGTTATGTGTTTGTTTTATTGTAAACATAACCGAAGACATTGATAAACCGCAGAATAACAGAGTTACATGCAAAATCCTTCATTTTTTGTGTGTAGAGGGGGACTAGCTCAAGTGGTGAATGCGTTTCAAATTTCGCAAATCACAATGGACGAGACAAAATACGCATTTCACGTAGCTGCAATAGGCTCAAATGCATTGGCTCATGTTAGTGAGCTAATCCTAAACCCACCGCAGGATAAACAAATTCAGAGTTATATGCAACAGAGTTATATGCAAAATCCTTCATTTTTTGTGTGTAGGGGGGGGGGGGGGTAACTAGCTCAAGTGGTGAATGCGTTTCAAATTTCGCAAATCCCAATGGACAAGACGAAATACGCATTTCACGTAGCTGCAATAGGCTCAAATGCATTGGCTCATGTTAGTGAGCTAATCCTAAACCCACCGCAGGATAAATAAATTCAGAGTTATATGCAACAGAGTTATATGCAAAATCCTTCATTTTTTGTGTGTAGGGGGGGGGGGGGGGTAACTAGCTCAAGTGCTGAATGCGATCCAAATTTCGCAAATCACAATGGACGAGACGAAATACGCATTTCACGTAGCTGCAATAGGCTCAAATGCATTGGCTCATGTTAGTGAGCTAATCCTAAACCCACCGCAGGATAAACAAATTCAGAGTTATATGCAACAGAGTTATATGCAAAATCCTTCATTTTTTGTGTGTAGGGGGCGGGGGGTAACTAGCTCAAGTGGTGAATGCGTTTCAAATTTCGCAAATCCCAATGGACGAGACGAAATACGCATTTCACGTAGCTGCAATAGGCTCAAATGCATTGGCTCATGTTAGTGAGCTAATCCTAAACCCACCGCAGGATAAATAAATTCAGAGTTATATGCAACAGAGTTATATGCAAAATCCTTCATTTTTTGTGTGTAGGGGAGGGGGGGGTAACTAGCTCAAGTGCTGAATGCGATCCAAATTTCGCAAATCACAATGGACAAGAAGAAATACGCATTTCACGTAGCTGCAATAGGCTCAAATGCATTGGCTCATGTTAGTGAGCTAATCCTAAACCCACCGCAGGATAAACAAATTCAGAGTTATATGCAACAGAGTTATATGCAAAATCCTTCATTTTTTGTGTGTAGAGGGGGGGGGGGGTAACTAGTTCAAGTGGTGAATGCGTTTCAAATTTCGCAAATCACAATGGACGAGACGAAATACGCATTTCACGTAGCTGCAATATGCTCAAATGCATTGGCTCATATTAGTGAGCTAATTCTATACCCACCGCAGGTAAACAAATTCAGGGTTTTCAAGCATAGGACTGCAAAATCTGCAGATTTAGAATTAACACAGACGCGAAAGCTACTGTCAGAATTACAGTTCGGATAATACCTCAAACCGTCCGTTTATTGAGGTAAATGAAAGAATTCCCTTTAAATCACTAGTAACATCGGATATATCTGCCATTATTTATATACATAAAATTGTTAGTTGTGCTTCTATCTGCCAGCTTCTTGTGTCAACACGGGAGGACTCACCTCTTTATCTTTTGCGAGAATTATAAAACTTCAAAAAGAAGGACTTCATATCATAGAAGTTCGCCGGCAATTGTGATTTTTAAGTTTCTTTATATTGTTACGGCGTATCTTTTGGAATCATGGATGTACTTTCAGGATACAAAACCGAGACTATGTTTCTGCGTAACTAACTTTCATTCACATGCACAAGGTAAACAGGAATAACATACAGACAAACAGCACTTAATTATTCTACTAATTTCACAGAATGACCGATATTATTTTCAAAATACTGACGAAAATAATTGCAAAAAATAGACACCAACGGAGTGGTGAATCCTTTTATAGTCTCTATATAGAAACTTCTAGAAATCTCTCCTAACATGTAGAACAATAGTTATTTGGAGATGCTCCTCGAAGATTCGGGAAGTTGCCAAATTGGATATAAATCGCCAAATAAGGCAACCTGTCTTCTGACTCGAAATCCTGAAAACCCTAGGATCACGTCATGCATGGACTAGGCACGTCGTGCTTACGTCATGCACTGATCACGTCATGATGCCTTCTCCGCCAGGTCTTCGAAGGTGACGAAGGGAAAGGCGCCAGTGAGGGAATATTACACGTTCTTAGCAATATTGTATATTCCGTACGACAAACAAGTATACTGCTAGTTACACAATTAAAATGGTATCACGCATGTTTGGAGGCTAAAAATATCTTCCTATTTTCATGACTTCGAAACCAACATTTATTTATCCACACTCACCAGAGAAGTCGGACTTGCTCTGGTGAGTGTTGGTCGCGGCGTCTTGCTGTAATGGCGGCCGGTCGGTATTCTAATTATTTCGTTATATGCTATTTTATACGAAAATTTCTAAACTTTCTGTCCAGATTATTTACATATACCGGGTGTGTCCAGAAATAATATAAAATGAACGATTTCTCGTAGAAATAGTGTGAAAAATGAAATTTAGAAGAGTACATAGAAGATCATTTAACTATGAACATAGCACGTCCCGGACCTGATAATCTCATGAAATTGCGAAATTAAATTTGTATACAGCTCCCCCCCAGTTAAAAATTAACTGGAGTGTTATTCTACTAGGCATTCTCATATCAGAATCCACTTTTAGGTAGTTAGTGTTATTTTTGTTTTTCTTCAAATTTTACAAGACAATTTTTGAAAAAATCGATATCGTAGGTCCAAATGTTTACAATTATAGCGTGTTACACTTCACTTTAAAGGACTTGAAAATTTTTCGATTGATACCCTACTCGAAAATGAACCCCCTGGCGGGGGTAACTTTCCCCCTTGGGAGCTAATGACGTCAAGAAAACAAAAATAATTACATCGCGGCTATTGAACTATTGATTTTTTTAACATAAAATTTTGTCCATATTACCGTGTTAAAAAAATTATAAAATTTCGTATAAATTTCGGAGTTTTGGCTCAAATTTCAAAAAATTCTATTTAGTTCCAAATCCTTTGATAATAAAGCCTGATATAAAGTGTTATGAAAATCAATTGATATTTGTGGCAGCTATAGTGCACACAAGGAATCTACCACATACATACAGAGAGAGAGAGAGGGAGATAGAGAGAGAGACGAATATCACTCTATAAATATTCCAAACATGTTCAAGAGGTCCTAAAACATATATTGGCATCAAAATCTCAAATTCGGAAATTTTCGTGATACCAGTACTTCCTCTATACTATATTACATAGCATGAGAAATTAAAAATATCAATAAGTAAAATGTGCGCCGCGCTTATTTAGGGCGAAATAAATTTATGCGTTACCTTCTGCTGTAATTCTTCTTTGTGTAAATATATGCAGTTTTTATGTCTCTTAATTTTACTTTGCTTGAAATACATTAATAAGTGTAATAAGATAGTGAGGTAAAATTCGCTTACCTTTATTTCGGCATTCCCTCATTAACGATGGTTTCTTGGGGAGACAGAATTTTGAGCACTGACGATTAATGCTATAATTATTTAATTATACTTTTAATTAGACAGAATTATATTGTATTTGTGTATTTACAGACGGTACGGTATATGTGAGTGTCTGACAGTTGGGTTGCAGGAGGTTAGCTTAAAATGAAAAGCGTCACGAATTGACTGATATCACTCGAACGACGAACTCTCATATATATCCAACAGAAAACTTCACGGATATATATCGATAATTGAAAGTTTTGACTTATTCCATTTAACCCGATCTGCAAATTTGAATAGTTAACATTCTCTGAGAAAGGGGGACATTTACAAATTTATTCAAAACAGAAAATCCGAATTTTGAACTTATAAAACAACTTTTAATTTGTCTTATTGTGTGAAATTGGAGTACTATCTTATTCTGTTGTAAATGAGGTCGAAGGTATGTTTAGAGAGTATAGCACCTGTGTGTGTAGCCGCACGTGCATCCACGCAACAGGCGACTTTCTTTTTTCAACATTTTAATGAATGAATGCAATTAATCGATGCCTTAAATCCTGGGCAACAGCGATTTCAGTATTGAGTGTAAATAAAAAATACCTTTATTTTGTACCAAAATTTGTTTGCTCGTTATAACAGTCTTTTATTTACGTCGTCGCTCGTTATAACAGTCTTTTATTTACGTCGTCGCTCGTTATGACAGTCTTTTATTACGTTATTAAATTCGCCTTCCTAATTTCGCATTAATTATCTTTTCTTCAACCTCTTATACTTCTAAACATCCATTAGTTTCTAACATTCCTTCTTCTGTAAAACTTTTAATCATAGAACCAATTAATTTTCAAAATGTTTAAGGCGTATGTATAACCCCTGTATTCACTCAACGGCTGACTATGCCTTTTGAACTTTTGAATGAATGAATGAATGCAATTAATCGGTGGCTTAAATCCTGTACAACGGTCATTCCAGTACTGAGTGTAAATAAAACATACTTTTATTTTGTACCGAAATTTATTTGTTCGTTATATCCGTCTTTTATTTACGAATTTCGTCTTCCCAATTTCGCATTAATTATCTTTCTTTCAACCTCTTACACTTCCAACCGTCCATTAGTTTCTAATATTCCTTCTTCTGCAAAACTTTTATTCACAGAATCGATTTATCTTTCAAAACTCGTTTCAAATACCTCAAAAATTTCATTTCCAAAGATATTCCGCATAATCCAAATTTAGAGCTTCGAATGCGCTTTCTGTTTCTTTAAGGTGGCATCAACTTTTGCGCCTATTTTTGAATGTTGTGGCATTCACTGATTTTTAATCGACCTGGTAAACTTTCTAACTTGGGCATTTAGGAAATTTAAACTTCATTTTTAGTGGAAGAGTTGTATTTGTATAAATGCGTTTTGGCAAAGAGTGGTGATTATAATTCAAGCAGTAGTGGTTAATTTAAATGCTTGGGGGATCGAAGAGAAATGGGGTTATTGGGTTGAAATAAGTATGGTGTCGTATGATGTCAGTCTTTTTTTCTTATGATGTGTAATTTTAATTGTGTGTAAAAATGATATCACATTTATGTCTCTAACATTCGTATATGTTTTTGCAATTATCATTTACTCTATTAATCCATTATTCTAGTTTGCATAAAGTCATTAAATAAAATATATTTTCATAATATGAATATAAATACTTAAAGAAAATATTTGAAAGTAAATGATTAATGGTTATACTAATTGTGGAGAGGAGATTTGTGTAGTTACGCCTCCTAACAACTTAAAACTTTATAACATTGTTACCTCTTTTTCCATGTAATCCTCGTGTTACCATGCATTAACATTGCGCTCCAAATTCCTCCAGTTTCTTCTTTTATCAACATAACAACGCTCGGCCTCATACTGCACGATCTTCTCAAATATGTCTTTGAATATTTAATACCCTCCCATGGTCATCCAGGTCCCCAGACCTAACAACAATAGACCACGTCTGGTACATGCTGAGAAAGCATTTATAGCCTTCTCGGAGTACCACTGAATTAGATGTCCAGTTGCTACACTTGCTGCAGAATTTTCCATAGAGGGACATGGTAAACATAATTTACTGTATGCCGTACCCAATTTCGGCTTATATAGTATCAGGGGAAGACTTACTCCTTACTAAAATGCTGTCTTCTTGTTGCCACCATTTCTAAATAAAACGGTTTGCTCTTCTCCCAAATTCTAATCATTTGCATATCTCGTCAAATGTTACATAAATGTTGATTTTCGTTGCTATAGCTCAATTTCTTATGGAGGCATATCTTTTTGTTTTTGTAACAGAGTGTATCTTCGTCGAAAACCCAGACCACTCGACTGACTCGTTGGTTTACAGCAGACATTTGAGTGGCCGGGCAATATCCTTCGTGTATGAGAACCACGTGTATTTTTTTGTAACAGTGTGTTCCTTCGTCGAACACCCAGACCGCTCGACTGACCCGAGGATTTAGAGCAGCCGTTTTTTTTTCGCGACCCAGACCCGACGGCTCACCCGTAGAGCAGAGCATCCAAAATCTCGGGTCGAGAAAAACAGATGTATAAGACCCCCAGCAAGATGGAGAGTTAACGGGCAACCCAAGCCCAACGGACAGAGGAAGTCGCCGAATCCCCCGCGCGGCGCTCCACAACCAAGGACCCCAAGGATATATTTAAACAAAAAGGGTGTCTGGCGAAGACAAGTACAGAGGCCTACAGTTCATCCGCGCATTTTGTTCAGTTTCTCCGCACAAATATACATTGTTACAGTTCATCCGCACAAATATACAAATATACAGTATGATATATTTACTGTTTAATTACAAGTAGACAGGAAATTTAAGTGCTATACATTAACATACTTTTCAACATTATTCGAAATATCCTGGGCAATGAGCATACATTTAACAATCCTCCCAATGGAACCAGGACTAGCCCAAACCCTACTAGCCCAGAATGCTCGATGTTCCTCCAGCGGCCGGGACAAATGGTATTCCGCGCTAAACTTGCATTCAAAGACAAAGTGATCAGGGTCCATCAGACCCCCACAAGGGCAGTCAGTAGAATCCTGAACCTTAAATCTGTGCAAGTAGATGGGAGAAGGGACCATGGTCAGAGAGAAAAAATAACAGGTACCGATTGGTTGCCTGAACGACCTTCTCAACCACCGGGAAAAACATACGGGCACGCGAAACACCGGACAAGGATCCCCCGTAGTCCCCCCAATCTCTCACAACCCTTTCGCGCAACTTACAAGAGAGCAGCGAGCGCGGGTCGGGGTCCAACAGGGGCTCCCTTCTCAGGGTCGCTTCCTTCGCAAAACCATCAGCAAGCTCGTTGCCCATCGTACCGACATGTGCTCTAACCCAACTAATTTTGACTAAATACCTAGCCTCATTCACCCGATTCTTAACGTCTCGCAGGAACCGAGATTTATTGTTTATAGACACCAAGTCGGCCAATGAAGACTGACTGTCTGAAAATATCAGTGCGCGCCTATCCTCCTGCAGGACCCATTCACAAGCATAGCCTGAATCTCAGCCTGGAAAACGTAATTAAAATAACTAAGTTTTCTTTGTATTAAATAGGTTAAAGAACCTCCTTCGAAGCAACTTACAGTGAAACCTACATTATCCCACATTTTGGACCCGGCAGTGTAAATATGTACACCGACGGGTCCAAGATCACCAAAAAATTCAATTATGCGAAGAGAGGGGGCAACAGTATAGTTTCCTACGGATCAATCAAAAGCAGCAAGAGAGGGAAGCTCCGGGACATTAGAAATTCCCCTTCTCCTTCTCCAAAATGAAAACCTATCACGGGCACTAGCAAGAACGAGGTGTACGGGGGGATGCTCAGAAGTGTGAACAGCGCACCGTAGGGAGTGGTCCGGTAACCGCCGGCAACTCTAAGAAGAAATATCCTCTGCAGAATTAGCTTTAGTCAGATCCTCGGCCGAAGCTCCGGCGCAAAATAAAATAACCTTCTCCACCACGGTACGATACAATTTCAAAAAGCCACGGTTCACTCACCACCCCGCTCCTACCACTCTACCGAATCCCATGGATATTTGAGAAAATTTAGTAACCAGGTTATCTATGTTGGAAAACCATTGACCCCTAGAAGAAAATACTAATCCTAAATATTTAGCTTCATTAACTATTCTGATATTTACACAGTTAAGCTTAAAAATCGGCTTACGTAACATTAGTCCCTTCTTTGCAAATACTATAGCTTCAGTCATTTGAACCAAAACTTCTAGGTCGAGATCCCTAAGCTCCAAAGCAACACTATCCAAAGCGCAACCCATTGCCACCTCCAAGTCGTCGCGGGTTCTTTCGGGGACCAGAATCGCCAGGTCGTCCGCAAAGGCCTGAACACTGCAAGAGTCGCTATTTAGAGAGAGAACCCGATTGAAATATATTAACCACAAAATCGGGGCCACCAGGGATCCTTGTGGGGATCCCATAGTGACCCCGCGCGTTACCAGGCAATTGCTCACCCTGTAGCTAACAGTTTTTTCCCGCAGGTAGGAGAAAATAAAATTCCGAAAAAATAAAAGAATAGAATATTCTCAAAGATAGCTTTAAGAATACTGCAGTCCATTATGCCAAAGGCCGCCCTAATATCAATAAAAGTAACTGCACAAGGCTGAGTGCCCCTCTAAACCTTTATACATTGCATTAGATCATAGCAAGCGTCTTCCGTTGATCTTAACTCCCGAACCCCGTATTGCAACTCATGTAACACATCCTTGTTTTCAATCCAAAAATTTAGTCAGTTAACAAATAGTCTTTCATAGAACTTGCCCAAAGTTGGGAGCAGACAAATAGGCCTATAAGAATTTAAATCAGCGGGTCCTTACAGGGTTTAAGAATAAAAATCACTTCTGCATTTCTGAGAGAACGCGGGAAATAAGCAAAATTAAAACAACAATTAAAATATTCCAAAAACAGTGAAGGACATTTATTGAAAAGCGGCAGTGAAGGATATTTATTACAGCAGCCGTTTGAGTGGCCGGGCAATATCCTTTGTGTATATGAATCACGTGTATTTTTTTATAACAGTGTGTTCCTTTGTCGAAAACCCAGACCGCTCGACTGACCCCAGGGTTTACAGCAGCAGTTTGAGTGGCCGGGCAATATCCTTCCTGTATAAAATCCACGTGTAATTTTTTTTTGTAACATTGTGTTCCTTTGTCGAAAATCCAGACTGCTCGACTGACCCGAGGGTTTACAGCAGCCATTTGAGTGGCCGGGCAATATCCTTCGTGTATAAGAACCACGTATATTTTTTTGTAACAGTGTGTTCCTTCGTCGAAAATCCAGACCACTCGACTAACCAGTGGGTTTACAGCAGCGGTTTAAGTTTCCGGACAATATCCGTCGTGTATAAGAACCACGTTCGTTTCACTAGTTTTGATTTTTAAAAGTAGTTGATTCTTAAATATGGATTTTTTTTAATGCTGCTCTTCTATAGTAAACAGTAACTGCAATGCACAGTTTTACAGGATTTATGTGATATTTATAATCTAAGTACTGTTTTCAAATTTGCAAACCAACTTTTGCATTCAAAAATATTTCTTAATTTATATATATATATATATATATATATTATATATGTATTATATATATTATATCTATCTATCTATATATATATATATATATATATATAATTATTTCTTTTCGAATCCAAGAAAGAGCAAATACGAAGGTGCAGAGTAAAGAATTGTTATAATTTTGGCAAAAAAACAAAATTTTGAAAAGAGGCCTCCAACTTACAAAAGTTCGATTTTAGCACCCTTAGTATATTTCCCCATTTGCCTTTGAGAAACGATAGACTATTTTATCAGTAAAATGTCTAAAAAATTGTCTAATGCACGAGCATTTATAAATGGAGTCCCTTCTTCGAGCCAGACCGTGTAATCTAACCGAAGGTATAAGGTATCAGTTTGGACGGCCGGGAAGTGCAACCTAATTTAGACTGGAACCCAGTGGGGGAGGCATCCACAGGAACCGTAACGTCCTTCCTATACCACCAACCTCTCGGAAGGACTTACGGAACCACACATTTAACGTGCCCGTACTCCGCGTGAACTTAGCGATAGTCTGTGAAGAGTCAAGAATCGAACTCGTGTCGTCCTGGTGCAATCCCCGCGAGCTACCCACTGGGCTGTCATACCCCATAAATGAAGCTTCTCTTCAAAGTGGTGCTGCAAGTAATGGTTTAGATCGTCCTCCTTAAATATTACTTCAAGCGCAAAGAATTCTTTTTAACTCCCCGCCCTGATATAATTAAATCTTAAACATTCAAATCAATATCAGAATGTGATAATTTTAACTTTTTTAAACGTGTATTGCATAGGACAAGAAATAACTCGCTCGGTTTCCTTGTGGATTTGGTTTGTGTCATGCATTGCACAGATCCTGACATAAAATTCCGGAAATTTCTTCATGCATAAAACAATTTCTTTGAATTCGTTAAAGTCTGCGTGATAAAGGGTTCTCGGGAAAGGTTAATGGCTGTGACATTTGCACATAACCTTAAATGAACTATTTGGTCTGGTTTTGAGTCACGGTATTTTGGGGGTTGCTTTAAGAATTGATTAATTCTTCAAGAACATTTGATATCTGAAGTGAGAGTCGGGCTAATTGTTTGGGTATCTCGAAACCAACTTGATATATTGTAATGTTTTGACAATGCGATTGCTGCTACTTTAATTAGATCAGTGCTAAAATTTATTCTAGAGGTAGAGACTGCATGACCGATCGAGTAGTACTCTTCCGATTACGGTCATGAAATTTTTAAACCCGCGTTAAGTCGTGCTTTGATGGTTTACAATAAAGGGTCCAGTCAGAGGAAATTTTGGTGGTGGTGGTGTCGTGTCCACACGAGTCAGTCGCTTAAATAGATCCATGAGCGAAGACCACGGCCCTGGCGATCGCAATGATGCTATGGGAGTAGAACATCTCCTGTGGAAATTCCACGATGTTTTGAAGTGCTGCCAAAATGGCAGGACATGTACGGCTGAACGTCCGCGTAGCATATTTCCCATCGAGTTCCCGGACATCGAACTCGACGCGTCGGCTACCCCATACGCGGTAGCATTCTGCGAATTCAACATACTCATCATGGAATATGGTTGCCACACAGAGCCTCGAGAGGTTGGACTTCTGTCTGTTGTTCCGCAGAAGGTATTTCATTTCCCTTCTACCACCCGAAGGAGGTATTCCCCGATCCGCCACCTGGGGACGCGCCCTCTAGGGGTTACAGGCTCCCCGAGGGAGAGGAAATTTTAAAATGTATTTTAGAACCTAGTTAAGTACAATTTTTCAGGTTGTTTATAAAAAGAAAAATAAAATAAACGCATGTCTTTTCGATAATTAAAACTCATGTTGTATTTTTATTCAAGCTAGAACATTAAAACGCAGAAAAGCAGTTAGACCGTTGCTGGGTTAATGGCATTTTTTGTATTGAAGACCGGTTCAAACTACATTAGTTTAAACGTTGGTTTTTCTTTATTTTAAAACCTGTTTTTTTTTAATCTTACTTGATAAAATGAAATCGTTTTTCGGAATTGACAACAAAGTATAATGATAAAAGATTCTCATGTTTGAGAAACATGCGGCTACCTAAATCCACTGAAATCTGGAAAAGGTTGCAGTTATTGGTATAATGACTGTATATCACGTTACCTTAGCGATAACATTACGGACAACAAGTCCCTGTTTTTGTAAAAAAATGCAATTTTAAGCTAGTAAAATTAAAAATAAAATAGTTCCAGCCTTGTTGGAAATTATGTCCATCATAACCAAATTATTAGGTGCCATGGAAACTTGATGCACATGACTTGCCAGTGCCTGTGTTACATAAAGAAATTGTTTTGTTCAGTGTACTTCGATCATGTTTCTACTGTTTCATTTTTTGAATTATTCACATAACCTTTATCTGATCTTTTATCTAGCAAATGAAGCCGTTCGTCGAACGTGCACAAAGAACATCCAAATCAACCTCTTCATGGTGGACCACGTTTGTATGTACGAAGGACACAAGACAGGCCACATGTGCTTCTGTGAAGGAGATAGCTGCAATACCGGACCACGGGTAGGCTCGCAAATGATCGCCACCGTCCTGCTGCTGACCATCGCTACTTATGTAGCACGCCACCTTCTGATTTAGCTCAACTGCTATACCGATGAATATGAGAGGACTGAATTCATGGAAGCGACGGGAAAGATATTGAGAAGAGGACACTGCAGCAGTTCATATTGAATATGTTTTGAAGGTCATTGGAAGGTTACAGAGATATAAGCCTTACTGAATGGAATGCGGTGAACGATGTTTGTTTCGGAGCGTAACTAAGCCGGATGAATTATTTTTTATACTTTTTAGAATTTGAAAATATTGCCATGTTTTGTGGGTCTGTTGAAGTTGTAAAATTTTATTTACTTACAGTTGCACATGGGAGGCGTTTCGCAAGCTCATAGGAGTTTCAAGGGAAATTACTTGTTAACTTATAATTACTATTAAGATGGTGTAGATTTTCTTTGTCTTTATTAGAGTATTTGATACCCTTTATGAATTATAGCGAAATATATATACTTAATCTAATTCTTTGTATAAGACTAGATTGCAAATTATATATTACCCAATTTTATATGGCAGATTTGTTTGCTACATCATACATAAATATGGGCATACATTTTTGTTTCAACCTTACTGAATAACAATGACATTTCAACTATATATATATATATATATATATATATATATATATAATTAATAATTAATAATATATTAATCGCGAAAATAACTGGAATAATAAACGAAATTGATATGATCTGGACCTCGAATGTCAATTTTAAATAATACTTAACTTTAAAGATCTAAAAAATATTTCAATTTGTAGTTTCCATTTTCGGAATAAATTATATCGATTAATATCGATTCAGCGAAGTCTATCAATAAATATGATGCAAACGAATCTGTTTTTAAAATAGAGTTTAAAAATACTATTAGAATAGTCGAGGGTATATACTCTCTTAGGATTTTCTCATTTTAAAATAATCTCTACGCCCAAATCATCTTTATCATTACTAACGTTAACTTATTTACATTAAGAGTACGATGGAAAATCCTTTGTCACGATGTAGAATTTTAAGATGCCCTAACCTTTAGGAGACTGTCAATTAACTCAATACATAATGCACATAACCCGAAATATTTATTTAAATTTATAGAAAAACATTGGTTAAGCAATATGAAAGAGGAAATACATTACACTTCTTTTAGTAAATGATCCTAAAATATCAAAGATGGAAGAATAACACTTTTCTGGAATTCGAATATTAACCAGTTCTCGAATATTCGAATACCTTAATTATTCGAATACCCCGAATGATTATTTCAAGTCATTGATAAATAATAAATATAAGTATTTATTAAATATTATTTATTAATTATCAGTAAATAATTTAATGTAGTAAAATTAAAAAAGTAAAATTTGTCATAAAACCACGGTAATTTAGAAGATAAAATTTTATTTTAAGTTTTATTCATTTCAGAGTAGTTCTATATTAAATGTAATCTTAACTACAATAATTGAATAATTGGAAATACACCTACAGCATATTTTTTTATTTTTGAAAACGATCATTCGAAAACGTTTCGGATATAGTCTGCCTTGTTTGGGCTGAAATTAGAGCACTGCTGCTGAAGAGTCCCTCTGAAAAATCTGGTGACTGCGGTGGAATTAAATACACCATTCTTTAACTCAAGGATACAGATTGCTCATTTTTCCAGTAGTCTAATATGGTTTTATTTGCTAGGAGTAAACATTTTCGTGGGTACTTTCGAATTTCTTCTGCTGGTGTATCCTGACACTTTATTCAAGAACTTATTGCTAATCATAACACGATATTTGAGGTATTCGAATATTTTCTAATGACGATAATTCAAGATATCGAATCTCGAATTCTTTGCAGTATTCGAGTATTTGCGAGAGTAAGAGTACTCGCGTCCAGTAAGAGTACTTGCGAGTCTCTATGAAAAACACATAAGATACATGCAATGTTTTTTAAGTATTACATTATGTAAAGCTTCTTATTTCCCTTCTGTATCTTTTAGATAATATTTTTATTTCGTACAAATAAAATACATGCAATATTGTAAATAGTAATTTAAGATGAACTGCTTCGATCTCGAATTATTAAACACAATTTTTAATTTTAATTTTCAGCACTTGCAATATCAATATGATGAAAATAGTTAAATTTGACGAATATATGTAGTCACAATGGCACATGTATGTAGAATTATGTTCAAAGAAAATTGTAATATTTTATATATGAATAATTAATCTGTTGTAGGATTTATATTTTAATGAAGCAGCTATCATGAACATAATTAATAATAAATTATAGTTCTCGAAGAATTTTGTAGTATATGGTATTACGTCATACAGCAAAAATATTGCATTAAATGAATTTAAGTTAATGGTATAACAGTTTAGTTGCGTGCACTAAGATTGCCGGATTGAATTAACAAAAATCAGCAAAACTACTTTTTAAAGCGAATCAAGATTAGCTAATTTTGCATATCGAAATTGTCACAACTATGATATTTTACTTATAACAATTTTTTTTGTATTTAGCATTGTTTTTTAATAATTTTTCGATTAATCATATCCCAAAATCATATCCTTCAAAACACAAAATTGGCCAAACATTTTCCATCTGAAACTTTGAAAAATATAAAATATTTCTGTATGTAAATGGAAATCGTATTTTATGATACGTTTCGTTTGACAAGCTATGTACTTTTGACCTATGTATGACATGTGGTCGCTTTGATAGATAATTTGATGAATGTTCTAATTACTAAAACTTTCAATAGGATTCTTAAGTGAATAAGTTAAGAAATTTAATTTTATTGATAGGGGTTTTGCGCTACACTTTACGATTTAAATCAATTTATTATTCAGATATACCTTGTTTAAGCAAGATATTTATAACAGAAAAATTTACAATACATATCAAAATTAAAATGTATTTAAATTACATAACATTTTAGTTTCTTTAAAAACAAGTTAAAAATACATTTGAATTTACAATAAACTTAATTATGTATTAATTATGTAACCACCCAAAATGAACTATATTTGTTCATGCCTTTTTTCTAATTTTCGAGTCCACTTACATAATTTAATAAATTAATTATGTAGTTCACTTACATAATTTAATGAATTAATTATGTTGTTCACTGATAATTAAGTATTAATTATTAAGAATTAATAATGCAGTTCACTTACATAATTTCATGAAATAATTATGTGAAATAATTAATTAATTAATTTTTTTATGGTACGTATCTATAAGTGAAGAATATAAAATTATTACAGTTGCTAAATTTGAATTCAATATAATTTAAAACTGTACAAAACTTCTACGTGCGAATTCAACAAGTCAATGTTACTTTCAAGTCGCAGTGCGCCACCTAACTGCAGTGACCACTATTGGTGATGATAGATGGGCTAGTCATGTTTGTTATGTGGTTTAAAAGTGATACAAAACAATATATATATATATATATATATATATATATATATATATATATATATATATATATATATATATTTATATTATATTTTTGTACATATATATATATATAGGTTAACAATTCATGATTTAGGCTTAGAGCCTCGTCCACGTGTATGGCGTTTGTGCTTGATTTCGTTTGTTATACTTATTTCGATTCCATACCTTTGTAATATGATATTTTTCATTGACTTGTTCATTCGATATTTATTTTATTTATTTTTTTCCATTTGCTTGAGGATTAGTAGATTTTTACTTTTGTTTTGTAAGCCAGTTAGATAGTTGAATTTAGTTTAAGTTTTTATTTTTTTGTTTCCATACCTTTTAATTTTGTTGATTTTCTGTAACTTGATAGCTTGTGTTTTGTATTTTTTATCCATTTGATTGTTGATTTGCTGCATTATATTTTATTCTGTGGGTGTTTTAAAAAGTTAGGTTTATCGTGTTACATCTTCTTACTTTTCGTTCATTGAATTTTCAAACTTCTATTATTATTATTATTATATATATATATATATATTCCCAAATAGGACAAGTAACTATGTACTCGTTATAATTCTAGTAAAGTACCAGAATATACGACCGGGAGGAATTACGACACCCATCTCTCCGGTTAAAGCTTTTTTCCGCCATGGCAAATACTCCCGGTAGCCGATATTCCCTACACCATTTTCTTCCTGACACTTTCAGTACCATAAAAAATTACATACATACATATACAGGGTTAATAAAATAAAACTGGCGCGGAAAAGTCTTCTAATAATCTCCTTGCTGTTTAGATTACTTTTTCACGAAATTCCGAAAAAACTTTTCCGGACCAGTTTTATTTTATACCCTGTGTTTAATATATACCCTGTAATAAATATATACAGGGTTGCCAAAGTAAAACTGGTCCGGGAAAGTATTTTCGGAATTTCGTGAAACCGTAATCAAATCAGAAATGAGATTATTAGAAAGCTTTTCAGGCCCAGTTTTATTTTATCAACCCTGCGCATTTTTAATAAGACGTAAATCCATAAAAAATATTCTACTGTACGCTTAAAACAATCCAAGTAAAATAATATTAAATCGAGAGCAATTAATTTAAAATACTAATGTTTGAAATTACTTCACTCGTGGTTATTTAATTTTCTAAAATCAATATATTTAAAACTAATGTTTGAAATCCAAGTCAAAGTGGTTACATTTAAAAAAATTGGATTCAAGACCTAATGGCAATATTACCGCCATATAAATACAAAATCACTAAAATACACTACAGTTCAGACACTCCGCATTACTCTTTGCTATGGACCAGCTCGTTACTTATTGATGTTAAACTGCTTTCTCGTATAAAGTTCCCTATACATTCACTAAGTAAATAATAAATGATCGTCCTATTTTCCAGAAAACTTCTATAATCACGTAAATACAATTTACATTTCGTTTAAAACGTGTTGTAAAACGTATCATAACAACATGACTATCAAATATAGCTCCGGCCATGAAATACCTGCGTGTACCCATATAGAGCTACCAGATTAATAATCCATAATTTGGATCTACCCCTGCCACATCCAGCATATTATAATACCGCTGCTAGGCGATACCTTAAGAGTCGTATGATGTTACTACTCCAAAAAATCTTTTTTTAGTCGTGGTCACAGTTAAACCATTACAATTGGATACTAATCGTATCAGAAAATCTGGTGGATAACCCTCCTAGATTGCCTTTTTCAGTGAGCGGCAATCACAAATGTATCATTCGTTATTGGTAAAATTCAACAACTTATGACGTGTCATCTGATTTATAACCAGATTTCTGAATATGTCTCGGTGTAAACATGTTGTCCATGACGTCAAATATTTAATATCGAATTTAAAGGTGCTACGCTTATCGTACATTCGATAACACTGTGTGGTTGTAGGCTTCATTTTTGTGAGATCCAAAATATCTAGACTTTTATCCTCATTACATGCTGTTTTTATTAAATTAAACATGGAGGATAAAAATCAAATTTCATTGTATAATTACAATCCTCAAATCCGCATAGGAGATCGTCCACGTAGCGAAGGAATAATACTTCATTTAAACTGTGCCCCCCTTCCATATTTATCTAAGTAAATATCTGTCAGAATAGAAAAGGAGTTACCACCCATTGAGATACCCTTAATCTGTTCTCCATTATAATGAACTGTTTCGAATAAAACCAATTTCACCAAAGCCCTGAACTTTCATATAGCAATGTGAAGGTGCAAATCACAACTATGGTATTATTCTATAAGGATAATATATGGATCTTTAATGTCTATATTATTAAAAAGGTCAGCAAAATCATAACTCCTATATATTCTGATGTTAGGCAATTCCTTTAGCTTTTCAACCACTTTAAGGCTATTTTTAATTAAATAGCTTCCCTGATCATAGAGAATCCGTATAACCAATTTTAAATGACCCAATAACGATATCGGGTCATTTAAAATTGGTTCTACGGAAACTCTATGACCAGGGAAGCTATTTCATTAAAAAGTAGTCTTGAAGTGGTTAAAGATCCAAAGGAATTGCCTAACATCAGGATATATAGGAGTTATGACTTTGCTGATCTTTTTAATAATATAGACATTAAAGATCGATATACCATCCTTATAGAATCATACCATACTTGTGATTTGCAACTTTACATTGCTATAGGAAAGTTCAGGGCTTTGGTGAAACTGGTTTTATTAGAGACAGTTCATTATAATGGAGAAAACTTTTATAAACAGATTAAGGGTATCTCAATGGGTGGTAACTGCTCTTCTATTCTGACAGATATTTACTTAGATAAATATGAAATGGGGACACATATTTTAAATGAGGTATTATTTCTTCGTTACGTGGACGATCTCCTATGCGGATTTGAGGATTGTAATTATACAATGAAGTTTGATTTGTATCCTCCATGTTTACATTTAATAGAAACAGCATGTAATGAGGATAAAAGTCTAGATTTTTTGGATCTTACAATAATGAAAACTACAACCACACAGTGTTATCGAATGTGCGATAAGCGTAGCACCTTTAAATTCAATATTAAATATTTGACGTCATGGACAACATGTTTATACTGATACATATTCAGAAATCTGGTTATAAATCAGATGACACGTCATAAGTTGTTGAATTTTACCAATAATGAATGATACATTTGTGATTGCCGCTCACTGAAAAAGGCAATCAAGGAGGGTTATCCACCAGATTTTCTGATACGATTAGTATCCAATTGTAATGGTTTAACTGTGACCATGGCTAAAAAGAGATTTTTTGGAGTAGTAACATCATACGACTCTTAAGGTATCGCCTAGCAGCGGTATTATAATATGCAGGTAGTGGCAGGGGAAGATCCAAATTATGGATTATTAATCTGGTAGCTCTATATGGGTACACACAGGTATTTCATGGCCGGAGCTATATTTGATAGTCATGGTGTTATGATACGTTTTACAACACGTTTTAAACGAAATGTAAATTGTATTTACGTGATTATAGAAGTTTTCTGGAAAATCGGACGATCATTTATTATTTACTTAGTGAATGTAAAGGGAACTTTATACGAGAAAGCAGTTTAACATCAATAAGTAACGAGCTGGTCCATAGCAAGGAGTAATGCGGAGTGTCTGAACTGTAGTGTATTTTAGTGATTTTGTATTTATATGGCGGTAATATTGCCATTAGGTCTTGAATCCAATTTTTTAAATGTAACCACTTTGACTTGGATTTCAAACATTAGTTTTGAATATATTGATTTTAGAGTATTAAATAACCACGAGTGAAGCAATTTCAAACATTAGTATTTCAAATTAATTGTTGGGGATTTTATATTATGTTTCTTGGATTGTTTTAAGCGTATAGTAGAAAATTTTTATGGATTTATATGTTATTACAAATGTGTATGTATGTAATTTTTTAAGGTATTGAAAGAGTCATGAAGAAAATGGTTTAGGGAATGTCGGCTACCGGGAGAGTTTGCCATGGCGGAAAAAAGCATTAACCGGAGAGACGGGGGTCGCAACTCCCACCGGCCATATCTTCTGCTACTTTACTAGAAATATTACGAGTACATAGTTACTTGTCCTATATGGGAATTTATATAATTATACACATGTAAATTGCAGCATGGCGCTTCACAAGTAGTATTATAACTTATTTTTTACTTTTAACTTATTAATTAATTCGCTAAATTTTAACACATTTTTCAAATTTTATAATATAATATATATATATATATATATATGGAGTACCGCAAGGATCCACTAGTAGATCTATGCTCGCCAATATGTATTTTTACTTTTACGAAAGGCAATCCACTCTGTCCATTCATAACATGTCTATTTTTCGCTATATTGCTGATGTTTTGCTTTGTTTTCATACTGCACATTATTCTGTACCCATGCTTAATATTTATCCATCCAATCTTGAGTTAATACCAAATGAATCCTACCCGTCCAAATATGTAAATTATCTTGATATCACTATTTATATACAAAGTAACTCATTCAATACTACTATTTATGATAAGAGACATCAATTTAAATTTAATATAAAATTCTTCCCTCATTATTCTTCTTTCCTTAGTAACCAAGTTTTTAAAAATCTAATCATTAGCTATTTGCTCCCCATCAAACTCCTGGATAGTAATAAGTGTACACTATCACATATTAATCGTCTCAAAAGTCTATGCTATATGTACAATTTTCCCACCTTATTTGTAGATCGCAATAAAAGTACGATACTCGTTAGTGGTGGAAACATCATAAAACAAACACCGCCCCGGCGGGCAAAAACAAAAATGTGCAAATATTACAAAAACAGTAATTTCGGTTACAAAAAACCCCTGCAAAAGAAAAAATAAAAAACCGCCTCGGCGGGTAAAGAAAAAAGTTTAAAACACTAATAAAACCGTTAAGGCGGATATCTAAAAAGCAAATAAAACAAAAACAGGCTACGGCTCCAAAAAACAGTGTTATCCATACTTTAAATGTTTTCGATAGTAGTGGTTACTTCTCGGTTAGTTTCTGAACTCTTGGATTTGTCTCACCAAAAAGATATACAGCTATTTCCACTCTCTATGATCTGGTTCATTCCATCACAGTATTTTGCGTGGTAAGCATTTAAGCTGGATCATGTGGTGGACTCCCATGAAGATTATTCACGCTGGCGACCTTCAGACTTTTGAGTTGCCTTTTTTTTTGCATGTTTCTGCATTTGTGCGATATATTTTTCATGATTATGTGGTATTTTATGATTTTATGTTGAATTTTGTCCTTTTCGGTCTTTTTTCTGTTAATCTCGTTTATTCTGCTGTTGGGAACAAATTGCATAAAATTTTAACCACGTATTTTTATGCAATCATAGAAACAACGGATTTTAGTATATCTGTCTAGAATGTGGCTCTGGAAACGTTTCTGGCAGATATACTATTCTTTGATTTATTTTCCTTCTCCCGGCCTTTTCGTGCTCTACTTTTCTAGCCCTACTTCGTTACTTCTTATTTTCTGTTATTACATACACGTTATTATATTGCCCGCGGTTTGATACTGTGTTTACTGATTTGCACTCCTGTACTTTCGTTTTTATTATTTTAATTTATATATAATATATATATATATATATATATATATATAAATATATATATATATATATATATATACTCGTATATATATATATATAATATCTAAATAGAAAATGTAAAACACATGAAAATAAAAATTGAATGCAGACAATAAAAAGTACCACCAATTGGCCGGGGCGAGTTGTGATCCCCACTCTCCGGTTGAGTACGCTTTATGCCATGGCAACATTCCCGGAAGCCGATACTTTTACTATGGATGACCTTATTACCAACAAAAATCACCAATTGAAAACAACAAAACCCATTGAAAGATGTACATGAAAAACCTAATACCTTTTCACTGAATGGACTATCTATTAACCAAACACCATAATTCAATGTGTATTCTACTTCTCTTTTCCCAGTAATCAATACCACTTCTCACATGAATACATGAACTACAAAACCAGTACCATCACTACGTGTTATCTTGTCTTGAACTTTTTAAATCCATATAAGGCTTGATCTCTAAGCTTAAACATTCCTCCTTTAGCTTAAACATTCTACAAGATTCTACAAGTAAATGAAGGGAATCCCTATGGGTGGCATCTGTTCATCTGTTTTTGGCAGATATTTATTTGGACAGGTATGAGACGTGAACCCGCATTTTACACGAGATGGTATACATGCGTTATGTGGATGACGTGGTTTTGTGTTGTGACAATTCAGATTTTGTAATGGATTTCAGTTTCTATCCACGAACGTTAAATTTAATAGAAACTCCTAGCAATATTAACAATCATTTAAATTATTTGGATATATGTTTTGAGAAATCAGATAATAACACTTTTTTTACTATATTTGATAAAAAAAAATTAAGTTTAAAATTAATTATATTACACCATGGAATGCAAATTTACATAAAAATGTATTCAGAAGTATTAAAATTAACCAATTGATAAGAAGCAAACGTTTAAATAGTAGAGATACAGATAAAGTTAAAAGCGATAAGGATTTTTTAAATGAGGCTGAAAAACAGGGTTACTCCAAGGTTTTTTGATCAAGATCATATCGGAATTCAATTGTTTAACTGTAACTTCAAGTATAAGAAGATATTTGAACGGTTGAAACAGGGATATGAACGATATGTGAAGACGGAAATGGTACATGGTTATGGAGAATTTGTTTAAGCTAAAGGTTAGAGAACAGGCCTTATATGGATTTAAAAATCTCAAGACAAGGTAACACGTACTGGTGGTAATGGTTTTATAGTTCATGTATTCATGTGAGATATGGTATTGATTACTGGGAAAAGAGAAGTAGAATACACATTGAAGTATGGTGTTTGGGTAATAGATAGTCCTTTGAGTGAAAAAGTATTAGGGTTTTCATGTGTATCGTTCAATGGGTTTTGCTGTTTTCAATTGGTGATTGTTGTTGGTTATAAGGCCATCCATAGTAAAAGTATCGGCTTCCGGGAGTGTTGCCATGGCATAAAGCATTTTCAACCGAAGAGTGGGGGTCACAACTCCCCCCGGCGAATTGGTGGTAATTTTCATTGTTTGCATTCAATTTTTACTTTCATGTGCTTTACATTTTCTATTTAGATACTATATTTGTAAACTAGATACAAGGACAGAAACTCGCCATGGAGTATTGTTTACATTAGGGTTTTTAAGTTATATCAATCTGTTTTAAATTACAAAGCTTTTACTTCTGTAAAATGCACACACACACACACACACATATATATATATATATATATATATATATACTGATTCCTATCATTGCAGGCTGTATTGGCTCGGTAATGATATGGAAAGTACTATTTCATAATTTTCATAATCCAGATACATTAGGATTTATTTCACTGCTTTAATATTAAGAAATGTAGTGACAAACAGACAATCCCCACATACCATTTGATTCAATATTCAGTTGATACACTGAGTAATACATGAAAGCAATAATTGGCTATTAATATATTTTTTAGAATATAGTACAGATATTTTTTTAAACAAACCAAATATCCATTAAAAATACTTGTTTATTTTATTCTAATGAACAATATTTTGGTGTTGAAATGTACTGTATGATCGTAATACCATATGGGTAAAATTTGGGAGCAACACATGACAATAAAACATGAATCATTTTTTTGAAAATTAACACATTCGAAAAACAGGGCTGCGAAATAAAAACCTTTAAATGCCTTTATACGTGACTAATCTTAAAATATCTTTCTACTAGTCATATTATCAAATTAATATATTTTAAAGAAGATTTCATTTTAATAAACAAAACAAAAATTTATTTTTATTCGTTGTAACTAAACTAGTCCCTTTAAAGAAAGGTAAATAAACATAAGTTCTACATTTACGTACAGTGTAAGCAATTCGTACAAACTTTTCAGAACATTTTAATGTTTTAGAAATAAAATGAGTATATTTACAATTAAAGTAGATAAAAAGTTATACCTTACCTATATAGACCATACAAAGTATATATTCATGAAGTCTGCAGAATTTATAAAAAATAATCATGCTACTTCATTGTGAAATTTGAAATATTTCAAAGAGAATATTGACACTAAGTTACTTTCACTGAAACGAACTTATTTTGCATCGTATCAAAAACAGTTTTTAATTTAGTTGTTTGAAACATCATCGTGTAAGTTCCGTTGGATATCTGGTTGTATATAAAATATGACAATATTATTTGTATTTTTATACTGTAAGTGTTACATTCAATGTTGTGTTGTAATATTGTTCATTCTAGATGTGAGAATCTCACGACTGTTGCCTTGAAGACGCATATGAACTGATGTAAGTGAGACACATTGCAGCTATGTGTATCATGAGGAGATTGTGGCCTGCCCTAGTGTGCTGAAAGATCAAAATATGACAGAGTCTAAATAAATCTCGACAAGTTTCTTTATTAAAATGCTCAAGAATTTTGAAATGAGATGCTACTACTTCTTAAGATTTTGTGATAAAAATGAGATTATAAAAATTGCTCTAATAATTATGTTATGAAAGTTAAAACTAACTTATATTAATGCTTAGTTAACTATGTCAAACGATGTTTGTTTAAAATCTACAAAGTTTGAAATATTTAATCATAAAGAATGAACATGTGATAGAAAGAAATTCATACAAAACCCAATACAAATTCACTTAAAATTATAAAAAAATAACTCTGAAGTCTGAAGTACGCGTAGAATGCAATTGTAAATGGCAATTTTAATTTATAAAGAAATAATAAATAATACTCAATTAAATTTTTAAAAAATGAACATTTTTTTTGATTAAGTTTTGAATTTCAATAAGAGACATATGTATAATAATATCGAGACATATGAATAATAATATATTGTTATCCATATTTGAATCAGAAATAACATTTTATAAAATTTATTATATTTTAAATGTATTTCTATATACATGAATGTTTGAAGGTGAATATAGCATTTCGACTTAAAATTTCTAAATCCTATGTATAATATATAGAGTTTTCGAAAAATCTGGTGACTATTCTAATCAAACAATAACGTTGAAAAAATGTGGAATTCGATATGCAGTATATCAACTATGCTAAAATAACGAATTTAAGTGATATAATTTTGTTGAATTTCACATTTCATTTCTCAACCGCTGTGTTGAGAAGTGAGTTATCATTGTAATTCTGCCTCAGTAGTTTGATGTGTCTAAGGCTTTATCTTATTTAACAATGAACAATACTTGTTAATTAGCTGTTTTAAATACTGTAACAATTATTTTTCATAAGACATGCAGAAAGGATCAGAAATACCGTCTAAATATTGCATGCAGAGGCATAATATTATAAAAAAACAAAAAAAGAATATCCATAAAACTGTAAACTGCTATCTGATTAAAAAAATAAACGAAGCACGAACACCTACAGTTGATTTATCTTGATTTGAGGTCTAAGATGTCTGAGGCGAGATAAACCAAAAACTCGGATGAATATTGAAAAAACAATTTCAAAGAATATATCAATGTATGATGAGCAAAATGCACACATATCCCGTTTAAGTTATCAATTTAATTGAATTTATTGTTATTTTCATGTAATTGCTTAACTAAACTGTTTTACCTAGCATATCTAACAGCAAGAGAAGATCAAGAAAACATTCTAAAAATAAAGCAAAAGCTGTAAAATGAAAAATGTTTTTATAAAAGTTAAAAAGTGTAGAAAATAAAACATGGCTCTACATCGGATCCAGATGTTTGCTTAAAAACTCCTTAACATCGAAGTACGGTAAACTCATAAGATGCAGTTTTAGTATTTTCTTAATTTTTTTTTTAAATATGTCTTATTGGTAGAGTAGTTTTATTATATAATCAAATACAAATACAGTTGGAACAGTCATCGGGTTTTTGCAGCCTGTATTAATATAATCTCAGACTTAAGTTTTCTCAAGTGCCACAGTGGTTCTTCATATTATTTTCAATTTGTTTTATCTTATATACATTAGGCAGCAAAAAATAAATAAAAGAAGATGATAATATCAGAATTCTCAATCTGACAAAATATCCTGCGCAGTGAATTATGTTTTTTATACCAGCTATTAATCTTGCTGCATGTTCCTGTAACATAAAAATTTTATTCGTTCAGCTTGATTTTTTTCATAGAGTTACGCTATAGACTTATATAGAGTGGAAATATGCAAATTGTGCAATTAATAAAGTATCAGCATGCTTTCAGACTGTTCAAAGGAAATATAATATTTTTAACGATAACTGAAACAATCTATTTGACCACTTGATCTGTTGATTGAAATATCGAGAAATATTCACCGGGTCAAAACTTCCCATAACTCGTCATTGAAAGCAAGGTAACTAAATTTGCTTTGTTGGTCGAACAGAAAGGAAAGTCACTAGGGTTTTTCGAATTAATATTTAATTTTCTGAGTTAACATAAGAATTTTATGATGACAACTCACAAAATTTATCACAAAACTGCAATTAAAAAATCATGCAGATTGAGTAGTTTATAAAGAAACATGTCGGGCATATGATTGATTTGTAAAATATTAAATTTGACAATTTTTCTATGTATCACATTTTGATAATCACATTCTCTTGGCTTATTTAATAAGACACGTTTTTAGCAGCTTAGAAATCAAAATAGTGTAGATAAATATATTTTTTCCATCCATTTGAACTTAAAATTAGTTTTCCAATATCGTTTTGTAAATGAAAGTTGTAAAATATTCCTTGTTTTTATTTTCCTGGTTCTTAAATATTACCTTATTTCATTAAACGTGAAATATTTTTATAATTAAAATAATCTTGTTATATAATTAATTTGACTATATAATATTATAAATACTTACGATCGATGTATTTAAAAAAAAAATTAAATTTGTGAGTTTCGTCATACAGATTTCCTTCAATTTGTTTGATTTTTTAAATTCTGAAATAAATTCCTATTAAAAACAATCTGCTTTAGATAAAGTAAATACGTTATATTTTATATAATTAAGTAAAAAATTCCAGTACTTTTTTGCTTAATTTTTAGTCAGAATCGATTTTACTTTGAAAGAAATTCTTCTTTTTTTAACATATAATTTTTATTTTCCATTTTTCATTTACCAATCACAGAAAATGAAATTTGTTACAAAACAAAGAAAATGCTTTGAAAAATGTCATCTACATACAAGCTACATTTTGATCTTTCTTTAAATTCAAATTATTCAATTTTATATTGTGTTGTACCTTTCACAGTTTATATATACTACAATTCATATGCAAATCAACCAAGGTGATTACAAAATAATTCAAAGTTCCATAAAGTTTTGCAATTTTTTTTGACATTTCTTATGAGTTTTCCAAAATTATGGGAAATCCTATAAATGCCACATCTTTTGATTCAGTACGTTCATAAAATATATATTGAATATTACTGATATACAATTGAAATAACTTCGTTAAAAACAGCATACAAATCAAATATGTTCAATCGGTTTCGAAGGTAAAAATAAGCCTTCTTCATCACAATACACACGATATGAAAATCAGTCATCGATCGATACTATTGATTTTGTGTTATACGCTGCTTATAACGAAGTTATTTAATTGTACTACTCTAGCAGGTGTTTGAGCTGTACGTATTATTGATATAATTTTGTCACATTTTTTGTTTTTGTTCATTAAAGAAACTGATAAACAAACCTTTCCCCCCAAATTTATACATATTTAATTTAAACTCTTTTAAATATTGAAAACTTTGCTTATTCTGATATGTAAATACAAAATAAATTTACAGTAATTAAGTAAAAATTTCTATTTTGCATAGCCTTTTGTACCCTTCATAAGTGCATTACTTAATGTGTGAAGTATGTATATTTGTATGAATACAATTCGTTTTTATGTTATTATGATATAAGCTGATTTTAACACCATGTTGACTCTGTGATGAAGGTATTAATGCTAATGATTGTTGAAATATGTTAAGTCATTTGTCTGTTACGTGTGACGAGAATTTTTGAAATGCAATATTTGAAATGTTATGCGAAATCGTATTGCATTATGATTATTTGAATATTTCACTATTGTTTGGTGCATTATGTGTATGTTGTAAAGTCTTTGCTATTTATATAGGGAACCTTTTTTTAGAATCAAGTATAATTAGATGAGATTATTAATTTTTATTAATATGAATCGCCGTAACTATTGATAACGGTATATTTCATGAAATACATTAGAAACCACAATAGATTACAGAAGGGCATATAAATGGGTAGTATTAATATTTTATTTTATTGCGTTATTTTTATTTTATATCATTGTTTTTGTTTGTTTATATTATTGAACTTTTTGTTTTATTTATAGTAATTATTTCTGATTTTAGTTTCTTGTTTTGTTTCTATTATTGTACTTTTTTGTTTTATTTATAGTATTAATTTCTGATTTCAGTTTTTGCTTTGATTTTATTCATTTTTTGTTATTATTTATCATTATTAGTTTTAGTTTTTTTTAACCAGTTTTGTTATAAAATATTATTTTTACTATTTGCTTTTATAGTTTTTTTAAATTGAAAACCGTATTGAATTCTAAGTTTTAGGCAAAACGCAGAACGCAGTTTTTGCTTGCAAACCATTCTGGTGTAAATTTACATCAAAAATTCTTTTTCAAACACTTTTACTAAGATAAAATTTAAACATCATTTTAAAATTTAATTCAGAATATGAGCCGTTATACGTAAAAATTTATGCGAAATAAAGGTTCTTGTAGCATTCATATCATGAAAATCTTGGCAAGCCGAATCGAGTCGCGAAATATCTTCGAAGAAAGATCTGAATGTTTTGGTAAAAAAAATATTAGCATAGAAACTTCTCTTTTTTATCAAGTGAATTCATGTCGAGTTTTGTGGATACGAATAGGAGGTTTTAAAAACAGTGGCAAAAATGTATCAAAATGCACAAGAAGTGCAAATGTGTAGAAAATGCAGCAAATAAGATTGAAAAGAGCGTTTCCTTAAGTTGTACTCATGTTAATCAAGGTGTTCTTTGATGTATGTTGTTGACAAAAGAACATTTTGTCTAATTCGAGTACTTCTAAATGATTTTTATAAGGCGTAGTCGCCAAAAAAGATTTTCATGGTATATGTTTAAAAGCTAGGAGCCTATTAATACAGCCGCCAAGTTAAAATTCGCAAATCCAAGTGCTGAAAATGGACATTATTTTAATGTCTTAAATGTTTTTAAGTTGCGAAAGAGTTTAGGTGTCTAGTTTCTTTAGAATGACTTTGCTTTGAGCTGTATTCGTGATCTACGTATAAAAAGCAATTGAAAATATAGAGCAAAAGTACATATTAGATATATATATATATATATTTCATCTAAAGTGTAGAAATAAATTGAAAATTTAGAGTCATGAAGGACAGAAAAAAACTTTTTTTAAATAGTTTTTGCTTAGGTTTTCATATGCATAAGCATAATCTTTCACACGTTGGCCAGTGTATATTTAGAAATATACCATAGCAAATATGTAGATACAAATTTAACTGAAAAGGAATTTAATAAGGCATTAAAATATATATTTGAAATTGCATAAATGCTTTGCATACAAATGCAACTAATTCAGCATAAAATTCGACAACGCTTCTGACGTGTCTTTTTATATTTGAAATATGTGAAGAATTTTTCACTTTGTAAAATTTCCAATGGATATTATTATATTTTACTTGACGCGCGCGGGTGCGCGTGCGTAAATGTTTACGAATTTTAAAATAGTGCTTAGCACATTTAATTGATTGAATCTTAAATTCGCTCGTCAACAAATTGTAAAAATATAGCAAACGTAGCACTGCCTGTAAAGATAATTGCTGCCGTATTAGAACCACGAATCGTTTCAAATCCTGTATTTTGATTGATGCACTTTTCAGGCATATATTAAGAACAATTCCACCATTTTCACGCAAGAAAAATAGCTTCTGAAATTTCGATGTACTGCTATACAAATTTACGCTTGTTACACTTTGTCCACAATTAATCCATCCATTTGTTGTTGAAAACAGCGGTATATATTTCATAACACAGAGTTATATATTGAAAAGATGGTGTTTTGGTGAAAATTTTCAGGCACAATACGGTTAACTTAAGAAAGTCGTAAATCTCAGACTTAATTTCCAGCTATCATAACCATTACAAATAGCCAGCCACAAGAAAGTTATATATATATATTCATATTTTCGTATTTGAAATATACAACCAATGTAGCTTTTTCGAGTCTAATTAGTTTTACAATAGCTTTGTAACTGTTATTCAATTTATCTTTTGAACACAAATTTACGCAGTAATTTTTAAGTCACTGTCTCTGTCGGCTTAGTGTGTATGCGTTTAATATTTCGGTATGAAACATTTTTTGAAGCACATAACTTTGGAAAGTTAATGAGTGAAAATTTAGTGAGAGCTGTTTGAAATAAAAGTTTATCTTGGAAAGACCTTGTTATGAAATTTTACAGTCTGTAAAAATGCTATAAACATACTGGAAGTGAAATGAAAATAAAATCTGACTAATAATTAACATTGCATCAAGTTTTAAAGGTCAAGTTTTAAGTAGATAATAATGAAAATGAGAAAATATACCTAGAATACAACAAAAATGAAATATTGGACATTAGAGACTGCATACATTTTTATAAATTAGTCATAAATTTTACAACCTTAAAATCATATACTTCAATGTTTTTAAGTAGCTTTAATTCAATTATATTCTTGTCTAATTATCATCTAAATGAAATTTAAGTGGTACGAGTTGTAAGATATTTTTCTTCTTATATGTAGTTTTGTTCACAAAAATGGGCAAAAAATAAGGGTTAGTGCAGTTTGAGGGACTGATTTAAAATGAATGTTACAGTCTCCTCAATTCCGTAAAACTTCCCATACATAAAAAAATGGCTAGAAAATCAAAATGCAATGTTTCTTTTTATTCCATGTACATAATTCTATCTATATGTACGAATTGCCAAACGTCCGTCTGTCCATCTGTCTGTCTGTCACGCTTTTTTTGGCACTTTCCGAATAGATAGAGACTTGCAATTTGGTACACGGCTCAGTCTTTGATCCCCCCCCCCCCTTCCGGAAAAATCGAATTTTTCGCAAACGTTCTCTGGACGGGGAGCGACACACTAAAACGCTCTTAAAGTGAAATGATAGGAAAGCATTCTTTTCGATAAGATAGAGACTTCAAATTTGGTGTATGGGTAAATCGTTCGAATAGAAGAAGGTATGCAATTTTAAATATCCAATATTTTCTGCTTAAGGCGGTGCCGCACACCAAAATGTTCGATTTACCGAATAAATGAGAAACGGCTCCTTTAAAATTTCATAGAGGCTTGACATTAGGTATATGGACTAATCACTTAGTGAAAACACCCAAGACGAATATAGTTCTTCAAAAAAGTTCATTTAAGGGAGTGTTCCAGAAAAAAACGTTCGAAAGGTGAATTGTTCAGAAAATATGCTTCGGGATGTGGTAGAGACTTGAAATTTGGTGTACGGATAGATAGTTTGGAAGGAAAAAATTGTACGAGTTCAGTTTTCCAATATTTTCTACTTTAGGGGGTGTCACACACAAAAATGTTCGATTTTCGGAATGAAGTAGAAACACCCCTTTTAGGACGTGATAGAGGCTTGATATTTGGTACTATATGGGCTAATCATTTGATAGAACACCCAAGAAAAATGGAGTTTTTCAAAACTGCATATTGAATGAGGTGGGTACTCCACAGAAAAACATTCAAAAGGTGAAATGAAAGAAAAAGCATGCT
This sequence comes from Amaurobius ferox, assembly GCA_951213105.1. NCBI lineage: Eukaryota > Metazoa > Arthropoda > Arachnida > Araneae > Amaurobiidae > Amaurobius > Amaurobius ferox. The sequence goes on along the minus strand of OX578140.1, from coordinate 92,352,023 downwards.
TCGCGATGAGTTAGAGACTTCAAATTTGGTATACGGTTGGAAAGGAAGCGTCTGCAATTTCAGTTTTCCAACGTTTGTTATTGTACGGGGTGCCACACACTGAAATGTTTGATTTGAAGAACAAATCAAAAACGCTTCCTTTACAATATGATAGAGGCTTAAATTTAATATATGGGCTAATCATTTGATAAAAAACCCAAAATTATTATGGTTTTTCAAAAATGATCATTTAAGGGGGCGCAAAACAGAAAAACGCGAAAGATGAAGTGATAGAAAAACATACTTTAAGATAGGACAGAGACATCAAATTTGGTGAACCAGTATATAGTTTGAAAGGAAGAAAGTGTGCAATTTCAGATTTCCAATATTTGCTACTTTAGGGGTGCCGCACACCAATATGTACAATTTTTGGAATAAATGAAAAAGTGTGCAATTTCAGATTTCCAATATTTGTTACTTTAGGGGTACCGCACACCAATATGTGCGATTTTTGGAATAAATGAGACACGCTTCCTTTTAAATTTGTTAGAGGCTTGATATTTGGTATATCAGCTAATCATTTGACAGAACACCGAAGAAGAATGGAGTTTTTCAAAACTGCATATTCAATGAGGTGGGTACTCCACAGGAAAACATTTGAAAGGTGAAATGATAGAAAAAGCATGCTTCGCGATGAGTTAGAGACTTCAAATTTGGTATACGGTTAGGCAGTTGGAGAGGAGGAGTCTGCAATTTCAGTTTTCCAACGTTTGGTATTGTACGGGGTGCCACACACTGAAATGTTTGATTTGAAGAACAAATGAGAAACGCTTCCTTTACAATATAATAGAGGCTTGAAATTTAATATATGGGCTAATCACCCCAAAACTATTATGGTTTTTCAAAAATAATCATTTAAGGGGGCGCAATACAGAAAAACGTTTGAAAGATGAAGTGATAGAAAAACATACTTCAAGATAGGAGAGATACATCAAATTTGGTGAACCAGTAGATAGTTAGAAAGGAAGGAAGTGTGCAATTTCAGATTTCTAATATTTGCTACTTTAGGGGTACCGCACACCAATATGTGCGATTTTTGGAATAAATGAGACACGCTTTCTTTTAAATTTGATAGAGGCTTGGTATTTAGTATATGGGCCAATCATCTGATAAAAAACTTAAGACGAATTGAGTTTTTCAAAAATGTTCATTTATGGGTGTGCTCCGCAGAAAAATGTTCGAAAGGGGAGATGATAAAATAGGGATGAGATAGAGGCTCTAATTTAGTGTACTGGTAGATAGTTCGAAAGAAAGATGTGCGCAATTTAAGTTTTCCAATATTTTTTTCTTGAGGGGGTTCTGCACGCTAAAATATTCGATTTGCCAAATAAATGTGAAACGCAAATTATTAAAAATATTACAATTTTCAGGGTTTGCTTATTGCGAGACCGTTGATTTTAATCGGTATTCGGTTAGTAAGAGATAAATACTTTTAATTTGAGATAAATTTTTCCATTCCATTTGCGTTATAGTTATGTTATAATAAACAAATATTAGGCTGATGGGATCATATTGAACATTCTTTATCATCTGTTTACATATAACAAAGCTAACAATGTAAAAATTATTTATAAACAAATTCTCTATATAATAACATGCGAAATAGACTACTTAAAATTAATATATGAAAGTTGACTTTACATTGCATGCGTAAAACGAATATTTAATTATTTTAGAGATAGGTGTAACATCAAGCTTAACCTTTTGTTTACGGGTGGGATAGCGTTAATCCTAAACGAAGAACCTCCCAAACAGACAGGTATTTGACATACCCTATCCCAAACAGTTCAACAGCCCCTCTTTGCGGACATTGGCGTCAATGTCCGCAATGTTAAGGACTCCAATGTTTGCAAAGGATGGTCGGACTGTTTGGGATAGGGTATGTTAAATACCTGTCTTTTTGGGAGGTTCTTTGTTTGGGATTGACGCTATCCCACGCGTAAGCAAACGGTTAATGTAGTGAAAAAAGACTGAATACAGCAATAAATTATAACAAGAGAGTGAAAATTAGAAACAAATATCAGTTTTAGACAAATTACTTCCTCTAATGTACAAAGTTATTTATTTAGTCTGGTTTGTTCAATTGAAGAAATGCCATCTCTATAATATGAAACTCTGTGTTCTTAACCTAGAACATTGGACCAACAAAGCCACAAGGATGTATGTTGTACTTGAGATTTCATTTATTCCTTCTAATATTTTAAGCTCAAACTAGTGTAGACAATTTTGCGACGCTAACGTCATTTTTCTAAACACTAACATATATGCCTTCGATAATACATTACTGTAATAGTAACGAAATAGCACATCTTGCTATAATAGAATTTTAGGTGCTAGATGGTGGAAGATTAACCCATAGATAAGTAGGAGTGAATTTTGAATTCCTGGATTTTTCAAACTTTATCCGTCTTTTAAATTTTCCAGAACTGGTTCTTGATCTTGGACGAAGACTTACGGAACCGCATCCTGTGCGGAGTTTTTGTACATTAACTATCTATCATGCTATATTTTGCACTGTACATATTGTGAATAACGGATTGTATATTACTACAAGGTAAATAAATTTTATTTCAACATTAGCGTTTTTGTGACGTTCTTGTTCAAATGAGCTGCATCATCTGTGTGTTATCACAAAACCTCTACAATGTTACTATGTTATTACTTTCCTTATATACATAATGTATAAGGAAAGTATTGTGACGGGGTCGAAAATTCGAATTCGAGTTTTCGACGGGAGAGCATGTTTCAAGCATCCCTGATCACGAATCAAACATTTTTGAAGTGATGTCTGTGTGTGTGTGTGTGTGTGTGTGTGTGTGTGTGTGAGTGTCAGTGGGTCTTTGGAGACGATGACTGACGAACGAGTGGACCGATTCGAACCAAATTTGGTACAAAAATCACAATCCGTAAACACTGGAAGCCTATTGTTTTTACACGTAATCGAATGTTCAGAACCCCCCTAAATTTTCGAATAAAATTTTGAAAAAATCGTCAAAAAATCAAAACCACTAATAAAGTTATGCAAATAGACATTTTTTATGTAATTTTTTATTAGAAAACGATTGATATAAATTTTAGAACGCTAACATGAACCGTTCTCGAGATATTGCACATTTTTCAAAAAAATTATTAAAAAGTCATATAAAATGAAAAAAAAAATTACTATTGAGAAACATGTTCACTTTTCATATGTAATACCATGCGATAAATTGGATGACATCATTCTCGTGGATCTAGCTCGTTTAATTCATGATAAAATATACTTTGAGTAATACTTTTGTATTTGAACGCCAATAGTCATTTATCTGCTGTAAGAACAACTTATTTCTCCGTTCATAACGTTTGGCGAGAATTTGGCGAGATTTTGTCGCCAATTTGGCAACTTCTTGAAATGTTGCCAAATTAGCAAAAATCTCGCTAAATGGATAAAAATGACGCTAAATCAATGAAAATGACGACTCATTGTCGAAATTCAATATCTTGGAAAGAAAATTAGTATCTACTATAAGAAAAACCTATTTTTTTACTGTAAAAGTAGTAAACTCATTACATTATATAAGGAAAGTCATGTGTTGCCCACATCAGATTTTTTTTTAAAACAGTTTTTGACATAAAATGACTTAAACGCAAGCAAGCTATGTATTAATTGAAATAATTAGAAAAATAATTACAAAACAAATATAATTAGTTAAAATAATAATTTTATAAAAATGAAAAATAATTGAAGTAATATAATATTATTCAAAAGCCTAAATTCGCAGATGAAATTACATAAATGTAAAGCAAGTATTTCTTTTAGAAAACTAGAAGTAAAATTATATGAAGCGAGCATGATTTTTAAGGACATGTAAATAAAACCGCTCAGTGGAGTTTTGCAATAATTGAAGAAAATACAGTTTTTCTTTTAAAACTGTAGTAGAAGCTGAAATTACGAAGACAAAAGAATTGCCTGTTGGAGCGTTACAGTAATTACAGACCATCCAGTTGCAGAAGTTACAGTAAAAGCTGAAGTCCAGGAGAGGATTTCAGCAAACTAGTACAGCCAAACCTCTCTATAGGATCCTCCGGATATAGGGACATCTCGCTTATAAAATCCAGCTATATTTGGCAATTCTCCGAAAATTGCTTATTATGTCCAAGTTAAAATTTTATGATTCCTCAAATTTATTTTGAATTCCAATGTCCTAATATCCAATTGAAATCCAATGTCCCAATACTCAACTGAAATTCAATATCCAATTGGAATCTAATATCCCAATTAAAATCTTATATTCTGGGTTATAAAAATCGCTGGAGATTGCAATGCTTAATCCCAGTTATGATTGGTACATGCTTGTGTAATACATTAAGCACCTACACCACTTGCTCTCAAAAGTGTGTCAAAAGCATTGTTCCGACACTAAAATTGCGATGGTACGATTTTTTATCTCCAACTGAAATAATAAAACTGAGCGACATAAACCTTTTTCGGCATTTGGCCTTTTAAAAATAATCGTTTTGTTTTATTGGCGTCATAAAAGAAAAATTGAACTGCTCTGACATCTTAAAAGAAGTTGATATGAGCCAGCAGTGATCTGTGCATTTTAAATGTTTTATTTTTATATTCGGATAGGATAACAGCAGATGTCACGACGTTTTCAGCAATAAATTGTGAAAGTCAAAGTAAGTTTGCGCAGTTCGCTAAAATTATGGGAATTAGTGCGTAAATATAGAAAGTTGATGTAGGCAGAGCATGGTTTTCCCTATAGATATATTTTTCTTCATACATTTCGTAGTATATTGTCTTAAGTTTTATTTAACAAAATCACACAAACATAGATACTTGTTTGAAATTATATTTAATTGGCAGTTTTAAAATGTTTTCTTTACGATTTTCAGATTTATCAAACATTAAAACGCCGCCAACTCACTAAAAGGAAAAAAAATGAAATATCGCGTGAACGGTCTATCATGGAGCTTTCTTTATTCGTTTTATTAAAAAATATTTTTTTTTATTGTATGTAAATATGCCATGTAAGATAAATAAAAAAAATCTGATGTGAGCAACACATAACTTTCCTTATATAATGCAAAGAATTTACTGCTTTTACAGTAAAAAAAAATAGATTTTTCTTACTGTAGATACTTATATTCTTTCCAAAATGTTGAATTTCGGACAATTAGTCGTCATTTTCATCGATTTAGCGTCATTTTTATCCATTTGGCGAGATTTTATTTAATTTGGCAACATTTCAAAAAGTCGTCAAATCGGCGACATTCCGACAAATTCGTCGCCAAAATCTCACCAGGCGTTATGATAATGATAATATTAATAAGTTATTCTTATAACAGATAAATGACTATTTGCGTTCAAATATAAAAGTATTACTCAAAGTATCTTTTCTCATAAATGGAACGAGCTAGATCCACGAGAATGATATCACCCAATTTATCGCATGATATTTCATATGAAAAGTGAACATGTTTCTCAACAGTTAATATTCTTTTTTAATTTATGGGGTTTTTTGGTAAATTTATTTTTAAAATGTGCAATATCTCGAGAACGGTTCATGCTAGCGTTGTAAAGTTTATGTCAATCGTTTTATAAGGAAAAATTACATAACACATGACTATTTGCGTCACTTTATTAAAGGTTTTGATTTTTTGATGATTTTTTCAAAATTTCACTCGAAACTTTAAGGGGGTTTTGATCATTAGATTGCGTTTAAAAACAATAGGCTCCCAGTAGTCACGGATTGTGATTTTTGTATCAAATTTCATTAGAATCACTATATTCGTTCGTGAGATATCGTTTCCAAACTCACTGACACACACACACACACACAAACACACACACACACACACACACAGACACACACACACACACACACACACACACACACACATCACCTCAAAAATATTTGATTCGTGATCAGGGATGCTTGAAACGTGCTCTCCCGTCGAAAACTCGAATTCGAATTTTCGACCCCGTCATAATACTTTCCTTATATATTATGTATATAAGGAAAGTAATAAATAATATCGTTACGTTTAAAGCTTTAAAAATGAAGGTTTTAAATATAGTATAGTTAAAAATTCAAACATACTATTTACATTTTTTTTTACTGCAGAATGAATGAATATTGTCTTTAGAATATTTTGATATACCAATGAGAAAAAATGCAAAAAATGTTTTCAAGGCAACTCTCCTATTTGAGTAACTTATATATCAAGCACCGTTAATTCAAAATTTACAATTTTATGTGTCAATTTATCAATAAACATCAATAAATCAAATCAATCTATATCAATTTAAACATTAAACTTTTCAAGAATTTAATTTTTGCGAAAACAAGCCTTTAATTTTTCAGGAAATATTTTAAAACCGAGAATGCAATAAACTGGTGGGAGATTACCAGTGTGGCTTCAGGAAAGGCAGGTCTACGGTTGACCATATTTTCTCCTTAAAAACTATACTAGAGGAATGTTATGAATTTAACATTAATATTCATCAACTTTTTATCGATTTTAGACAAGCTTATGATAGTATTGACAGAGCTAGGTTGTTTTTGATTTTAAAGGAGTTGAGTATTCACCCCAAGTCAATAGGATTAATTCGATTGAGTATCTCTAATACTTCAACAAAAATAAGAATTCAAAACACATTATCAGAAGAATTCGATGTAAAAAAAGGGTTGAGACAGGGATATCCACTGTCAACTGGTCTGTTCAACTTGTGTTTGGAATATGTAATCCAAAAAACCAATATTCAACCCAGAGGGACAATTTTTAACAGAACTCGCCAAATTTTTGCATTTGCAGATGATCTGGTTTTGCTGTGCAGAAATCAAAGGGCACTCAACGAGTGCTGTTCTGATCTGCTTTTGTTTTCAAGTGAAGTTGGTTTAAGTGTAAATTAGAAATAGCGAAAGATTTCAAGGTATTAAACTTTTTGACTGTGAAGGAATAAACTGTGAAAGAGTTAAGGAATTTAAATATTTGGGTTCAATTGTTACTGATAATAATGAGATTAAACTAGAAATTAGAGCAAGAATTTCTGCTGGAAACATATGTTATTTTGCCTTACAGAAACTATTAAGGTCAAGCTATGTAAATATTAAGCTCAAAATACTCAACTATAAAGTGATAATAAGACCAATTGTTCTATACGGATCGGGGACTTGGACTTTAATTAAAAGAGATACCGATTTTTTGGGAATATGGGTAAGAAAAATTCTGCGGCGAATTTTCTGAGCAATATGTGAAAATGGAGATTAGAGGAGTAGAACAAATAAAGAGGTTTATGAAAGATATAAAGAGATAGATAGTGTTACAACTATAAGAAAAAAGAATTCAATGGCTCGGACATATGATGAGGATGGAGGAGAGGAGAGTCACTAGAAGGCTTTTGGAAGGAAACCCAGGAAGGTCAGCATCTCGAGGAAAACCTAGTGTCAGATGGAAGGAGCAAGTAGAGGAGAATTTGAAATTGCTCGGTATTAGCAATTATAAGAGGAAAGCGGCCAATAAAAAGGAATGGCCAAAAATCTTAAAGGAGGTCAAGGCCCAACAAGGGCTGTAGTACCATGATGATGATGATGATGATGATGATGAGTATGTAATGTTTAACTTCCTAAAGTTTTAGGAAAACATTTATATAGTGTTTATGTCATGCGATTATGCACTAATTAACTTAGTCTATGGTTTAATAAAAGGACATTTATTACAGAAAAAATCATTTTTGCGAAAATTTTCTGTCTCGACCCCTTTAAAATGCTTATTTTTTGTGATTTATTGCAGGTTTTGTAGACCTTTTGAGGGCTATTATGAAAAAAAAGTTGGTTCGATTTTTTTCGAATCGTACCAGCATACAATCAAGGGTAACACATAAGAGGCATTACTGTTGAAATGCATATAATTTTGTTTTTTAATTTTTTGAGTTACAGTATATACATACATTGCACAGATAGACAGACAGACAGACACACATAGAGGTTATGTTACAAATATTTTTTTCATATTCTTTACTGCTCAAAGCGTGTTGATTCGTCAAAACCCCGAGTCTCACTTACCAAACCCATTCCAATACTTTCCCTATACAATCACCTGTAAACTCAGTGCTGTCTGAATCATGCAAATAAATATTCATACTTTTAAAATATCTGATGTGGGTAGCACATGACTTTCCTTATATAATGCAATTAATTTACTACTTTTACAGCAAAAAAAAAAAGATTATTATTATAGTAGATATTTATATTCTTTCCAAGATATTGAATTTTCGTCAATGAGCAGTCATTTTCATTGATTTAGCGTCATTTTTATCCATTTGGCGAGTTTTTCGTTAATTCAGCAACATTTAAAAAAGTCGCCAAGTTGGCGAGATCCCACCAAATTAGTCGCCAAAATCTCGCCAAGCGTTATGGACGGAGAAATAAGTTATTCTTACAGCAGATAAATTACTATTGGCGTTCAAATACAAAAGTATTACTCAAAGTATCTTTCTTCATGAATAGAACGAGCTAGATCCATGAGAATGATGTCACAAATTTATCGCATGGTATTACATATGAAAAATAAACATGTTTCTCAATAGGAAATATTTTGTTTTATTTTATATGACTTTTTGATAATTTTTTTGAAAAATGTGCAATATCTCGAGAACGGTTCATGTTTGTGTTCTAAAATTTATGTCAATCGTTTTCTAATGAAAAATTACATAAGAAATGTCTATTTGCGTAAATTTATTAGTGATTTTGATTTTTTGACGATTTTTTCAAAATTTCATTCGAAAATTTAGGGGGGTTCTGATCATTCGATTGTATATAAAAAGAATAGGCTTCCAGTGATTTTGGATTGTGATTTTTGTACGATTTTTGCGAGATTTTCGTTAATTTGGCAACATTTCAAAAAGTCGCCAAGTCGGCGACATTCCGACAAATTCGTCGCCAAAATCTCGCCAGGCGTTATGATAATGATAATATTAATAAGTTATTCTTATAGCAGATAAATGACTATTTGCGTTCAGATATAAAAGTATTACTCAAAGTATCTTTTCTCATAAATGGAACGAGCTAGATCCACGAGAATGATATCACCCAATTTATCGCATGATATTTCATATGAAAAGTGAACATGTTTCTCAATAGGAAATATTTTTTTTTATTTTATATGATTTTTTGATAATATTTTTGAAAAATGTGCAATATCTCGAGAACGGTTCATTTTAGCGTTCTAAAATTTATGTCAATCGTTTTCTAATGAAAAATTACATAAGAAATGTCTATTTGCGGAACTTTATTAGAGGTTTTTATTTTTTGACGATTTTTTCAGAATTTCACTCGACAATTTAGGGGGTTCTGAACATTCGATTGCGTATAAAAACAATAGGCTTCCAGTGTTTACATATTGTCATTTTTGTACCAAATTTCATTTGAATCGGTTCATTCGTTCGTCAGTTATCGTCTCCACAGACTCACTGACACACGCACTCGCACACATACTTTCACATACACACACACACACACACACAGACATCACATAAAAAATGTTATATTCGTGATCAGGGATGCTTGAAACGTGCTCTTCCGTCGAAAACTCGAATTCGAATTTTCGACCCTGTCACAATACTTTCCTTATACATTATTGTATATAAGGAAAGTAAAAATCTCTCAAGAACTGCAACACTATTTACACGATAAATAAAACGTAAAAAATACAGCATGTATACAAAAATAATCTGGTCAATAAGTTTCAAATTGCCGGTAGATTAACCACGTATAGGCAGAGACCCGAAGGTTTACAGTATTTGTAGCTTACAGTTGCAATCCCAAACCGTGGCACCTGCCACAAATAGCACAAGTTTGCTTCACCCACGGCCGGGCTACCGCTTATAGATGAAGTCCCAGGTCGCCCGACTCATCAGAGGATTCGAGTAGCTGTTTAGGCGACCGAAAAATACAGCTTATAGTGGAATAATATCTGCCACAAACTAGAAAACAAGACATGAGATTGGGGAAGACACCGGATAGGATTACACTAAGTGAAAAGCTGACCCTTATAGATGCAAAAGCAAATTGTGAACCTCAATTATATGCATGATACAGCTGCACATGGAGGACAACAAAATATATGTGCATAATGCCAAAATGAAAATGGCAAACAACTATATACAAAACTGCTTGTCCATACTAAATGCAGTGAAAATTCCAAATAGCTTCTACATATTAACACTTATATGCAGAACTGTTTCAAAAATGGGAAATAATGATATGTTTAATACAGTCTCCAAAATAGGTAATTACACGTGCAATAGATCCAAACGAAAAGCAAAGACATATACAAGCTTGTTAAATATATATACTACAAGATTACACATACAAGACTGATATAAATTGGGGACAAACATTATATACAAGACGATTTTCGATATGTGTCAGTACAACATAAAGAAACAAATCTTACATATAACCTTGCTTTTTAATCTTTTGCTTACGGGTGGGACAGCGTCCATCCCAAACGAAGAACGTCTCAAAAATACAGGTATTTGATATACCCTATCCCAAACAGTTCGATCCCGCTTTACAGATATTTGCGTCCAAGGACGCCAATGTCTGTAAAGGGAGACGCTGTCTCACACGTAAGCAAAAGGTTAATACAACATTCATAATACAATAATACTAGCAATGGATAGAATATTTTTATAAACTTAAAGTAAGTTGATTACGTGCAGTATTTGCAGGATGATTCAAAAGACATGGACAAACTTTACGAGATATGAGTACTCACCAAACCAAGCATTTTTCGTCAGAGTTTATCCGGTCGGAAATGAAACGTAAGAGTGTTACAGGGCTCTGGATTGGGCTAGGTGGTCCCGTAGCTTGGCCCCCACTATCGCCAGATCTGTCGTGTGTTGAGTTCTTTTTGTGGGGGATATCTAAGAGCCTCGTCTATGACACTCCCCTTGAATCTAAAGAGAAACTTGTCGCCAGAATTTTGGTCGCTGTTGCCAAAGTACGCGACACGCTTGGTCTGCTCGTGAGAGTTCGTCAATCACTCCACCGCTATGTGAGACGTGCATTCAGGTTGATGATCGCTCTTTTGAGCCATTACTGTAATTATTGTTTATTAAATGTCATTTTATAACTTCTAAGTCATTCTTGTGTTTTCACCTAACCTCATCGGTTTCACCATTAAGCGCCTTTACGTTTCATTTCCGATCCGGTAAAATCTGACGAAAAATGCTTGGTTTGGTGTATACTACCACTTCGTAAAGTTTGGACCATCTTTTTTAATCACCTTGTATATAGTAAAATTTACAAGTACTACGAAAAATTATGCAATGTATAGTGAGCTAATTGCTGACTGTTACCAGTATTCACGATTGACAAGAAAGGCAATCTCGTTCCAGTTAGGACTGCAATTGTGAATATCACACGTGACTGAACGTAAGAGAAAAGGTGTTGGCAACGCCACTTGAAGAAATGAAAAGGGAAAAGACCACAACGACTGGCATGAATCCAGTGGCGGCTCGCGTATAGGCACTGTGGCACTGCGGGAGCGACAGTGCTCTCTCTTCCTCGCAGCTTCGCGTGGAGTTTCTTATGTGCGCATGCGCACAACAGTCAAACACTGTGGTGTTTGACTGTTGTGCGCAGGTGTTTGACTGTTGTGGGCATTCGTACATAGGGAGCTGCACGCGAGGCTGCGAGGGAGAGAGAGCACTGTTCCTCTCGCAGTGCCACTGTGCCTATACGCGAGCCGCCACTGCATGAATCTACGAACACACAAAATTACTGGGGAAAGAACGAATATAATAGGGCGGTAAGCGAATCAATAGAAGAACGAGTAGAAATTATTGAATAGTAAGGCAATATAATAAAACAGTGAGGATATAAACCTGAGACGTTTAAACTAGCTGCAAAAAATAGGTAGAAATAATTTGAAACGACGGAAAACCAGTTAGAATTATTAGGGAAATATGAAGTTCAAATATGGAGGAACCATCTGGTTTCGAAAGCCATCTAAGCTAACTTCGATAAAAAATATCGCGAAAAAATAACTACAATCCTGAGAAGGTAGATAAATAAACGAAAAAAGAAGGAAGATGGCCAGATTGATCAAAATTATACCAGAGATTTCAAGCGGAAGGGACAAACGGGTAATCATCGTTAACATGGGAGTTTGAACGAAGAAATAAACAGGTAAATTTTCTAGAAAGTCCATTTTCCAAAATTTAATCAGGAGAAAAATAAGATTTGGCTTCCGAAAAATTGAAAACACGATTAGAGTCCCAAGAATGTTAATCAATTGAGTATGCTTTTTTATATATACTGTATTAACGAAGTTGCCAATGACGTTGGGAGAACTTAATTGTAAAAATTCAAAACGACTGGAAGGAAACGGTGAATATACACAGAGAAAAGAAGGAATATAATAAGGTAATAAGACACTTATAGTATCCAACACTTATAGTATAAATACTCTGTTAGTTAACTCTGTTAGCTAATAAAACGCATCAACCGTTTTCTGAAGCCAGCTCCCCCCTCCCCCCCACCTTTCTACTTTCCTTATATACATAATGTATAAGGAAAGTATTGCGACGGGGTAGAAAATTCGAATTCGAGTTTTCGACGGGAGAGCACGTTTCAAGCATCCCTGATCACCAATCAAACATTTTTGAGGTGATGTCTGTGTGTGTGTGTATGTGTGTGTGTGTATGTGTGTGTGTGTGTGTGTGTGTGTGTGTGTGTGTGTGTGTGTGTGTGTGTGCGTGTGAAAGTATGTGTGTGTATCAGTGAGACTTTGGAGAGGATATCTCACGAAGAAATGGAGCGATTCGAATGAAATTTGGTACAAAAATCATAATCCGTGAATATTGGAAGCCTATTGTTTTTAAACGTAATCGAGTTTTCTGAACTCCCCTGAATTTTTGAGTGAAATTTTGAAAAAAATCATCAAAAAATCAAAACCTTCAATAAAGTTACGCAAATAGACATTTCTTATGTAATTTTTCCTTAGAAAACGATTGACATAAATTTTTGAGCGTTAGCATGAACCGTTCTCGAGATATTACACATTTTTCAAATAAATTTATCAAAAAATCCCATAAATTAAAAAAAATATATATTAACTGTTGAGAAACATGTTCACTTTTCATATGTAATATCATGCGATAAATTTGGTGACATCTTTTTCGTGGATCTAGCTCGTTCCATTCATGAGAAAAGATAATTTGAGTAATACTTTTATATTTGAACGTCAATATTCATTTATCTGCTAGAAAAATAACTTATTTCTCCGTCCATAACGCTTGGCGAGATTTTGGCGACAAATTTGGCGGACTTTCGCCAACTTGGCGATTTTTTAAATGTTGCCAAAATAACGAAAATCTCGCCAAATGGATAAAAATGACGCTACATCAATGAAAATGACGACTAATTGTCGAAAATTCAATTTCTTGGAATTAATATAAGTATCTACTACAAGAGAAACCTATTTTTTCTACTGTAAAAGTAGTAAATTCATTGCATTATATAAGGAAAGTCATGTGTTGCCCACATCAGATTTTTTGAAATATAAAGGCAGAGTAGTAGTACCAACAAAGTTTTTTGGCAGACTTTGCCTTTGCTGGTGATATCATGATGATTCTCCTTGTAAAAATATAAATTTCAATATTTCTTCAAGGAAATCAGAAATGGGTTAATTAGGTGACTCTAATTGTTTTGGGGACATTTTAAGCTCCCTTCTTCAGGCTCACAGAATTCCAGCGAACTGCCTGCTTGTTCTTGGCGATTGAGTGCATGCTGTTGTTTCGGCTTAACGAAAAGGTGATTAAACGCCCTGAAAACAGTTGTAGTCATCTAACGGATCTCTGTCTGCATCTATGTTCTTCATGGAAGTACTAAAAGTTATAAAATCAGTATCAGTGCTGAGGCTCATAATATCTTGAGCTTTAATGCTGCTGGAAAAGCTCCGCAGTCGTCAGTTTTCTTAAGTTGAGGTCACACCTTTAAAATATTTCATTAAAATATTTATTCCAAGACGGTGATTTTCAAACTCTTTTGAATGCGGAACGCTTTTAAAATTCAATTTGATGGCAGAAACACCAAACTGAAAAAAAAATTCTACCACTGTGGTTCAAATTATGTATTCTAAAATTTAATAAGTGTAAGAAAATCTATTTCAAATTATAACACTGTTGAACCCCCCGGAATACTGGAACACCAGGGTTCTGCGGAATACACTTTGGAAAACGCTGTTCTAAGAAATTAACCGGGACAAGTTTCAGTAGTAACTGACGATTTGATATCACTGATTGAATTCAAAATTCGCCCAAACTGCTGTTGACAACAGGTGCACTATTTATTAAAATATAGCATAAAGTCATAAATTGATGCCGTCACCAATTTTGGGGGATAAAATAAAAAAAAATAAAATGAGTTACCATCATTTAAAATTTGAAAGCACTCGCTCAAACTTTGCTATAACAGTGAATAAAGGTCAGTGAATTCAAAAGTTCACCAAAAAATGAAAGAAACAACGTTTCAAACCAGCGATTTCAAACTTTTTTCATTTGGAGGAACCATGGAGTTAGACAGAGGAACTCCCATAAAAGGTACGTTTTTAATTAATATCTGGACAACCCCTGGTCCTAGAAACTCGAAATATAGACTAAATTTAAGTGCAGTTACTCGTATTTCGGGGTTACCCACAAAATTTCATCAAATTCCTTGCAGTCGTTCTCCCGTGATGATGGAACACACACACACACATACACACAAATAAAATAAACAGACATATTTTCAATTTTATTTATATAGATATCCATTAAGTTAAGTTAAACCAGCATTGTATCTGTTTATTGATTTTTATGACTGTATATTTGATAAATAAACCCAAAATATTTGTGAATGCGGACCTTTAAAGATCAATTGGAATTTAAATATAGATATCAGAAGATTTAAATTTTTGTTCTAACTTATGATTATTTATACAACGATTTAAGCTGCAAACCTCTGATTAAAATATTATTGGAACTCGCAGCAAATTCTCAAAAACCAACGACTGCTTTAACAATACGTCCGTTTAAAATAAAAATAAAAACTCATGTTGTGACGTCACGACTTCGGAACACTCATTCCCTAAGGCTCCTATATACTCCTTCCCTTCCTAATTGTGGCGTCATGAAGCTTGACATTGTTTTTCCCTTGCTTTCCCTTATCGTAGTTGCATTGAGAATTAAATCTTTATAGTTAAAAATTAAATTTAAAAAATCAGGAATAGACTCACTAATTTATTATTTAATAAATTCATTATTTAATTTCGTCTCAATAAATCAAATAAATTTATCATTTAATTACACTTCTTTTCGACTTTTGATGGGGCATGATTGTCTACAGGCTCATTTACAACGTATTGGACTTGTTGATTCACCATCATGTACTTTATGTGACTCTGGACAACAAATGACGGAAAATCATCTAGACGTGTGCGCAGCACTATCCAATTTTTTTTGTAGATTTGAAAGATACTGGCAAGCTAGAAGTTTGATGGCCCAGCAGCCAATGTGACTGGCATTTGATAAATAAAATTATTTAATTTCATTAATTTAATATTTTTGTTTAAATGCGAAGCTATTTCTTCATATTTATGCCAAAAATTACAATTCACGGAATCTTCAATTCGCTGATGCGCAAAAGCAAAAATGAAGTTGCATAAATTATACCTATATCGATATAATTTTAATATACCATTCGACTTATATTTCGATTTAAAGTTCGTTTAAAAGACCGGTTTTCGACCTTTTCAATGGTGTCAAGATCTCTGAAACAAAAAAAACTGTCAAGAAACAGCGATGTGATAATACTTTCAAACGTCAAGGAAAAAAATGATTTGAGGGAAAATTGCTCAAAATTGAGTTTTGACACAAAATAATTAATATACTAATTCGAATTAGAAAATCATTCCAAGGTGCTTAGAGACTTGCCCTGAACTATCACTGTACCAAATTTCTTAACTGTAGGTATCTTTGATGTTTCTACCAGACTAACAGACAGACTAACGGATGAACGAATAGACATTTCTTTTAGTAAAAAAAGATGGATTGATGAATTATGTGAAGAACTGATAGTTGTTTAATTTGAACAATCAATTAAATTTAATAATAAATCCTAATTCCCAATTATTTGCAGCGATTTAAAAAAGTTAAGAATCCACAATAAAACTGTCACAGAAGGCATTTGATACAATATGGTTATTGGCAATTCTTTGTCATATTTAGGAACGCTAAAATAAACAACATTTGTAACAGCCATAAACTTGCAACAACGCTTGCAACAGGCATAAACTTGCAACAGACATAAATTTATAACAGGCATAAACCTGCAACAGACATAAACTTATAACAGGCATAAACTTGCAACAGACATAAACTTATAACAGGCATAAACTTGGAACAACACTTGCAACAAGCATAAACTTGCAACAACACTTGCAACATGCATGAGCTTGCAGCAACATTTGCAACAGGCGCAAACAGCATGCACAGTAATCTACAATGTTCTAAATTCTTGCATCTTCTAATAAATCAATATGTTCTAATAAATCTGCATGTTCTAATAAATCTGCATGTTCTAAATTCCAGCCGTTACCGACAATACATATTTGAATTCCAGAAATAACATTATCTTGAACTTTGATAAGCAACGAAAGTGTCACAGTGTTACAAGCCAGTGTTACATGCGTATATGATAGGCATGTATTGCCTATCATATACGCATTCCTAATACCGGTTCCTACAAATTAGATAATTATCTAAAACTTTGTAATTGGCGTATTTTGTCTGTATCGCTTTGCTGCCAAGTTCGTTATTCTAACTTTTTAATTATCCTCAAGGGGCGCTGCAATTACTTTTAGTAGATAGGGCATCATCACTTTAATATAGTTTTAACGTGTGCAGTACACTCATGCATGAGCACCCATAGAACATATTCAAGGGGAGGACTAACGTAAGTAAGGCAACCTCAAAGATAAGACGTAAAATATCGACTAGCTTGATGCCTTCTTTGGGACTTTGAACATCTGGGGTGGGGTGGGGAAGAAGTTCCCCTTTGGACTCTCCTACGAGCCCCATGTACTCATGGACATTTCTTTACAAAGTTGATAGGGTGTTTCCCTCACAGTAAATATCGTCATATGTGTGACAGTGACGTTGCACTCACGTGACACCTGGGTCACAATGTGACATCATAACTGTGACTTCTATGCGACGTTACGTATTAGTAACTTTGTAACTTCATTGTGACTATTCTGTGACGTTTCCACAATTTAATTAATACGTGACAATGTGACGACATTACAATGGCAATTACAATGTGACGACATTACAATGGCAATTACAATGTGACGTCACAAACAAGTTAATATGCGACGTCACAAACGACCATGAAAATAACCAAAATGATTTCGCTGTGATCTCAATATGACATTGCCGAGACGTACTGCGACGTCCCCTGACGTCCCAAAGTCACAGTGTGACGTAAATCTTACGTCACTGTGAAAAAAAATGCTATGAGGTTAGAACTCCGTTACAAAATTAAAAATTGTCCGATATATCTTATGTTCATATAATCGTTTACGAAGGCAATTGTTTTACTGTGTAGTTTGGACCAGCTTTTCAATTTAGGTTTAAAATACATTTTAAGTTACATTTTAAGTTACATTTAAAGATACATTATAAGTTGCATTTTAAGCTGCATTTAGTTTACATTAAGTGACATAAAAGTTATTAACGACTTCGTTATAAATGGCAATAATGATATCAGAATTACAAACTTATAAATAGTGAGTATAGCAGTGTTATAAAAGTAGCATTTCCTTTCTTTCCAAAATGCCTTCAAAATTATTCTATTTTTAAAGGAAACGTAAGCGAAACCGAAGAATCTAACTTCAGCGTGAAATATTTTAATATTTATATTCCTATGAAACAAGAGAGCGGATGTGCAAAGCTTCTCTTCAAGACCGAATGACAAAAAATAATAATAGAACGCAACTATGGGGCGTGTCTTCTATTATCCAATCAAAAGAGCTCCCTCGAGGAATGAAAATTGTGAATGACAGATCGCTCGGAATTCAGATTTTTTTCTTTGTGCAAACCCTAAACCTTGATAAAAACTGATAAGAAAGAAATAAGTTCTTTTTTATGCCGCATTGGATGCACCAAAACCTTAAAAAAATGTTCCAGAATGAACCGTTTAAAATGTTCAGGTGACTAAAATTCCATTCCATGTTAAGTATCATACGCCGAAGAATTCTATCTATCCATTTGAACTGCCGAATACGTATTTTCGCTGCGTTATGTATTGCAATAATATGTATAGAAGTAGATTCTTGTAGCCCAGGGCGCACAGGGGCGCGTCGTCGCAGTGCAAGAAAATTGACGCCCTTGGTTTTCAAGCAGCATGTCCCAAATGTCCCGGAACATAGTCTGGGAGCTAGTGGACCGCTCGAGGGAAGAATATGGAGAGATGATGCCAGATTTAAAAGTCTAGTACCTAATTATAATTCGGATATTGTGTTCAAGGATGAAGAAGGAACTGGAGTAGACAGGCTGATGTCAAGAGTAAGTTATTTCTTGGTGTATTTTTCAGAAAGCCAAATTATTGTTAATTGTGTCGGATCCTTGTACAAGATCAGCCGTGATCTTCCTTTTAAAGGATGGGAATTCGTTTTCAATAGAATATATTTAAAAAATAAAATCTTCGCTGAATCATTTATACTGCTGATCAATTGGACGGGTTGGGAACCAGTGACTTTGATCAATGCATCAAAACCGGATCACCCACATCCAATTTTAAAATCATGTAATATGCAGATATTTTTAAATAATAGAATTTTTGTCAGTTAGATGGCGCTAATATACCCCCAAAAATATCGTAATGTTTTCTTAATACGTCAGACGATCATTACAGACCTCTCGTTCATCAGGATTTTCAGGGTTTTTTCCCCAGAGTGCCACAATTACTTTCCCTGGAATACATGGTAATGTATAGGGAAAGTATTGGAATCATGTCGAAAATCGCAACTCGAGTTTTCGACGGATCTACACGTTTCGAGACCTCTAGAATGCGAAAAAACTATTTTTAGCGTGACGTCTGTGTGTGTGTCTGTGTCTGTGTGTCTGCTCTGTGTGTCTGTCTGTGCAATGTAAGTATCCACTGTAACTCAAAAACTAATGAACCGAATTTCATAAAATTTGGTAGGTAAGTCACTTGGATGTGACCCTGGTGCTGATTAGTTTTTGATACGATTCGTAAAAACAAAACTCGCCTTTTTTTGCGAAATGGCTCGTAAAAATTTCACTTTTTCGCTTTAGCTAAAATACTAATTGATCAAATTTAACAAAATTTGGTAGATAAGTTACTTGTTAGATACTTTGGTGCTGATTAGAATTTGGTACGATCCGGAAAAGAAGAAAGTGCCTTATTTTACGAAATGGCCAGCAAAAATTTCATGTATCCACTCTAGCTAAAATACTAATGGACCAAATTTCACAAAATTTGGTAGATAAGTTAATTGTGGGATACTCTGGTGCTGATTAGATTTTGGCATGATTCGGAAAAGAACAACCTGCCATTTTTCACGAAATGGTCCGCCAAAATCATCAAAATCTAAAAAAAAAGACTAAGTAGTGTATACTTAATTGTATTAATTAAATTCTTGTTTAATACGCAATATTTGAAGATAAAAATAATATAACACACTCCTTTATACTTTAGGGCTAACCATTCTCAAGATATTTGAGATTTCTTGCATTTTTGTTACGTCGATTTCGGGAAAATGTCAAATTACCAAATAAAAACAAAAATTGAATTAAAAATGCAAATTTAGTGTTATTTGTTTCAATTAAACTCAATCTAATGAATTATTAAAGAAATAAAGAAAATATGAATTTGAGTCTGCAGGGAAAATCATGTGCTGCCCACATCAGATTTTTTTTATTTTGAAATATGTATCTAGCCATTTTGAAGAGTTCATTAAAGAGTTTTAGCAACGCAGTCTCTATTTTAGACAGTTTTTCCTGAGTAAAACTGAAAGGCCTGCTTGTTCTCTGTCTAAAATAGATTCAGTGGCCTTCCTAGTAATTGTTGAAAGATTATGGATTTTAGAGAATGGATATTTCTTCTGAAACACTTCAACGTCACCCTTATAAGAATGGCTAGAAAAATGGTGCTTTAAAAAACCTTTTATTGTGGGGAAACGCGATATTCTTTTAAATACGTCTGGAATGATCGACGAACGTATTAAACACAGCAAACGATATTTCTAATATATTTTTGAGGGTATGTTAGTGCCAGCTGAATGAGAACAAAATCTACTATTTCAATTTCTTGGTACATAATATGATTTGAAATTTTAGTGCACGCGATTTTTTAATTCCGCTGTAGTTGGTTAGGTTTCTGCTGACCGCTGCATTTCATTTCATCTTGAAGCAAGTGCATTTCAATTTATATGCAGAAAATATTTTTTCAATCACCAAGGAGTGGGGAACTCATTAACATTTTTATAATGTTCGAACAATAATGATACAAAAAAATAAATAAACGCCTGCGTCTAGTATAAGTTTCTCCAAAGTAAAATGCCTCTAATGTTTATATCTTCATTAGAATAATCGTTAAAAAAATGTCATTACGTTTGATCAATTCGTTGGAAAGATATATTTCATGAGAAAAAGCAAATTGCCAAATAACTTAAGTATGGCACGGGTGATTCTTGAAATATGATACCTATTTGTTTCTGGTTATAAGAATTTGCAAAGTATCTACACGTTTGATAATAGTGAATATATTTAATTTTTATAATGTTTTCCCGTTTTAAATGAAAATCGTATAGTTTATCAAAAAAGGGGCATGTTTATATTTTGCAAATGATGTCATTATTTTTGGAAATATACATAAGAAATGACTATTTCATCTAGATTATTTCTACTATGACTATTTCTACTATGTTCTACTAGACTCAGTATTTTTTTGGTTCAAGTTATTTAATTTAGAATGATTGTTTTCGGATAATCGATTTTTTCGATAGAATTTTTTCGAAAGATTAAGAACTTTCCCCTAGTGAGTTTATCTTCAAAATAAATGAGGTCTCAAACGCTTGTTAATTGATACAATCGTACAAAATTTCTTTCAAATTGACCAATTTGTTTATGGAATGTAGTAACAGCAGACTCACAGACAGACAAGCACAATGACATTATTGAAAACATTGGTGATTCGCATTCAGGATTGCTCAAAATATATAGGTCTATCAAAACCTGAGGGTTGAATTTTCGACTCCTTAAAACTTTATTTTCAAGTAATTAGCGTGTTGTAAAGGAAGTAAAAAATCTTATATTTGAAATAACATTCCGTTTTTTTCTTTTTACCAGACTTTTTAACTAAAATATTTTGAATAATTTGTTAAAAACAGATAGGGGCCATACCATATGTTGAAGGTTTTATCTGGAGAACTCGTCTAAAAGAAACTGTGCCGTACTAACATTACCTGTCAGTAAAACCACGCAAAATCATTCAATACTGTCTGAA
This sequence comes from Amaurobius ferox, assembly GCA_951213105.1. Classification (NCBI taxonomy): domain Eukaryota; kingdom Metazoa; phylum Arthropoda; class Arachnida; order Araneae; family Amaurobiidae; genus Amaurobius; species Amaurobius ferox. The sequence goes on along the minus strand of OX578140.1, from coordinate 92,330,418 downwards.
AATTTACCATTTTTTTATTTTTAGAATTATGCTTTTTCGATCAAATAAGTAGTTATGTTTTCAATTGTTCCATTTTGACACTGAATATAAAGAATACAGTTTTTTCGCGATATGTTAACAATGGTATCGAAAATGCTTTATTTGTAGATTTGTGTATTTGCACTGGAACTGAAATCATTTCAAAATAGAGACACTTCAACTTTTATAAGGAATTCTCTAAGAATGTATCAAATATATGATTCCAATCTATCTATCAAATATATGATTACAAATGTTCTTGCAATTTGTATGTAATTACCGAACAATGCCGGTTTGTCGTTCATTTGTAAATTCTTTTCATCGTTGATGCGTGAAAATGCACATATGCCAAACTTTTTATTAATTTATAAGGTCTTATTTTTAACTTGTAATTGAAAATGCCATTTAATATTATTTGTCATTTAAACTATATTTTTCTTCATAGTAATAAAACGCATAAGTGCATGCATTAAAAATCCTCGTGTATTTAAATGTATCTGAAACATAAAAAATACTTTTAGTGACCAAAATATAAACTTTCAACTTTTGAAACGCAAATTATTATAAACTAACCACACACGTTTTCGAGGAAGAAAAACTAATGGTCACAACATGTGAAACTTGCACACTTAATAGAAGTTCTGAGTATTAAAAACCGCTTCAAATTTAAGCATCATTAACTGGCGTGTGGCTCCACTCAACTTTCTCTTTCCAGAACGCATTTTTAACACTTTACAACAAAGTTGAAAAGTGTTTATGACTTTGTTCATTCTGTCTGTCTGTCAGTCTGTCTGTCCGTTAGCACGATAACTGCCGTAAAAATGACTTAATCAAAATGAAATTTTAGTATGTTGTTCAGACGGTCTGTAGAACCTATGGGACTATAAATGAATAATATCACCCAATTAGTTTTGGATTGAACCCGGGTCGAAAAAATGAAATACATTGAGCCCTATGGGACCTAATTTTTCAAACATTTTTTAAGCAGATTTAAAATTCACAAATTGCTTCGAAAATTTTAGGTAATAGTCAAATTGTTCCATAAAATATATAAAGAAAAATTCAGCGAAATATATTCAGTAGTTTTTTAAATAAAAATTAAAATAATAATTACACATCTTATATGAAGCGATCACGTGACCATGATATGAAACGATCACATGACCCACTTCAAAATGATATATGGCATCCATCTTGTTTCAAAATCGCGATTTTTTAAAGTTCTTTTTAATTCATATTGAGTGTTGTATCCGTCCTAAAACTACTTTATTTTTTCTTAAATTCTGTGCATCTACATACTAAAACAACACAATTACAATATATTTGACTTTAAATTCTCATTCAAATTTGATTATTTCTACAACTAAGCCTATTTTTCACTTATGTAAAATGTAAACAGCAAAATATGTAGAATGAGTTGTATTAGAATTACTGTATTTCTTTAACACAAAATAATTCAGTCCATGGAGTCTGCATGACTGATATGAATGAAATATTAATTGATTTTATAAGCAGAAGGACGATTTTTTTCGATGAAGTTTTAAGCATAGAGTTTATGAATTGTAGCTCCATGGTCTTAATTTTTAAATAAAATAAATTATTATAGTATTGTGATGAATGAAATCCTGCTTTTATAGAGAAATCCAGGCGTGTTATTTTTTCTATGACGTCATTTGAATTTATTTCAGTTGTTTTCGATGAAGTTTTCAAATATAATAAATTATCGTAGTATTATGATAGTTTTAAAAATATTACCGTGGAATGTATTGCATTTTAGAGATATTTAAACCAGGCAATTTATATTTCAATGCCGTTATTTGAATGAAGCTCATTTTTTTCATTGAAGGTTTAAGTTTTCAAATATAATCAATCAATATAGTATTGTGATAAGTTTTAAAATATTACCGAGGAATGTATTGCATTTTCGACTTTTTTAAATAAAATTGCATTGAAGTTGGAAAGTGTTTCATAATCAATGCTTTAAGCATGATTGATCTTTCTTGGCAGTACCTTTTTTTGCTTCAAATTGTGGAAGAATAAAATCAGTATCATGGGTCAAAAATGCTTACAACTGTAGAGTGTCACTCTTCGCTTTAAAGGGCTTGAAAAATGTTATCAATTGATACCATACCGGACAATGTACCTCTAAAAGAGGGGTAGCTTGCTCCCCGAGGGGGCTAATGGCGTCAGGAACAAAATATTGTATTGCTGTTATCTTTCACGACAATGATTGAAACTATTAAATCTCGTGATCATTGGGCCATAAATAAACCCTTTTATGCGTGTTTATGTCAAATTTTATTCTATGTTGCCATGTTAAAAATATATATATACACTCTATAACAAATAAAAGTCGACGCACCAAGATGGAGTTGTCCGATTGTGATAAAAATTGGTGGATGTGAAGAACATACACAGAAAAAGAAACGATTAAAATTTCAGAATAATTTAATGATTTAGAGTTTGCCCGTATACAAAGGAAGGAAGTCAATAAGGCGTTGATCCACCTCTGGCGTGGATGCAAGATGTCATCCAACGTGGCATAGACCGATAAAGTTCACGGATTGTGTCCTGCGGAATGTTTTGACAAATTGTCTCCAACTGTCGGGCTAAATCGTCAACATTCCCGGATGGTTGCAATCGCCTTCCCATAACGTCCCTATGGGAGAGAGATCAGAAGACTTAGCTGGCCAAGGAAGTGTTGGGCAAGCTTGAATCATAGCAGCAAGTGCCGTGTGCGGCCGGGCATTATCTTGTTGAAAAGTAAGTCCGGGGTGTCGCAAAAGGAACGGTAACACAATCGGTCGTAGAATGTTGTCTACGTACCGCTGTGCTGTCAGTTTGCCAGACATGACGACCAAAGACGTAAGATATTCGCAGTCAAAATGCAACAGAAATTTTGACCACAGATTCAGAGTCGCTCCTTATATACACCTGCTGAATGCGCAGTTCCGGTGCGCTGGAGCTCCCACTATTTATTCATTGGACAACAAATTTTATTCATTTGCATGTTCGCTCAAAATGTCTTTGCATACGAAATTTCATTACAATCGGACAACTCTTTCTTGGTGAATCGATTTTTTTGTTATAGAGTGTAATTTTGAATCGATTTCGAAGATTTCGCTCGAATTCAGATAAAATTCTATCTAGTTCTACATTTTTTGCTAACAAAGCAGGTTATAATGTTTCGCCAAAATTCATTAATATTTGTGGCCGCTATCTTGTAGCACAAGAAATCGACTACAGACGTACATACAGCTAGGCAGACTGACATCAGTCCAAAAATAGTCAAAACATGCTCAAAGAGTCTTAAAATGTATACTGGCATCAAAATCTCGAATTCGAAAATTTTCCGGAAAACAATACTTTTTCTATACTGTACTACATAGTTGGAGAAACTGAAGTGATGCACATTTCACAGTTTTGTTAACATGGGAATTCCGGTAAGTGAAACAGTATTTCATCACTTTATGTTGTGAATTTCTTTCGTTAATGTGTTCAGACAAAGTAATTAACTGTTGCATTAGAATTTTTTTTTTTAACAAAAGTTCAAAATTTTCGGATTTTTTCAATTATTTAGAGGTTAAGTTCAACGTGTATAAAAAGTCTCAAGTTTCTACCATCAGCGGTTTAGACTGCGGAAAGGGGGTCAGTCAGTCTCACTCAGCTGTATATATAAAGTATATAGTACTTAAAATAACATATACTCATGATGCTATGCTGTTTTTGAGACCCAGACCGTCCGATCTACCAGAAACGTGTAAGGTAACAGTTTGGACGGCCGGGAAGTTCATGATGCTATGTGAAGATTTTTTAGATCCGTTGTTACCATGAAGCATACTTTATTTAAAATGGAAATTTAAAAATTAGCCTTTTAAATAAAGCATGCTCATCTAAATCAAGGCGAGCTTAATTAATACCGCATCAATTAATCCTCATGATATATAATATATATTTATAACAAATGATATATCGCATAAAGTAAATCTCATGATATGTAATATATGTATATTTATAACAAATTATATATCGAATAAATTAAATCTCATATATAATATACAGGGTTTCCAGTGCTATCGGTGCCCAATGGCTATTTTCTCAACCGTTATTCACAGAGATACACTTTCAATTGCAAAAAATGTTTTAAATTTTAAAATATATTATCTTAGAAAGAGTTTAAATCAATAAATCCTACTAATTATATTTAGGAAAATCATCCTCATGCAATTTTATGCAAAATACAAAAAAAAAAACATCCTTTTATGACCAAAATTGACTTACTTATAGCTGTTTAAATTTGGAGCACTTTTTGTGTTGAGAAATGGTCAATGCGGTCCCTGATTGGTTGGTTGCCTGAAACGGGACATTTTTATGCGTGGAAAAGCGATTTAAGTCATAAAGTTTAATGCTTCATAACTCAGTGAATTTTGGTCGTAAAAGGAAGATTATTCTTTTATTTTGCATGAAATTGTATGAGGATAATTTTCCAGACTATAATTGATAGGACCGGGGAACCGTATAAAAATTTATATTTAGTACTTCTTTCAAACATGTATTTATTGATTTAAACTGTTTCTAAGATAATAGATTTTAAAATTTAAAACATTTTTGCAATTGGAAGTATATGTCTGTGACTAACGGTTGAGAAAATAGCCATTGGGCACAGATAGCACTGGCCATCCTGTGTATTTATAACAAATGATATATTGCATAAATAATATCTTATGATATGTAATATATATTTATAACAAAATATATTGCCCCAAATTATGATAATTGATATTAATTTATCTTTGCAAAGCATTCAACTAATCAATATCCGAATGTAGAAGTTGATTCCACGCATTTATTATTCTGCTGCCTATTTACATCTATAAATACATTGAAGCTACCAATTTGGGAAAAAAAAAATGATGAGATATAACAAGTTTTTCAATGTTCTCCCTTCAGTGGTGCTTGGAAAAGTGAAAATTAATTTTATTCGATCAAATCGATCAAAATCGAGGGTGTATGACGATTCAATGCAAAACAGTGCAATATAAATCTTATCATTATCCGAAATATATATGATTAAAAATTGTTAAAGAAAATGAGGGGCTTTTTGTGAAAATAATATTATTTTTACTTTCCCAGCAATACATGGTAATGTATAGGGAAAGTATTGGAATCATGTCGAAAATCGCAACTCGAGTTTTCGACGGATCTACACGTTTCGAGACCTCCAGAATGCGAAAAAACTATTTTTAGCGTGACGTCTGTGTGTGTGTCTGTGTGTCTGTCTGTCTGTGTGTGTCTGTCTGTGCAGATTTTGTATCCACTCTAACTAAAAAGCTAATGGACCGAATTTCATAAAATTTGGTAGGTATGTAACTTGTGGGCGAATCTGGTGCTGATTTGTTTTGGGTACGATTCGGGATAAAAGAACCCGCCTTTTTTTTGCGAAATGGCCCGCAAAAGCTTGTTTCCACTGTAGCTGAAAAACTAATGGACCGAATTTTACAAAATTCGGTAGATAAGTCACTTATGGGACATCCTGGTACTGATTAGATATCGGTACGATTCGAAAAAAAAATAACCTGATTTTTTTGCAAAATGGCCCACAAAAATCGCCAAAATCTAAAATAAAAACTACATATGATGCTCAAATATATCCAGTAAATGATTGCTTAATACGTGATTTTTAACGAAGAAAAGAATAAGCCCAACCCCATCACACTAGGACTAGCCGTTCTCGATATATTTTAGTTTTTTCGTATTTGCTCTACGCCACTTTTGAAAATAAGTCGAGTTATCAAATGAGAACGAAAATTGAATTAAAAGTGAATTAAATTTAATTAAAATCCAGAGAACGTGAATATAATTCTGCAGGGAAAGTCATGTGCTGCTCACATCAGATTTTTCTTCTTAGTGCGGAGTTTTAAGCCATAAAGTAGTGCTTTTGCAGGATTATACATGTATACAAATAGACGTCATGCAAAAAATAAGTAGATGATCTGGGATGCCTATAACGGGTAAAACCCTTTAAAAACGTGTTTTAACTTGTAAATCCAATTGCAGCCAACGAAAACTCTCATATACCCTCCAAAATATGTCTTAGAAATATCGCCTGCTGGCTTGAACACATGACATGATATTTACATACTATATTTACTGATTTTTATCAATCTTAGAATATGACTTTTGCTCAGAGGGAAACACTTCTCTAGCCATATGAGAGTGTCATTGAAGAGCTTCAGAATTCATTGAGGAGTTTCAGCAACTCGGTCTCTGTTTAAAAAACTTTGTAGAGTCCAGTTCGACAATAACAACTTGCAATTTCATCTCAGTAGCTCAATAGTAGAACGTCGGCTGTCCAGTTCGAAGATCTAGTGTTCGATTCCCGGATGGGGCAGCAATGTTCTTTACAATGGCGTCTGAACACATCAATCCTGTAGGTTAGTGCAAAAATGTCGGGGGTGTGACTGTGATCCTAGCATGATAAGCACGGGCTCGTTGAACTCTAGGAGATGGAGCGCTGATTTCAAATCAGAAGGATAGCGACCACGCAGGAGGCTAACCTGGGGGTAAATATAGCAGAAGGTGGTCAGTCAGATTGTCGTTTGCACACTAATTTGACATTAGAGGTAAAGAATGCAGAATCCACTTTGACAGTAAGAGCTTACAATTTCGCCTCAGTATCTCAACGGTAGACCGATTGGCTGGCAAGTTCGAAGATCCGGGATTCGATTCCCGGTTGGGGCAGCAAAGATCTTCATAGTTTCATCTGAGTTAAAATAAAGGACGTATCTGTTTTTGATTTGTCTGCAACAGAGCTAGGTTCTCGGAAACGCTTTATTAATCTCGAAATTGTTCAATTATGAAGAATTTTAGAGCATAGGCATTTCTTCTGAAATTCTTCAATTACACTGTCATAAAACTGGCGAGAGAAATATTGCTCTAAAATTAAACAAACATTTAATACTCTGCGAATACACCATGTTCTTCGATTGATAAAAGAAATATCTGTAATGATCATCTGACGTAATTTTAAAATCGACAGACGATATTTCTTATATGTTTTTGAGGGCATATTGGCGACACCTAATTGAATAAAATTCTATTATTAAGGTGCTTGGCAGAGGAGTAACCAAGTGCTGTTTAAAAATTTAAAATTACATATAAACAGTTTTGGAGGCTTTTACAGACGTAGAATTTTGGAATTTCTAACCGATAGGTATGATGAGACAAAACGTTATTAATGAGGTTTATTTTGCCCCAGCTACTTTTTTGTATGAATGTGCCAGAGTGCATTTTTTTGTATAAATGTATTTTTATTGCAATTATAATAACAATAACAATATAACATTATTTTGTATAAATATATTTTCATTTTTGCATCTAAAGTGTAAAGTCAACTGATTAATCCAGGGGCTTATTATTCGACATGTTGAGTAGGCCAATTGGAGAAATCCTCTTGGGGAAAAATATAGAATTTTCTCATTTATCAAATTCTAAATAATCCTAAAGCCTATTCAAAATCTTGCAAATGTCACATTTATCAGCTTTTCTCTCAAAAAGGTGGACATATAATCAAAATTTGCTAGAAAATCTGTTTAAGATGTATTTCAGTTCAAATTATATGTATAATGAGTGTTCTGTAATAATCGTTAAAGGAAAAATAATAAAATTTAAAAATTTCAAATTTTAAGGAACAGTAATGACTATTCGAAATATCGCAATGTCGAATTTAATTTATTTTTGCATTAAATTGGTAACGTATAATCAAAATTCTACAGAAAAATTCTTTTGACAGAGTTTGACATTCGATATGTTGAGTGTCCTGCAACAATCGTTAAAGAAAAAAATTCTCAAACGTTTCAAAGTACCTTATGACTTCTCAAAAATTGCACTTCCTCAAAATATGTCACATATCATTAAATTCTACAGGAAGCCTCTTTAAGTTGCTGATTGTCATATATTATGCTGATTGTCATATATCTCTCGTTTAGAAAAAATTATAAAATTTTTAGGGGACGGTGGGCGTTGAAATGAGCAAAAATCGACTAACAAAAATCAACAATTTTAATATATAACATTATTTTACACATTTAAAATTTACTTACGGGTGGGACAGCGTCCATCCCAAACGAAGAACCTCCCAAAAAGACAGGTATTTGACATACCCCATCCCAAACAGTTCAATCCCCCTTTGCAGGCATTGGCGTCCATGGAAATCGCCGACAGAAACATTGCCCCTGCTGCAGCATGCATTTTTGCGAAGCGGAATTTTCAAAGGTTTTACATTTTTAAAATACTCCTTGAGTCTTAATTTTTGTCTGAGATGCATGAAATTTAGCAAGAAGACACCTCTTATATTTTTTAATGAAACTGGGTATGCATTTTATAATTGGACTTTATTAAGGTAATTAAAAGTGAATAAGAACCTAATTAAATGATGAAAATTATGTTTTAATGCAGAAAAATATTTTTAAAAAAATTAACTTTCTAAGGGATTTAAAAATAAATACCCAAATTTGTTCATAATATGTTTTTGAGTGATTATAATGTAAAATTAATCAAAAATGCGAACAAATGGCACGCAAGGAGCATTTTCAAATATTCGTTAAAAAAATTAAATTAAAAAAAATACAAAATCATAACAAAATTGTAAAAAAAATTTAATGGTATTGTATATAGTAATGTTAAGAAGAATATTTATACAAATTTCCACGTTCTAAGTCAATAAATAAATAAAAAAAAATTCAACGTCCACCGTCTCCTTAAGATATCCTGATGACAGGTAAAAATCTTGCATATTTATTTATTTTCTCAAAAGAGAGTATTGGCAGAGTTCTGCAGTACATAAGTTAACAACAAACATTTCAAATACAATATGTTGAGGGTACTAATATTCCAAATATGCTAATGAAATATTAATAAATATGCAAAAATGACATGAAGGATCTGATAAAAAAAGCTAATCATCTATTCTTTAGTTTTATAGAAATCGCTAGTCTTAAAAAGGATTGAGATGTAGAGGTATTGCCAAGTTTGTCAAACTGTATGAATGTAAAGTATAGAGAACATTAGATGCAATTTTATTAATGGATACAGAAATACTCGTATGTATAGTTATTAAATGCAAACAAATTTACCTCTTTAATCCAAAGTAATTCCTTTCTGTAATGAATTTAAATAAATTGGATCGAATTTGGGTGGTTAAAAATTGATCTGCATATATTGCATCTCTTATTAGGTAAATTTACCAAGTTTATTTCGAAATACATCTTGAAATAAATAATTCGCTATACATTTTACTAATGAGGATTCATGAATTTTAGCAATATCTTTTCATCATAATCAATTTTATGACTGAAAATTTATTATGACTGACAACTTATATGATTTTAAAATTCGATGGACTCGACTTTTCGATCATTCTGTACTAAGTATTCCCAAGAAAATATAAATCATCATGCTTAATCATTGCATTATTATTTATTAAACTCTACATAAGTATATGCAAAAAACAAATTTCAAGCTGTTCCCAATTTCTTAATCTTAAACAAACCTTAATGCCGAAACTTGATTCGTGTGCTTTCCTAACAATGTTGAGTGACGTCATACCTACTTCCGCCCATCCAACATCTGATCAGCCCTCTGGGGTTCGATATCGAATTACCCATTTGCTTGGAGACATTCGACACCCCCCTCGATCTATGGAAGTGCATCCACTTATGGGATGAAAGTCAATTTGCACATAATAAAACGTCGCTTGTCACTTGTCTGCGGAATTATTACCGTGAAAGCAGCGTAATATCAGCGGAAGCTAGGCGTAGCTTTGAACGCTTCATGGCTGCCAGAAAATTATTCTCGAGATTCGGTGAAGGGCAAGGGTTTGTTTTTATAAGTTTTGAATTTCCATACAATGCAATTTTTTTAAGATAATTGAGAGTAAGTAAAGATGGGGCGTAATTTTTAACGTTTGCTTTTATGAAAATATGTGTTTCATGCTTCAAGTAGATAAAATTAATAATAGTAGAAAAATGTAATAATAAAAAATTCAAGTAATATTAACATCACCATAGAAGCAAAATCATGGCCATATATATATATATATCTTTTAAAAGTTTAAAGGTCTAATTAAAAGGTTTCGTATCCACAACGGTTTCAGTTTAGCGTGCGCAAAGCAGCAACAAATAAAAATGGATGATTATAAATAAACAGACATACCGGAAACCATAACAATAGGGTTAACGAGATTGTAAAAATCACATAATAATTGAAATAATAATTGAAATAACAAGATAATAATTGAAAAATTAGCTATTTGCTTTGATTCTTTCTCAAGCTAAATCTCAAGGCAAATAGATAGTCCTTGGATATTTCTGGAGATAACAGATATATATTAATATAGATTAATATAATTATTTATCCATGGGGGTCGATGAGCATTTGATTATATATCGATGTATACAAAAACACCTATATATATATATATATATATATATATATATACATATATATATATACATATATATATATATATATACATATATATATATATATATATATATATAGATATATATATAAGAATGTCAAAAAACAGTAATTATCAATGTACAAATAGTACTAAATCAAATTCTTGCAATTTTTGACTTGTTACATATATATATATATATATATATACATAGGTGTGTATATATATATATATATTCAAGTGCCAAAAGTCATGGGATACCTCTCTAATATCGTGTTGGGCTCCCTTTATCTTGGCAAAGTGCAGCAACTCGACGTGGCACGGACTCAACTAATTAGCTGAAGACTCCAGGAGAAATGTTCAGTTATGCTGTCTCGATAGTAACCCATACTTGCGTGACTGTGGTAGGTGCTGGAATTTGGGCAGGAATGGCTCTTTCGATCATATCCCAAATATGTTCCAAGGAGTTCCTGTCTGGTAATCTAGGTGACCAAATAATGTGCTGAAATTACCCAGAATGCTCCTCAAACTTATTGCGAGAAATATGCACCCGGTGACACGGGGCTTAATCAACCTGGAACATCCCAACATTATCGGGGCACGTGAAATCCATAAACGGCTGCAAGTGGTCACCAAGTAGCTGAACATAGCAATTTCCTGTCAATGACCGATTCAAATTGACCAGAGGACCTAATCCATGCCAAGTAAATACTCCCCTCACAAATATAGAACAACCACCAGCTTGCACAGTGCCTTGTTGATGAGTTGGATCCATAGCCTCATGGGGTTTGCGGCACACTCGAACGTGAACATCAGCTCGTACCAACTGGAAACGCAACTCATTGGACCACGCTACCTTCTTCCAGTCATCTAGGGTCCATTGCATGTGTTCGCGAACCCAGGTGATGCGTTGAAGCCGATGATGTGCTGCGAGTAAAGGCACTCGAATAGGTTTTCTGCTGCCATAAATCATCAACGCTAAATTTTGCTGCACAGACCTCACAAATACGCTTCTAGAGCGTCCCTCATTGAAAGTGGTAGTCAGTTGACGCAGTTTCGTTCGTCTGTTAGCACGAACGCTTCTGCTCAGATGTCGCTGGTCTCGATCATTCAGCAGACGTGGCCGTTTACTGCGCATTCCAATGTGGGTGGTAATGCCTTCCATGAAGTACTCTCGATGCACCCTTAACACTGTCGAACGAGAAATCTTCAAATTCTAAACAACTTTCGAAGTGGTCAGTCCAGTGGTTAGCGTGTGGGAATTGCACTCGGACAGCCCGGGTTCGCTTTCCGCCACTGCCAAAACTGCCGCCGCGTTCACGCAGAGTACGATCACGTGTTAAACACGTGGGTCTATAAGTCCTTCAGAGAGATTGGTGGTAGGGGAAGGAGGGTACGGCCCCTGTGGATGCCTCCCCATTTGGTTCCGATCTAAATTGGGTGGCACTTCCCCGTCGTGCAAACATATACCTTATACCTCTCTAGCAGGTTGGGTGGTCTGGATCAGAGCAGAGGAAGAACAACTTCCGAAATGCTATGTCCCATGCGTCGAGCTCCAACTATCATTCCACGTTCAAACTCAGTTAATTCCGCTTAGTTAATTATCATGTTATTTAACGTTTCACAAGATATTAAAGAGTCCAACAGATAACACTCTGACTCTTTATACTCTTTTAACGCGATGCGAACGCCACTTGTAAATTTGCATACTGCTTATCCCATGAATTCTGCACTTCATTGTATATATATATATATATATATATATATATATATATATATATATATATCTGTATATATGTATATGTATATATATATGTATATGTATATATGTATATATATATATATATATGTATATGTATATATGTATGTATATATATATGTATGTATATATATATATATATATGTATGTATATATAATGTGTGTGTGTATACATACATATATATTATAAAATATAAAATATATGTTAAAATTCAGTAAATTTTTAATAAGTTAAAGGTATAAAATAAGTCAACGTACTACTTGTAAAGCGCCATGCTGATATTTACATGTGTATTATCATATAAATACCCAAATAGGGCAAGTAACTATATACTCCTAATAATGCTAGTAAAGTAACTGAAGACACAGCCGGGGGGAGTTGCGACCCCCATCTCTCAGGGTAAAGCTTTTTTTCGCCATGGCAAACGCTCCCGGTAGCCGATATTCCCCACACCATTTTCTTCATGACGCTTTCAATACCATAAAAGCAAATTACATACAAATATATACATTTTCTTCCGATTTTAAAACTTGTAAATCCACAAAACTATTAAACTATTCTTCTAATACAGTTCATAAAACAATATAAAATTCACAAAAATTGATCTTAAATACTAATGTTTGAAATTACTTCACTACTAGTTATTTACTACTCTAAAATCAACCACAACAACTAATTTAAAATACTAATGTTTTAGATTACTTCACTAGTGTTTATTTAATACTATAAAATCAATATATTCACAAATGGGCCAAAGTCGTGTTACTAAAAATTCATAACTCAAAATCCCAGAACCCTATAGGAATTTTGCTTGATACTTTTCTCGTAGTCACCTTACCCAAGCACCTTCATGCCCATCCATTCAAGCCCCATAACAAACTAATGTGTGAAATCAAGACAAAGAGGTTACTTTTAAAAATTGGACCCAAGACCTATTGGCAATTTTTATCATAATATAAAAAATACATAATCACAAAATTACACAATCGAAATCAGTTCATTTAGAAATCAGCAACCGAATTAAGGCATTATAAAGACAGACAGGCTTATGTGTTGGAAAATTTAGATTTCCCTATTTAGCTATAATACCAAAGCTACATAAGGATCCCATGAAATTCCGACCTGTTACTATCGGTTTTAAAACATATTTAACCAGGGCTAATAAATCGTTATTGGGTCATTTAAAATTGGTTCTACGGAAACTCTATAACCAGGGCAGCTACTGTATTAAAAATAGTCTTGAAATAGTTAAAAAGCTAAAGGAAATGCCTAACATCAGAATATATAAGAGTTAGGACTTTGCTTTTTAATAATATAGACATTGAGGATCTATATAATATCCTTATAGAATTTTACTATAGTTGTGATTTACAACTTTATATAGTTATAGGAGAGTTCAAGGCTTTGGTAAAACTGGTTTTATTCGAAACAGTTCTTTTTAATCGAGAAAACTTCTATAAACAGATTAAGGGGATCCCAGTAAGTGGTAACTGCTCTTCTATTCTAGCAGATATTTACTTAGATAAATAAGAAAGGGAGACACATATTTTAAATGAGGTATTATTCCTTCGATACGTAGACGATCTCCTATTCGGATTTTAGGATTGAAATTATACAGTGAAGTTTTAAATTTAATAGAAACAGCGTGTAATGAATTTCAATATCTATATTTTTTGGATCTCACTATAATGAAACCTTCGGCATTACAGAGTTATTGAATGTATGATAAGCGTAGCACCTTTAAATTCGATATTAAATATTTGACGTCATGTTCTACTTGCTTCCACCGAAACATATTCAGAAATCTGATTATAAATCAAATGCCACGCCACAAGTTTTTGAATTCTACCAATAACGATAGATACATTTCCGATCGCCGCTTTCTGAAAGAGGCAATTAAAGAAGATTATCCACCAGATTTTCTGATAAAATTAGTATCCAATTATAATAGTTTAACTGTGACCATGACTAAAAAGAGATTTTTTGGAGTAAAAACAACATGCGACTATTCATATATGGCTTAGCAGCGGTATTGTAATATGCAGAGTATGGAACGGGTAGAGCGATATTATGGATTATAAATCGGGTAGCTCTATATGGCTACACACAGGTATTTCATAGCCGACTCTATATTTGGTAGTCATGTTATTATTAAATGTTTTTCAGCACGTTTTAGACGAAACAAAAATTGTATAAAAGTAATCATAGAAGTTTTTTGAATAATCTGACGAGCATTTATTATTTACTTCAGGGTGCAAGTATAGGAAATATTATACCAGAAAACTGTTTAACATCAATGAATATCGGGATGGTCCAATGGAAAGAGTTATTCGGAGAGTCTGAAATATTGTGTATTTTTGAGATTTTTTATTTAAATTACGATAAAAATTGCCAAAAGGTATTGTATCCAATTTTTAAAGTAACCACTCTTGGATTTCAAACATTAGTTTATTATGGTCCTGAATGGAAGGGCGTGAAGGTGTTTGGGTAACGTGAGTGCGAGAAAAATGTTAACCACAATTCCTATAGGGTTCTGAGATTTTGAGTTATGAACATTTTGTAACACGACTTTAGCCCATTTGGACTTGAATATATTGATATTTTATAGTATTAAATAACCACTAGTGAAGTAATTTCAAACATTAGTATTTTAAATTAGTTGTTGTGGTTGATTTTAGAGTATTAAATAACCACTAGTGAAGTAATTTCAAACATTAGTATTATAGATCAGTTAATGGGGATTTTATATTATGTTTCATGGACTGTATTAGGATAATAGTTAAATAGTTTTGTGGATTTACAAGTTTTTAAATCGGTAGAAAATGTATATGCTTGTATGTAATTTGTTTTTATGTTTTTGAAAGCATCATGGAGAAAATAGTGTGGGGAATATCCGCTACCGGGAGTGTTTGCCATGGCGGAAAAAAGATTTAACCGGAGAGATGGGGGTCGCAAAGCCCCCGGCCATATCTTCTGTTACTTTACTAGCATTATTTCGAGTACATAGTTACTTGCCCTATTTGGGCATTTATATACATACATATATACATATACATATATCTATATATATATATATATATATGACAACGTGTAGAAGGTTTACAATACAATTCCCATTACAATCCAATACCCCCAAGGAAAAGGCGCAAATGCAGCTCACTATCCTAAGTAAAAATATGAATAAAAAGATAAAGTAATGAAAGGGAAACTAAATGCAATGCAGCTAATGGTAGAGGGGGATTGCGACTCCTCATTCCCGCTTAAAGCAGCTTTTACAGCCCGGGCAACGCTCACGGAACCGTTGCATTGCAAAGGCTGACCCCCCATATGTGCATAGTCAGAAGCACCCATCAATGGAGATGCAGAGCGACCGATAATGAAGGTCAAGATGGGAACGTGTTGTTGTTGAGACCCAGACCGTCCGACCTACCAGAAAGGTGTAAGGTAACTGTATGGACGGCCGGGAAGTGCCACCCAATTTAGACCGGAACCCAGTGGGGGAGGCATCCACAGGGACCGTAGCCTCCTTCCCCTACCACCAACCTCTCGGAAGGACTTACGGACCCACATGTTTAACGTGATCGTACTCCGCATGAACACGGCGGCATTTGTGGCAGCGTGCAAATCTTAGCGCGCAAACCACGGGGATACCGCACCCGAGATGGCCAACAGCACGCGGTGTTCCGAGGTGGTCACCCACCAAGTACTAACCGCGCCCGATGCTGCTTGACTTCGGTGATCTAACGAGAACCGGTGTTTTCAGCACGGTACAGCCGTTGGCCTAAGATGGGAACGTGTGAATAACCAGAAAATACTGCATTAATTAAGACTCAGTGCGCATGTTGTTGTTGTTGAAACCCAGACCGTCCGACCTACCAGAAAGGTGTAAGGTAACTGTTTGGACGGTCGGGAAGTGCCACCCAATTTAGACCGGAACCCAGTGGGGGAGGCATCCACAGGGACCGTACCCTCCTTCCCCTACCACCAACCTCTCGGAAGGACTTTCG
Source organism: Amaurobius ferox (assembly GCA_951213105.1). Classification (NCBI taxonomy): domain Eukaryota; kingdom Metazoa; phylum Arthropoda; class Arachnida; order Araneae; family Amaurobiidae; genus Amaurobius; species Amaurobius ferox. The sequence continues at coordinate 92,314,174 of OX578140.1, read as the reverse complement.
GACCCACATGTTTAACGTGATCGTACTCCGCATGAACACGGCGGCAGTTTTGGCAGTGGCTGGAATCGAACCCGGGCCTACCGAGTGCAACTCCAGCGCGCTAACCAATGGGCTACCGCGCCCTCTCAGTGCGCATGTGTAAGTCTGCAACAGATCTGCAGTAACTATCTCAATCCAGTAAAATCCCTCTGGAATGCATTGGTTACGTGTTTATCGTTGAGAAACGAAATATAATATTTCTTCAAGTTGATAGGGTAATTCTTATTAATAGCCTCTTATATTATTCCATTGTTACTGGAAATGTAATCTTTAATTAAAGTGTTACATACCAGATTTCTTTTGAAATGACCCAAAAGAATATTCCTAAAGACATTTCTAGATAGGTTCGTTCTCCAGTTGATGATATGGTTTATTTTGATCTTGTAACTAGCTCGTTTGTTGTGTAAACACGTATATATACCATATTTTTTGTGGTACTTAATAGTGATATCTAAGAAATCTACAGATCCATCCTCTTTACCACTGTTTTCTATCAATTCCAGATTTTGGGGATAAAAAGAGAAATCTAAATCTGGTGCATTTTTGTAATAACCATAAAGCACATCATCTACATAACGGAAATATGGTATTTCATATAATAAATGTGTGCCTTTTTCATATTTGGTAAGATAGATGCCAGCCAATACGGAGGAGCATGCCCCCCCATTGGTATTCCCCTAATCTGTTTATAATAGCTTTGTCCGTCAAATAAAATATTTTCTCTTAATACTATATTTACAAGATCCATGTATCTGCGATAGGTAATATAATTTTTCAAATCATATTCCTTGTAAATTTCCTCCATAATCATATAAAGTTGCGTAATACCAATATTATTAAAAAGATCGCGAAAATCATAACTCTTAAAACTCATGTCTTTATTACAAAATTTAAGTATTTTTATAATATCTTGGCTGTTCTTGATCATAACTGTACCTTGTTTTTGAATATCAATCAATGCATGTGTCAGACTATGTAATAGTTTTAAATTGGCGATGGTCAAATATGATCCGCAGCCCACTGTGACTGTGCGGAATTTCACAGGTTCCTTATGCAATTTTGGTATTAGAACCAGATAAGGGAACTTACTATATTTTAAATCAATTCCAATTCTTTTGTATAAGGCTTTGATCCTCTTATCAAAGACATTACTACCCGGAGGTAATGGTGTATACGTATCTTGATCCTGTTAACACTTGTTTAGATTTTTCACATAATATTTCTTGCATATAAAAGCATAATTAGACACTATTTTATTCGTATAAGTCAATACATAGTTTTCTTTGATATCTGTGATTGATCGTGGAATGGTGGTTACCGTAGTTTTTTATAATGCTTTTTGTAGTAATAGTGAAAACCATTTTTTAAATATATATTTTTTAAATGATATTTCCATTCACTGAATGTATGAATAGGTATACTCCATTTTACAGCCAATCGTTAAATAAAATGATCCATATCGTCATTGAAGTCTTTATAAACATTTATAAAATCCTGCTCTCGAAACTTAGTACCCAATTGAAAATTTTTTTCAGTTGTTGATCTTCAATGAATTTCAAGTTACCGGTTATAATATGTTGGTGGTAAGGGTCTCTATAAACACTGTCTTTACAGTTACAGTTTCCCTTTTTATACACTGTGGCATTTTTACAGATATGTTTGCAGTTATATAGATTTCTGCCGTTAGTACGGACGAAGAGGTAATTCAGCTTTATAATACTGGAAGGGATTGGCAAATATTTATTAATATGGAATAGGAGAGAGTTGAAAGGTATTCTGTCATAATTCTTGTTTTTACAGGTGGTCATAAAAAATTCTTTTGTAACATTTTTCTGTTTTTTTTTTGACTCAAATTTATATTATTTTTGTTGGCCTTTAACTTGATCATATCCATCACAATAGCTATGAACTTATAATTTTCTTCCGTGTGTTCATTAGGTTCTTTGGAAGTATATAGTAGTATAAATTGCCATATTCGTGACAAAAATTTATGTCTAATTCCATATACTACATTTTTAATCCAACTGATTTTCGTATTTGTGTCATTTTTAAATTTTTCAATAAAATACTTGATTTTTCCTCTGTATACTTATAACAGATCTTACGTTCTTTTTTTTAACACTTTACAACAAAGTTGAAAAGTGTTTATGACTTTGTTCATTCTGTCTGTCTGTCCGTTAGCACGATAACTGCCGTAAAAATGACTTAATCAAAATGAAATTTTAGTATGTTGTTCAGACGGTCTGTAGGACCTATGGGAAAATAAATGAACAATATCACCCAAATAGTTTTGGATTGAAACCGGGTTGAAAAAATGAAATACATTGAGTCCTATGGGACCTAATTTTTCAAACATTTTTTAAGCGGATTTAAAATTCACAAATTGCTTCGAAAATTTTAGGTAATAATCAAATTGTTCCATAAAATATATAAAAAAAATTCAGCGAAATATATTCAGTAGTTTATTAAATAAAACTTAAAATAATAATTACACATCTTATATGAAGCGATCACGTGACAATGATATGAAACGATCACATGACCCACTTCAAAATGATATATGGCATCCATCTTGTTTCAAAATCGTGATTTTTCTAAGTTCTTTTTAATTCATATTGAGTGTTGTATCCGTCCTAAAACTACTTTATTTTTGCTTACATTCTGTGCATCTACATACTAAAACAACACAATAACAATATATTTGAGTTTAAATTTTCATTCAAATTTGATTATTTCTACAACTAAGCCTATTTTTCACCTATGTAAAATGTAAACAGCAAAATATGTAGAATGAGTTGTATTAGAATTACTGTATTTCTTTAACACAAAATAATTCAGTCCATGGAGTCTGCATGGCTGATATGAATGAAATATTAATTGATTTTATAAACAGAAGGACGATTTTTTTCGATGAAGTTTTAAGCATAAAGTTTATGAATTGTAGCTCCATGGTCTTAATTTTTAAATAAAATAAATTATTATAGTATTGTGATGAATGAAATGGAGAAAGTTATGAATGAAATCCTGCTTTTATATAGAGATCCAGGCGTGTTATTTTTTCTATGACGTCATTTGAATTTATTTCAGTTGTTTTCGATTGAGTTTTCAAATATAAAAAATTATCGTAGTATTATGATAGTTTTAAAAATATTACCGTGGAATGTATTGCATTTTAGAGATATTTAAACCAGGCAATTTATATTTCAATGCCGTCATTTGAATGAAGTTCATTTTTTTCAATGAAGGTTTAAGTTTTCAAATATAATAAATCAATGTAGTATTGTGATAAGTTTTAAAATATTACCGAGGAATGTATTGCATTTTCGACTTTTTTAAATAAAATTGCATTGAAGTTGGAAAGTGTTTCATAATCAATGCTTTAAGCATGATTGATCTTTCTTGTCCTCTATACTATCGATGGGTTTTAGTTTGTGATATATTCCTTGACACAGGTTCAACTCTGCCATTCATACAGTTTTCCATATTAAAGGTTTCTTTAAAAACAACAGAGTTATTTCCATAAGGGTATGCCGTAGTGTATTGTCTAATGTGAGTACCTTCCCACCATAGTCTTTCTTTATGTCCAGGCACTATATCGAGGATAGTAACTTCAATCTTGGTAAAATCGTGTCTAATGAAGTGTCTTATTTCCAGATTTGATACTGGTATCTTGATTTTTGGATTTACTAATTTGGCTTCTGTGCAGGTTTATTCTAACATTCAAGGGATTCCCTGTTTGTCCAATATATCTTGTCTGACAAGTGAGGCATGTAATACAATATATGGCGTTATATGTCTTGCAAAACAGCCTATATTTAAGATCATTGTTCGGGATTTTTAGTGGGTAAGCAACTGAGCATAACTTGCATCTTTTAGAAGTGCACTTTCTAAATTTGTAATTATTCTTGTCATCATAATATATATATATATATATATATATATATATATATATATATATATATATATATATATCTATATATATATACATATATATATACATATATATATAGTATATTATATATATATATATGTATACTTCTATTGCCAGTAAATTATTACTGAATGGTTTAAAAGAGTTGAATCAACTATGAGTTATTCTAAGGATAACTATTTTGTTCATCAGCATTATAAATTGGAAAATATATTATATTTATGGCTTATAAAAAATTATAGTTTTCAAACAATCTATTTTAAAGACCCACTCTATAATATTACTATACACGATAGTTATAATGTTATGTTAACAGTTTTTTTTATAAATTAACTATTTATCCTTCCGAACATATTTAAATTTATTATTTTCTTAAACTTCTAAACTTTTTTATTCATTAATTATGTTTTACAGGGTAATAATTTATAATTACAAATCTCTGGTGACCCGAAGTCTGATTGTATCAGTACGTCAGTATCAAACGTCTTTTACACTTACTGAATACTTAATTCAAAGATATGTTGTTATGACTTGTTTAATTATTTCAGAAGCACTATATATTTAAATTTTTCCCTTGATAATATAAATTTATTACCTGCAATCCTTTTGGATTTGAATCTAAGTATAATTAATGTACTATAATTTATATGAAAACATATAATTTTTAACACTTTATAACATAGTTGAAAAGTGTTTATGACTTTTTTCATTCTATCTGTCTGTCAAGTTGTATGATAACTGCCTTAAAATGACTTTATTAAAATGAAATTTTAGTATGATGTTAAGACGGCCTGTGGGACATACTGGAAGGAAAATGAACAATATCTCCCAATTAGTTTTGGCTTGAACCCGGGTTCAAAAAATGAAATACATTGAACCCATGGGACCTAATTATTCAAACATTTTTTAAGCGAATTTAAAATTCACAAATTGCTTCGAAAGTTTTAGGAAATATTTAAGTTATCCCATAAAATGAAAAAAAATATTTTTGAAAATTATTTTCGATAGTTATTTAATAAAAATTTAAAATAATAATGTAAAGAGATCACATGACCCACTTCAAAATAAAATATGACATCCACCTCTTTTCCCAGAGTAAAAATCGTCATTTTAAAAGTTCTTTTAAATTTATATTTTGTGTTGCATTCGTCCTAAAACTGCTTTATTTTTGCGTAAATATTGTGCATCTAAATTCTACGCCAACGTAATTATAGTATTTTGAGTTTAAATGATCATGAAACTTTGATTATTTCTACAACGAAGCCTAATTTTAATGGATGCAGAATGTAAATAAGTGATTGTGAAGCTGAGTTGTATAAGAATTGCTTAATTTTTTTCACTCAAAATTATTTAACTCTGGAGTCAGGAATAAAAGTGTATGAATGAAATATTCGCTGCTTTTACACACAGAATCAGACGATTTATATTTCGATGTCGTCAGTTGAATAAAGTTCATTTTTATGAAGTTTTAAGTTTTCAAGTAAACTAAATCATCGTAGTTATGTGATAATTAAAAAAATACCACCGCTGAATGTATCGCTATTTGCGTTTCAGATGGAAAGCGTTTTATAATCTATGCTTTATGCATTATTGACCTTTCTTGTTATTTTTATGTTAACATGTTATCAACATTTAATTCATATATTTCTTCTATTTGTTTGTTTTAAAATACTATTGCTAATTAGTTTTTTTTAGAGTTCATATATTATCAAATAAAAAATATTGCAATATTATATGTATTTGCAACCTCAAGAATTAACAACCGCAAGTAAAATATATAATTATCCATGATATTTAGTAAACAGTACTGTAAAAAATTTAGATATACTAATAAATTATGAAGTGATATATCCGCAAATTGAGTACTATAAATAATTTCAATAATCAGTTTATTCATTAGGATATGTCCTGTATTATCGTTCCAATATAATATAGGTTTTATTTTCAAGAGACGGAGAACTGGCGATCATTGCTCACTTCCAATCTGATTATTCAGGTAGTGATAATATATCATCATTTTTTTTTTATAAAAATATAAATAAAAAAATTTAGAATCTCTGACGATGTCTTTTAATAATAAGTTAAATAAATTTACATCTTAGCTTGTGCAATAAATATGTTATGTAAGCGATCAATTGATAATCACGAGTGGTGCTAACTTTTGTTTATGAAAGGTAAAAATAAAAGTGACAAGAAAGATCAATCATGCTTAAGGCATTGATTATGAAACACTTTCCAACTTCAATGCAATTTTTTTTAAACAAGTCTAAAATGCAATACATTCCTCGGTAATATTTTGAAACTTATCACAATACTGCATTAATTTATTATATTTGAAAACTTAAACCTTCATCGAAAAAGATGAACTTTATTCAAATGACGGCATTGAAATATAAATTGCCTGGTTTAAACATCCCTAAAATGTTATACATTCCTCGGTAATAGTTTTAGAATTATCATAATACTACGATAATTTATTATATTTGAGAACTTCATCGAAAACAACTGAAATTAATTCAAATGACGTCATAGAAAAAATAGCACGCCTGGATCTCTCTATAAAAACAGGATTTCATTCATAACTTTCTCCCATTCATCTCATTCATCACAATACTATAATAATTTATTTTATTTAGACATTTTGTTTAAGACCATGGAGCTACAGAAAATTAAACTCTATGCTTGAAACTTCATCGAAAAAAATCGTCCTTCTCTTTATGAAATCAATTAATATTTCATTCATATCAGCCATGCAGACTCCATGGACTAAATTATTTTGTGTTAAAAAAATACAGGAATTCTAATACAACTCATTCTATATATTTTGCTGTTTACATTTTACATAGGTGAAAAATAGGCTTAGTTGTAGAAATAATCAAATTTAGATGAGCATTTAAACTCAAATATATTGTCATTGCGTTGTTTCAGTATGTAGATGCACAGAATTTAAGCAAAAATAAAGTAGTTTTAGGACGGATACAACACTCAATATGAATTAAAAAGAACTTAAAAAAATCACGATTTTGAAACAAGATGGATGCCATATATCATTTTGAAGTGGGTCATGTGATCGTTTCATATCATGGTCACGTGATCGCTTCATATAAGAGGTGTAATTATTATTTTAATTTTTATTTAAAAAACTACTGAATATATTTCGCTGAATTTTTTTTTATATATTTCATGGAACAATTTGAGTATTACCTAAAATTTTCGAAGCAATTTGTGAATTTTAAATCCGCTTAAAAAATGTTTGAAAAATTAGGTCCCATAGGGCTCAATGTATTTCATTTTTTCGACCCGGATTCAATCCAAAACTAATTGGGTGATATTATTCTTTTATATTCCCATAGGTTCTACAGACCGTCTGAACAACATACTAAAATTTCATTTTGATTAAGTCATTTTTACGGCAGTTATCGTGCTAACGGACAGACAGACAGACAGACAAAATGAACAAAGTCATAAACACTTTTCAACTTTGTTGTAAAGTGTTAAAAAGTAAAAATTCAAAAGTTAAAATACGTGACAATACTTTTAGTTGGAAACCCATTACATACTGGATATTTGCTGCGAAGAAATAAATGAATTATATTTATGCAAATTGTTCAATGGCACTTACCTAATGACAATTTCAATTATATTTTTTATGATTTACGGATTATAAACGATGATTATTTACATACGTAATAATAAACATCATAAAAATAATCAATCTTTTAACCTTTCAATGCTCATTGTATAACTTTGTTTAAGCATGATATTTATAATTCTAGTAACTGAAACTATTTATTTAAGAACCATACTCACTTTTTTGCCAGTCGAAGATTTAAAAGTCATTTATATAAAACAAACCATTAGAAGAAACCATATTTAATTATAATAAACTTTCAAAATCAGTCACATTAGACGTTGATAACATGTAGAAATACTATTTGCTGGTGTAGAAAATAAATATGTACACAGCAGTGGGGAGATATTATATTAAGTACATCAATGCATAACTTGGATATAGTAACTAGAGACTTAAATCTTGTTAAAAATGAATTACAAAAATGCAATATCACGTGGTACTACATGTAGATTGTCATCCGGTAGTGATCCTTCAGTTATCTTAAAATAGATTACTCAAAGATAAGTATATTTATAAACTGATATATAAATATATAAAACATTTTGAAACATTCAATATGTAGAAATATGCAGTAATTATTAATAGTACAATTGGTAATATAAAATTCTGTAAGTTACAAAATACCATTACTAACTTAAAGAATGTATTATAAATTTACAAACATCATTTGTTATGTAATGACCATGCAAAATTGAATGCACTCAAGGCCTTTATATGTTTAAAGATGCCTCAATATCATTTGTAACGTGATAATCTAAAGTGGTCATTTGTACCACAGCATTAATGTTTTCTGGCTTCACAGCAGTTCTTGGTCGATCTTCACGAAAATCATGAGATTCATACGTCCAAGATGGAATTATTTAAACCAGTTGTAAATTGTTGCTTTGGATGGTGATTTCACATCAAATTTCATTTGATTGACACACTGTTGCTGTATCAATACTTTGTCGAAAATCATAATAAATCATAGTTCGAAAATTCCTTCGAATTAAATCCATGTATTGTCACTATCTCTTTCAAAACGACGCCTTAAAAGTTGATTTATAGCATTTCTCGTCCTTTAACAGCCAATGTTCAGATGAAAGTTCAAATTTTAAAAGATCGTTTGCACAGAAAGCTGCTATATTTGGTGCTGCCACATACTAGAAACTTATGTACTGACCCTCGTATAACATATGCGGATAAAGCTTCAAACATCTATGCTATCATATGCAATACAGTTTATAAACAATTTTTGCTAGATTATTTAAAAAATAATGTTCTTTAAATTGATCCCCACGCGATTAATGCCGAGAAAATCGAATTGCATTTTCTTGATCTGGGTAAAAATTAGGAATCAACATCTGCATAAAAAATTATATTGAAGCCATCTGGATAAGATTTCACATTTTATCAACATTTTCTCATGTCGGAAGTGTGCCTATTATTTATGTTTTCATTATTTTAGACACATATTTCAGATACACTTATATATTTTATTAATTTATCATAATAAAATTTAAATAAAGCATAGTAAAATAAATAAAGTAGTGGCCTGAAATACTATATTAGAATTATTTTTTAACTTTCTATTTTGACAGAAATTCACATTATTTTAAACACATCTACCGCAGACTTTCTATAACAATCACCCTCTGTTTTCAACAAAAGTCAGGTAAAATCACATACCAAATTTATTGAATAGAATATAAAAGTCGAACATGGGGAGGTTACAATACGAATGTTAGAACGTAATTAAGAGAGGAATTACATGATCAGTTTTTCGGTTAAAAGACTGATTTTCAGAAAAAAAAAATTAATATAATCTCATTCGTTTAGCTATTGAATGGAAATAGAAATTAACTAAAAAAATTATCTTAACTTTTTGTTTTGTAAACCTGATTAGCTAAACAGGGAAGAAAGAGTAAATGAGAGGAAATACGTGTACATGATCCTTTAGAAATAGACACTAAAGATGTAAATAGTATAGAGTTATAGCGTTGTAAGTAGAGTTGCATGTAGAGCTTCAGAATTGCATGTAGAGTTGTATGCAGAGTGGTAGACTTGCATGTAGAGTTGTAAAGTTGCTTCTAAAGATGCATGTTGAATTCCTTGTAGAGTTGTATAGTTCTGTTTAGAGTAAAGTTGTGTGTAGAGTAGTATTGTATAGCCTATATATATATAATAGAAAATGTAATAATAAAAATTCAAGTAATATTAACATCACCATAGAAGCAAAACCACGGCCATATTGTCGATAAGGGAAACACCGGCCCAAATTCGATGATTAATCAGATTTAAATTCATCTTCAGGTTTGAGTATTTAATTCTAATTAACCGAAACAAATGCATGTTCCAGATTGAGCAATAGTACATTACAATAAATGCTCTAACTCAGACTACAGACATCAAAAGATGAAAAAATGAAGATAAGAAATATTAAGGAAATTTGTATTACCATGTCGCATGAACCTTTCTTTCACCACGTGTATACGCGATCCACCTCAGCAGAATGAATTATCTAGAAGCACCGGAATGAGCATGTTGAAATACAACCAGGGAGGCAGTACGGACGTTCACAGCAACACTCCTAGATCCGCCCAGTGAGTCAGAGCAGGAGACAGGACATTTACGCGTATAAGCAATTCAGAATATGAACATGAAGCAAAGATGAAAATTCTTACTAAACAACTCATTCATAGAAGAAATGGATAAACTAGAATGCCACTGCACACCATTATAAGGATTCACAAATCGTAGTTTCAAACTAGCTAAAGTTACAATTTTTTAGCGAAAATAAAATTCAAAAAATAAATATTAATGTATCTTATTTTCCGATTTTATGATTTTTCTAATTTTTTTGGCTTATTGTATTATTTTTCATTATTTTTCATTTTTATTTATTTATATAATTAATAAATAATAATAATTTTTTTTTGTTAGACACTATAATTGGGAAAGTTGTCTTGGATGTTATCGAGTGGAAGTTAATACACTGAGTTGATAATTTTAATAACAAATTTGGGAGGATATGCATTGTTAGTAGCTGTACTCAATAATTTTATAAAATGGACTAATTTATAATTTCCCTCACACATTTTATTGATTCTAAGAACCTGGTTTATTATAATATTTCTAAAAACTGATATATGCAAACAAGAGTCAAAATCTTGAATTTTACATGTATTAAATTTAAAATCCTGTCTTTTATAATACAAGTTTATAACCATATTACAATTTTGTAAATTTAAATTTAAATTCAAAAAGTTTGCAACATTAGAGTCATTATTACTTGCATTTAATTGTAAATTATTAGGATAAAAGTTAAATACTATAGGCATATTATTAAGGGGTACACATGATATGTCATCTAAATATCTAAATATGTATATATTATGCAAGCTTGGATTATTGTTCTTTTTATAGAAGAATAAATACATATATATAAATATATATAAATAAATAAATCTCTCTCTCTCTCTCTCTCTCTCTCTCTCTATATATATATATATATATATATATACTATCGCCATTGTCAGAAACTGGCGGCTATTCTATCGGTTTTAATTCGAATATGACTGTCCTGACGAGAATGCAATTTCGAACTAACAGTCATTTTTTGTGTAGTTTCAGTTGATTGTTTGTTGTTCATGTCTTGATCTTCAATCTTGACCTATTTATTATTGCCTTTTCTCGTTTTCCCGTGTTTGCTATTTTATTTTATATATATTTATATATATATACCTTTTTAACTATAATTTTTGTATACTCATCTTCCCCTCACTCCCTTTCCATTATAGTGATAAGTTAACTTCTATTTTTATCCTTAGTCTTGTTCTATAGTTACTTATCTGTAACATATATGCTAGAGATGGGTTTTTTTGTACTTACCGTAGTTTATGCATAGTTTTCGATTAAAAATTTCAATATATATATATACATATATTTCTAGCGTGCTCTATTTTCAAATATTTAGAAATGATTCCCCATGATGTTATTTCTTATCTTCAATTTTTTCTATAGAAGCGATTTAAAATGGCACACAATCACTCACTTAGGTGTTTATACGAGGATTATTTGAAAGTATAATCTTATCTGCGCTGAAGAGCAGTTTCTACATGGAAACAAAGTTTTTTCTTTTAGCAACATGCTTTATGCAAGTCAAATAAAAATCTATTTTAAACTTTTGCGAAATAATCTTTAAGTAAACAGTAAGTGAAACGTTGAAGTGTTTTGCAGCCTTTTTTGCAGCAGATATTGTATTTGTGCTATGTTTAAAATCAATATATTCTGCGGCTTTCTTTTATACTATCGTTGCTTTCGTTATCTGTGAGACTTCAAATTTTATATTGATGTACCCCTAATTCATCATTAATTATCATGGGTTATTTTATTAAAGTAAATTTAATTTTACTAGGTAATAAGCCGAAAATATCAATCATAAATTTCATTGTTTAAAACTGATATGCGTATAAAGTATTCAGAGTATTTCTTTTGCGTAATAAATTACTTTCCCTTTAAGTTATAAAATTCTGAAAGTTAGCCGAAATAATTCTCTATTAATAACTTCAACCTTTAAACTTTTACTAATTTTTATTTTAACCTAATTTTAACTTCACAAAAGTCTTTCTTGTATTGACAAGTCCTTTGTATTGACACTCTGCAGTAGGAGAACAGCCAATAACTGTGAATATAGCTTTTTAAATATAAGTGTAAATTATAACAATCGTTCTTTTACAGGAATTTACTCACATATTTGGTGGCGGATATATCTCGTACATTTTCTATGAAACCCAAAATTTTTAAACATACAGTAATCTCAAGTCCAGATTCGAGTAGAAGCCATTTGAGAGCGAGCCCAATGTTGTCATTCAAAATGGGATTCCATGAAAGTCTGATGGGGTGAAAAAGATCAAGTTACCAATCATTTTGTGATTGCAAAATAAAACTCTTGATTTTATTATAAATCTTGAATTTTCAAACTAAAATTAGTTAACTTCATATAACTTATTCATGCTTCCTTAAAGAAAGCAGACATGGGACAAGTCATTTTCCTCCTCATCATCCTCCTCCGCACCCTCCTCCTCCTCATCATCATCAACGGAACGACAATCCACTGCGGGCATTGCCTTCCTCAGAAGATCCTTACAAGCGTCCACTTTTGGAGCAATTCTCCTCTAATTTTTAACTTTAACACCTGAAAGTCATTGTCCACACAATTGTTCCATATCAACTTCTGTCGTCCTCTTGGTCTTTTCATGATCTGTGTGAACATAAACAAAAATTGTTGTTATTATATTGTTATCAATTCCTAGCAAATCTCCTGCCCATTGCATTATGCTAATTTTAATGGTGTTCGATTACGCTAGAATATTTTTACAATTTTCATAGTTTAAAATTGTATCTTATTCTCCAAATATCATTTTTATGAATTCCACAAAATATGCAGCGCAAAATTTCTCATTCAGAGATGCAAAGAGGTCTAACTTAACCATGTTCTGTAACAGTTCAGAGTTTCGAAGCATAAATTAAAGTAGGTCATAAAGTAGGAATTAAAGCAAAGCATAAATTAAAGTACTTTATATAGTTGTGATTTTGTTTTCCTCCTAATCAGCTGTGATCTAAAATAAATAACTTTGTCAACGAATGAATAGCGATGTGAAGCTATAATTTGTTTTGGGATGGAAGGAGATTTAAACTAATATTAATTTTAGAGTTTGAGATCTCTGGTTAAAATGCTCAACAGATTTAAACTTGTACAAACCAGCTTCAATTACAAGGGGGAAAGACCCACTTCTGATAAAAAAAATGCATCTAGTTTTGTCTTGATTTATTAGCAAATGCATTTTATCATTAGCTCTTTCTGGGGCAAGAATGGCCAAACTGTATGTATATTAAATGTAAAATCGATGGCTCTATCATCGACGGCTCTAACATCGATGGCTCTAACATCGATGGCTCTAACATCGATGCCATCAGCATATGGAAGAATATGAATAAATTTGTGGTAGATTTTTCCCTAGTGTTGATATTTAGAATCCTTAATTTTTCCAGGTCTAAGTTGAAAAGTAGTATTCATGAATTTAATTTTAAACGGAGAGTCTTGATCGCAGATTAAACCCATAAATGTGTTCAATTCAAGATCGCTTTTGAATTTCAAGTATGACAATTTGCAAAATTCAAATGTTCCAAGCGTTTACACAGTATCCATTGGACCGGTTTTCATGACTTTTATTTAAATGAAAAAAACCATTTATAAAGTAAGTCTCTATTTATCACAAGCTACGCCACGTACAAGGTCATCTCTCCATATTGAAAGAGTTGTTTGACAAATTTTGCGTTTCCTGCCGAAAAAACTATAGCATATAAAATATGAAATTTGGTACATTATTAGAGGAATGTTAGGTGAAAAGGCGGAAATTAAAACGTTTTTCGATTTAAACTTATTTTAAGAGATATTTAATGTCAAAGTCAAAGGAAGAGTATTTGAGCTGCGAGTTTTCTTCCTGGACAGAGTAGCAATAGAAGGAACACTAATTTTTGCTGGCATGCACTTACACAGACGAATTTTTGAAAGATCGAGCACCTTTTTTAAGTTTGTTTTTAATTTAGAGTAATTCAACATTTTATACACTTCTGAAGCTAAAATGTTTCTTAAGTAAGGGCAAAGATTCCTTAAGTAAGGGCAAAGATTTCTTAAGTAAGGGCAAAGATTTAATTAGTCGAGCGATTGTGTGCACAAGGGTGGTCATGTGGAAGACCCAGACCACTTGACTCATCATGAGCAGTTGATTGAGTGATCGGACGGAAGTTCATGTACACTAGTTAGGTTGAAAGAGCTCGTGAAGCGATCGAACTTTGAGGGTTAGTGACTGCCATCGAACAAGCAGCGGACCCCTAATAGGCGTATTATGCCTGTGTAACATGTGGTGCGAAAGAAATCGAGAAACGAGCTTATGAAAAGTAGGGGATGAAGCTCGTTCCAGGGTAGCTGAGTGTAGCGAGCAAGGTTTCAACTAGAAACCGAAAGTAAAATTTTGTACACATAATTGTCATTGAGGAACTAAATTTTCACTCCTAGTTGCAACATTTTCTCAAAGGTTACAGCTAATAATTTTATAGAAATATTGTGGAAAATACAACATACATTTCATATATATACAATGTGAGAAACATTTAAGAGAAAATAAAATATATTCTAAAAATATTTTGCCATGTCCGAATCTCTGAAATATCTAGGAATTCAGGTTATACCATCTCACAATGGACAGCCGTCACAAGCACGAGCGTGCTGTTTCTGACAGCTACCGCAGAATAATAAATTAAAAAATTGTAAAGTGAATCGAATGTTTTTTCCGCGCTGCGTCATTCTAAAGCGGTGGTTTTTTCGCTGTCGTTCAAATCAACCGCCATTTAAAGCGTGAGTCAATCGCTAATGGACTTTACATTTAGGGCTGGCTGCTAAAATTCAAGTTCATTTCCATCTCTGTAAGCGGAAAATTCCAGCAAAATAACTTTTGTGATGAGAATATGATTGTATGCAACTTTTGTACATGTTTGTGAAATTCAGTTATGTGAAATTATTAATTTTCTATATTTAGTTATGCAAGCCAATCTTGCGTTTAATGAATGTTAAGATTTTAATGTTCAAGAATTTACATAACCTACATATTTAAATTAAAAAAAATATGCCACTATTATACCCCATATATACATTTCAGTCTCTGTAAGTGGAATATTCCATGAACTTAACTTTTGCGATGAGAATACGAATGTATGCAACTTTTTACTTTCCTTATATACATAATGTATAAGGAAAGTATCGTGACGGTGTCGAAAATTCGAATTCGAGTTTTCGACGGGAGAGCACGTTTCAAGCATCCCTTATCACGAATCAAACATTTTTGAAGTAATGTCTGTGTGTGTGTGTGTGTGTGTGTGAAAGTATGTGCGTGTGTGTGAAAGTATGTGTGTGTGTGACAGTGAGACTGTGGGGACGATAACTGACGAACGAATGGACCGATTCGAACGAAATTTAGTACAAAAATCAAAATCCGTAAACACTGGAAGTCAATTGTTTTAATACGCAATCGAATGTTCAGAACCCCCCTAAATTTTCCAGTGAAATTTTGAAAAAATCGTCAAAAAATCAAAACCGCCAATAAAGTTACGCAAATAGACATTTATTATGTAATTTTTCATTAGAAAACTATTGACATAAATTTTAGAAAGCTAACATAAACCGTTCTCGAGATATTGCACATTTTTCAAAAAAATTTTCAAAAATTCATATAAAATAAAAATAAAATTCCTATTGAGAAACATGTTCACTTTTCATATGCAATATCATGCGATAAATTTGGTGATATCATTCTCGTGGATCTAGCTTTTTCCATTCGTGAGAAAATATACTTTGAGTAATACTTTTGTATTTGGGCGCTAATAGTCATTTATCTGCTGTAAGGATAACTTATTTCTTCGTCCATAACGCTTGGCGAGATTTTGGCGACGAATTTGGCAGAATGTCGCCATTGGCGACTTTTTTCAATGTTGCTAAATTAACGAAAAACTCACCAAATGGATAGAAATGACGCTAAATCAAGGAAAATGACGACTCATTGACGAAAATTCAATATCTTGGAAAGAATATAAATATCTACTATAATAATAATTTATTTTTTTACTGTAAAAGTAGTAAATTCATTGCATTATATAAGGAAAGTTATGTGCTGTCCACATCAGATTTTTGTATACGTTTTCGATAATTCGTTATGTGTAATCATTAATATTCTATATTCAGTTATGCAAGTCAATTATGATTTTAATCAATGTTAAGATTTTAATGTCCAAGAATTTACATTATCTAAATATTTAATTGTATTATAATATATATGCCAATATTATATCCCATATATTCATTTCAGTTTTTGTAAGAGAAAAATTCCAAGAACTTAACTTTTGCGATAAGAATATGAAGGTATGCAACTTTTATATATACGATATTCCGTTATGTGAAGTCTGCATATATACGTAATATTGACAAAGTATTGTTTTCTCGAAAATTTTCGATTTCAAGATTCTGATGCCAATATATGCTGTAAGACTTTCTGAAGACACTTTGACCATTTTTGGAGTGATGTTCGTCTGTCTCATGTCTATGGTGAATCTCTCGTATACGCGATAGCAGCCACAGATATTAATGGATTTTTATGAAACTTTATATTCAGCTGTGCTATAAAAAATCTAGAACTAGATATAATTTTATTTTAATTCGAGCAGAAACTTCGAAATTTATTCGAAATTTTATATTTCTTTTTAACATGGCAACAAAGAACAGCATTTGACATAATTATGCATAAAAGTTTTGTTATTTATGGCTGAATGATCACGAATCTTCAAAGTTTCAATCATTGTTGTGAAAAATAGCTGCGACACAATTTTATTTGTTCGCGACATCTGTAGACCCCTTGGAGGTGACAAGTTCCACCTCCGAAGCGTTGCAAAGTATGGTATCAATCAAAAGAATTTTTCAAGCCCTTTAAAGCGAAGGATAACACTCTATTATTGCAATAATTTGGACCCACTATACCGATTTTTCAAATATTTTATTGTTAAATTTGAAAAAAAAAATAGAATCTTGCATAAGAAAGTCGAGTCGAGTTATACTCTAGTTAATTATATATTGTTTTGAAAATATATTCTAATACTCTAAACATTCCATCAATCATACATTCCCACTGGATTATACAAGGTCCTTAAAAACTTTCCTAGGAACTCTGTATATAACTCTTTTACAACCCCATCCTACAGATGCTCCTAAACGTTACCGCTTCCAATGTCATCATAATTACCACTCAATTACACATGAACAAAGGATATTCCAACAAAGGATTTTATCCCGACCACAAAATGTCCATAGCGCTTATTACAGATGCTAAACTTAAGCTGAAAGCACCTTCTTCGAGCCTCACCGAACTTTCAACATAATTGTAGTGAAGGGTATTCTAGTCACTGTAACATAACTCTTACGTTTTAAATATTGACTTTTTTAAAAATTCGAGCGAAAACTTCGAAATTGATTCGACATTTTATATTTTTACTTTCCCTGCAATACATGGTAATGTATAGGGGAAATATTGGAAACATGTCGAAAATCGTAACTCCAGTTTTCGACGGATCTACACGTTTCGAGACCTTTAGAATACGAGAAAACTATTTTTAGCGTGACGTCTGTGTGTGTGTCTGTGTGTCTGTCTGTGTGTCTGTGCAATGTATGTATACACTCTAACTAAAAAACTGCTGGACCGAATTTCATAAAATTTGGTAGGTAAGTCACTTGGGTGTGACCCTGGCGCTTATTGGTTCTTGATGGGATTCGTAAAAACAGAACCCGCCTGTTTTTGCGATATGACCTGTAAAACTTTCATGTATCCACTCTAGCTAAAATACTAATTGACTAAATTTCACAAAATTTGGTAAATAAGTTACTTGTGGGACACTGGTGCTGGTTAGATTTTGGTACGATTCATTAAAGAACAAACAACCTGCCTTTTTTTACGAAATGACTAGCAGAAATTTTATGTATCCACCCTAGCTAAAATAATAATTGACCAAATTTCACAAAATTTGGTAGATAAATTAATTGTGTCATACTCTGGGACTGATTAGACTTTGGTACGATTCGGAAAAGAACAACCTGCCGTTTTTTACGAAATGACCCGCAAAAATCGCCAAAATCTAATTAAAAAAGGCAACGTATGCTGAAATGTATCGATTAAATTCTTGTTTTATACGCAGTTTTTGACGAGGAAAATAATATAACACACTCCATTATACTTTAGGACAAACCTTTCTCACAAGATATTTGAGATTTCATGCATTTTTGTTACGCCGCTATCGGCAAAATGTCCAATTACCAAATAAAAACAAAAATTGAATTAAAAATGCAAATTTAGTGTTATTTGGTGCAACTTAACTCAATCTACTGAATTATTAAAGAAATAAAGAAAATATGAATTTGCGTCTGCAGGGAAAGTCATGTGCTGCTCACATCAGATTTTTTAACATGGCAGCATAGGATAAATTTTTACATAATCATGCATAAAAGGATATATTAAGGCTCAATAATCACTAGATTTAATAGTTTCAATCATTGTGGAAAATTGCCGCCATACTATCCTTTTGTACGTGACGCCCTTAGTCCCCCCTTGGAGGCAAGTTACTCCCCCTTCTATTTACATTGTCATGTTTGGTATCAATCGAAATATTTTTTCAAACCCTTTAAAGTTAAAGAAAACTTGATATTGTTGTGATAATTTGGATTTTCAAATTTTTTCTTGTATAATTTGAAAAAATCTGATGTGGGCAGCACATGACTTTCCGTGCAGACGTGAATTCAGTCTTTCTATATTTCTTTAAGAACTCTTTAAATTGAGTTTAATTGTACAAAATAACACAAAATTTTCATTTTTAATTCAATTTCGGCTTTTAGTTGGTAATTGGACATTTTTCCAAAGGCGGCATAACAAAAATGCCAAAAATCTCAAATATCTCGAGAACAGTTAGTCCTAGAGTAATAGAGTTCTCCTTATTCCTTTCCTCGTGAAAAATTACGTATAAAACAAGCATTTAATTGATACATTTGAACATACGTAATTTTTTTTTAAAAATATTGTCGATGTTTGCGGGCCATTTCGTAAAAAAAGACAAGTTGTTTGTTCTTTTCCGAATCGTACCAAAATCTAATCAGCACCAGAGTATCCCACATGCGATTAATCTACCAAATTTTGTGAAATTTGGTCAATTAGTGTTTCAGCTAGAGTGGATACAAGATATTTTTGCGGGCCATTTCGCAAAAAAAGGCGGGTTCTTTTTTTCCGAATTGTACCTAAAACTAATCAGCACCAGGGTCACGCCCAAGAGTCTTACTTGCCAAATTTCATGAAATTCGGTCCATTAGTTTTTGAGTTAGAGTGGATACATACATTGCTCAGACAGACACACAGACAGACAGACAGACACACACACAGACGTCACGCCAAAAATAGTTTTTTTGTATTCTAAAGGTCTCGAAGCGAGTAGATTCGTCGAAAACTCGAGTTGCGATTTTTGGCATGATTCCAATACTTTCCCTATACATTACCATGTATTGCAGGGAAAGTAAAAAAGAAAAAACAAACAAGCTACTGAAATGGATTTTGTATAAAAATCTAGTCGAGTTACACTGTAGTTAATTATATATGGTTTTGAAAAAATGTTCTAATACTCTTTAAACATCCCTTAAATAATACATTCTCACAGGGATATACTGTATATATAAGGTGCTTAAAAACTCTCCTAGGAACTCTGTATATAACGCCTTTACAACCCCATCCTACAGATGCTCTAAAACATTACGCTTTTAATTTCATCATAATTACCAGGCAATTACACATGGACAAAGGATATTCCGACAAAGGGTTTTATCCAGACCACAAAACGTCCATAGCGCTTATTACAAATGCTAAACTTGGGCTGAAAGCACTTTCTTCAAGCCTCACAGAACTTTCAACATAACTTTTACGCTCTAAATATTGTCTGATACCTCCCGAAGAAGCAATAGGACGTGCTAAGTAATTGTGGTTGAAAAGCAATTTTCCTTCCTCTCGTCTGGAGCTCAACAGAAGCACTTAACCTTTCACATTTTGCTTTTAACTTTTGCATCACACGTTTCATAAGAATGAAAGGGGGGACTATCAATTTTGTTTTCCACAAACGTTTAACATTGTTTGCTGTTATGATTCCTTATGTAGGTTATTGGCAATTTACAAAGGCTTTGTGGTATTGGAGCTGTGAAAACTCTTCGTTCTACCGCTCTGTTGTGGTATGGAGGTATTTCAAATGACATTGACTGGTTGGATTTTAATCGTTAAGTATTTAAATAGGTTTCTTTCACGTGTTCTTTCAGATGTTTACATTCGATTATTGGTATGCTTAGATTAGTGATTTCTAATTCTTTTTTAATAGTAGTGATTCCTAATTATTTTTGCTTGGTAAGACTTTTCAAATGTACAAGCTATCAAATCTAGGGCAAACCTAGACAGGAGGAAACAGGAGGAAATTATAAAATATATGTAAAAACCAGTAGGGTTAATAAATAATCGTTAACTCAGACTTTTGAATAAACTTTTATAATAACATGCATTTCCTATTTCCTGATATTAATTACTGTATTAAAAACTGATAAATATTTTCATTTTACATTTAGCCTGTTGGTTACAAACTTGTGTATACAGTTTCTCTATTATGTGTATACAGTGTCCCTATCATGTGTATAGAGTGTCCTTATTATGTATATAAGGACACTGGTCCTTATGTGTATTCAGTGCCCCTTGGAAGTCCTTAAGCACCCCAATACTTGTGTCAGGAAAAGTACATGAATGTACACATTAGATCTACCTAAAGTAAAGAGACCATGTCTAAAGGATTGAAATTGCATCCTTGCTAGTGAAAAATATAAAGAGTTGGCTAACAAAGACGAAAATAGCCAATTGCAAAGTTACGGAACATTGTTACATTTCTGCATATTTCCAAGGTAAAACTTTTGTTACAGGAAAGCATTGTTATGTAAAGGTACGGACTGCTTGACATTGACAGCATTTTTCGTTAACATGGGCCTCATGTGACGAAATATCGCCAACTTGGCGATTTTTAGCGAATTTTATAAAACACTCGAATTTTCTTGATGTCTTTATAACTTTTGAAAATACGCCTTCCTTCTAGTGATTTCTTTAGAGAGTATATAAGGAAATCATCTTTCAATTGGACACAGTTGACGTAATACGAGTCAAAGTGAATTATGAAATACGTTAGTGTTTTGACAAGAGGATATGCTGTTTTATGCATTATTTGAGCATTTAATTGCTGTTTTACTGTACCTGGCAGTCGTTTTGCGATCTTGCAAAATACTTATCGAGTTATATTTGCTGTATATTATTCCTGCTTACGCCGCTCATTGGTGCCTTTACATAAAAGTGTTAGTTATCCAGAAGTTCGGACTCATTTTTGTATCACGATTTCAGAGAATCTGAACTCTAAGGGCTATGAATGTTTGAGAAAATCGACTGGAGTCCCCCAGCAATATGTAAAATGGAAAACATACCTTTTATGCGTCCATACGTATTCCTTTTATGCGTCCATATTACAGAAACCTATGATTATTATTAAGATCGAAAATATTCACAAATATTTTAGTATTAAAATACCACAGAATTACATTTGTTTGCAGGTAATTTAGTTTATAATTTTTTTCTATAGTTTATAATTTTTATTTACCAATAATATTACTAGAGTATTGAGTACACATGAAATTCCCTATATTTAGAACAAACATATGGATTATGGGCATATTCATTGAAAAATGTAGAAGAATGCATGAAAATAATTCTAGAGATCCAAACATTCCTTCAAAAAATGTCCTGCTTTGTTTGGAATTCCTAAGTCTGTATCGGAATTCCAAACAGAGTTACCCAATACATAACATAAATAACTGATTTGAGTCGATTCGCATTGATCCTTTAAAAACCAAAACTGCTGCTTTATATAATGTCTAATAAAATATAAATTCATATTGTGATCAAGCCGTGTGATTTTTTAACATTTACTTTAAGATATATATTTTTGACACATATTTACTTTCCCATATATATTTATTTTCCCGCACAATTTTCTTATACATGATTTTATAATTTTTACTTTCTCAGTAATAGAGAAAGTTTTGTGTTCCAGCAAATTTTTGAATTTAAGATTTTTACGAATAATCATGTTTTACGACTCCATAAGTTCATTTTTAACGCTTTTGAAAAGATGTCTATCTCTGCGCATGTGATTGTGTGTGCATGTGTTGTTGTTGTTGAGACCCAGACCGTCCGACCTACCAGAAAGGTGTAAGGTAACTGTATGGACGGCCGGGAAGTGCCACCCAATTTAGACCGGAACCCAGTGGGGGAGGCATCCACAGGGACCATACCCTCCTTCCCCTACCACCAACCTCTCGGAAGGACTTACGGACCCACATGTTTAACGTGATCGTACTCCGCATGAACACGGCGGCATTTGTGGTAGCGTGCAAATCTAGCGCGCAAACCACGGGGATACCGCACCCGAGATGGCCAACAGCACGCGGTGTTCCGAGGTGGTCACCCACAAAGTACTAACCGCGCCCGATGCTGCTTGACTTCGGTGATCTAACGAGAACCGGTGTTTTCAGCACGGTACGGCCGTTGGCCTTGTGTGTGCATGTGTGTATACTCAGTGCGTATGCGTTACGTAAGTGTGTGTATGTGTTTGTGTGTATATGTCTTTACGTAGGTTAGTATTTAAGTTTTTAGAAAATAATACACAAAATGTTTTTGTATGAAAATAAATGGTTTTATTGCTTTTCAAAATGTTCGCCTTTAGCATCAATACAATTTTTCATTCTAATAAATGAATTTTCAAAATAGTTATGCCATTCATAAATTGGTATAGAAGAAGCGTTTGATTTATAAGCTTCAGCGGCTTCTTCTGGGCTGTTAAATCGTTGACTTGGCATTTCATTCGAATAAATCAATTTTCAAAATAGTTATGCCATTCATAAGTTGGAATAGCAGAAACGTTGATTTATAAGCTTCAGCGGCTTCTTCTGGGATGTTAAATCGTTGACTTGGCATTTCATTCGAATAAATCAATTTTCAAAATAGTTATAATATTCATAAGTTGGTATAGCAGAAACGTTTGACTTATACGCTTCAGCTGCTTCTTCTGGGATGTTAAATCGTTGACTTGGCATTTCATTCGAATAAATCAATTTTCAAAATAGTTATGCCATTCATAAGTTGGTATAGCAGAAACGTTGATTTATAAGCTTCAGCGGCTTCTTCTGGGATGTTAAACCGTTGATTTGGCATTTCAATCGAATAAATCAATTTTCAATATAGTTATGCCATTCATAAGTTGGTATAGCAGAAACGTTTGATTTATAAGCTTCAGAGGCTTCTTCTGGGCTGTTAAATCGTTGACCTAGCATTTTATTTTTGATTGTCGGAGGGAAAAAACTCATTGGGAGCTAAATCAGGTGAATAAGAACAGTAACTCATCAAATCAATTCTTTCATGCTTCAAATAACTGGTAGTTTTAAATACAGTGTGTGAGCTTGTATTATCATAATGAATACGACGTATTTTCCAATTTGAGCTACTATTTCTGGCACACAAATTGTCTTATACCAATGAACATTTACAGTTCTCCAAACAAAGTTGCAATATGGTGGCATTTATCAAAAACGAAACAATAAATATTTTTATACACTTCGTGCACAATCAACTTCAGTTGGATTTGGTTCATTTTTAAACATCCAAGCAGTAGGTTGTTGTTTAGTTTCGGGTTCATGGGAACAAATCCACGCTTCGTCACCTGTTACAATGTTAAAGACATGTTTTGAGACTCCAGAGTTGAATCTTTTGAGATTTTCCTTCCACCATTTGAGAAACGAGAATCGTTTGAGTTAAATTGTGTGGAATTCAACGTGCACAAACCTTTTTGACTTTTAAATGTTCACGTAACATTGAATGCACTCGGGTTCTTGAAATGTTCGAAGTTGCTTCAATTTCATTATATGTGACAGGACGATCTAACGTGAAAATTTGTTGCACAGCACCAGTATTTTCTGGCGCCACAGCAGTTCTTGGTTGACATTTACGAAAGTCATCACTGAGACTCCTACGTCCAATATGGAATTTTTAAACCAGTTGTAAACTGTATCTTTGGATGGTGCTCTATCACGCTCTATCACTCGATCGACACATTGTTTCTGTGTTAATCCTTGTCGACAGCCATAATAGATCATAACTTAAAAATCAATGTTAACGTGACAACAATGTTCAAGTGAAAGTTAAATTTTAACATAAAGTTCAAATTTTTATCTGTTAATTTTGGTATTACCATATTCTTAAAACTTAAGTACTGTTCTTCGTATGTGTGAACGTATGGTACGGATATGAAGATTCAACAACAAAACACCTACGGCTATCGAACTTTACTGACAGATAAATTATAGCAAAACTAGAATAATCTTTTGTGATTCTTATGATTAGAACACGATTAATATGAAATTAAATATTTTCAAAACATAATATCACTGAAACTCAATTCCCGGAATAATGAAGGTAACATATAGTATATCCGAAAGTTGATAGTTTAAACTATGTTATGGACGTTAATTTTATTTAAGGAGCTCATATTAACATATATGTGTAAAATGCAGTGAAAATATTAGCATTACTAAAATTTTACAAACTTCAAAAAACAAACTTTTAAAAAATATTTCAAAAAATAAAATAATGATTTGGCTAATCAGTGTTGTTGTTGTTGAAACCCAGACCGTCCGACCTACCAGAAAGGTGTAAGGTAACAGTTTTGGACGGTCGGGAAGTGCCACCCAATTTAGACCGGAACCCAGTGGGGGAGGCATCCACAGGGACCGTACCCTCCTTCCCCACCAACCTCTCGGATGGACTTTCGGACCCACATGTTTAACGTGATCGTACTCCGCATGAACACGGCGGCAGTTTTGGCAGCGGCTGGAATCGAACCCGGGCCTACCGAGTGCAACTCCAGCGCGCTAACCAATGGGCTACCGCGCCCCTGGCTAATCAGTGTGAAAAAGATGGCACTTTTTACTTTCCTTATATACATAATGTATTGGAAAAGTATTGTGACGGGGTCGAAAATTCGAATTCGAGTTTTCGACGGGAGAGCACGTTTCAAGCATCCCTGATCACGAATCGAACATTTTTGAAGTGATGTCTGTGTGTGTGTGTGTTGTGTGTGTGAAAGTATGTGTGTGTGTGTGTGAAAGTATGTGTTTGTGTGTGAAAGTATGTGCGTGTGTGTGTGTGCCTTTGGAAACGATAACTGACGAACGAATGGACCGATTCGAACAAAATTAGGTACAAAAATCACAATCCATAAGCACTGGAAGCCTATTGTTTTTAAACGTAATCGAATGTTCAGAACCCCCTAAATTTTCGAGTGAAATTTTGAAAAATTCGTCAAACACACAAATCCGCTAATAAATTTACGCAAATAGACATATCTTATGTAATTTTTAATTAGAAAACAATTAACATGAAATTTAGAACGCTAACATGAACTGTTCTCGAGATATTTTACATTTTTCAAAAAAATTATCAAAAAGTCATATAAAATAAAAAAAATATATTTCCTATTGAGAAACATGTTCACTTTTCATATGTAATACCATGCGGTACATTGGGTGACATAATTCTCGTGGATCTAGCTCATTCCTTTCATGAGAAAGTATACTTCGAGTAATGCTTTTGTATTTGAGCGCCAATAGTCATTTATCTGTTATAAGAGTAACTTATTTCTCCGTCAGTAAAGCTTGGCGAGATTTTTGCGACGGATTTGGCGGAATGTCGCCAACTTGGCGACTTTTTGAAATGTTGTTAAATTAACGAAAATATTGCCAAATGGATCAAAATGACGTCTAATTTTCGAAAATTCAATATCTTGGAAAGAATAAAAGTATCTACAAAGTATCTTGAAAAGTATTTACTATAAGAAAAACCAATTTTTTTACTGTAAAAGTAGTAAATTCATTGCATTATATAAGGAAAGTCATGTGTTGCCCACATCAGATTTTTTTGTTGTATTGTTGTTGTGACATATCTCACTTGGTTGGAATAAAGTCAGAGCAAGCCTATAAGAAATAAGTTCACGGCAAAAGGAAAGATAATGCGGTTTCTGCTGAAACAAAGTCCCTAGTTACACTATGGTAAAATTTTGATTTTGTCTAATATTATCCAATTCAAATCTTAACCCAGTTGCTATGATATCCATAGTGAGCGCACACCCTTCCTCTACCACTAGCCTCTCATAAGGACTTTGGGACTACATGTTTAACGTATGCGTGCTCCGCATAGACACGGTGACAGTTTGTAAAGTGCTTGGGTTCAGCTTGCTACTTGGGTTCTGCCTTGGAATTAAACCTGATCTAAAATTTAACTTTCACCTGAAACAAACATTCATTTACCTAGCGACTAAGATTCGATGAAATGATTACAACAATTATAATTTGTAACATATTTTTTCACAGTCGTTCTCTATAAACCAAAATCATAGTTATATTCACAACATACAAAATATATATACTATATAATTGCAATGCAAGCCATCCCATCCGTACTCAAATCATACCAATGAACATAAGTTGTCCCCCGCTTACTCCGCAACGTTTCAACATACGCAACATCATTTTTCTTAAGTCACTGAATCTGAAACGAACATGAAAATAACTAATGCGATAACTTACAAATATCGACGACAATCCACCCACAATCACGATAATGGGATTTCTCTGAACTGAATTTAAACATATTTGCATAAAGGATAATAAAGATTCTTCACAAGTTCGAGCTGCTTAACCTTCTGTTTACGGGTGGGCCAGCGTCCATCCTAAACGAAGAACCTCTCAAAAAGACAGGTATTTGGCATACCCTATCCTAAATAGTTCGATCCTCCTTTGCGGCCAATGCCCGCAAAGGGGGATCGAGCTGTTTAGGATAGGGTATGTCAAATCCCTGTTTTTTAGAGATTATTCGTTTGGGATGGACGCTGTTCCATCCGTAAGCAAAAGGTTAAGGAATTGAACTCTGGTCTTCAGATGGAAATCTCTGTGCCTTACGACTGGGCTATCCAGCCTGTGGGTTATTATTATTGCCTGTGGGTTATTACTATTTAAGATCAGGTCATCGATAACAAAATTCTAAGTGCTCAGTCAAGTGATTCTACCCTATAACAAGGCATTGCATACGAACAAAAAGTGCGCAATTGATCATTCATCACCATCCGTGGACCATGGGTTCGTTGTCATTGCCGCTCATCAGCACGGCCAGGCGATGAGGTAAGCTGTTAACACAAAGCTCATCATTAAAACGCTTTCTTTGTTCTATACAACTCTGTTATGAGATAGGGGTTACTCTACTAAAAGTAGACTGTTTAGTAGCGATAACAAAACCTTCAAATATTAAAAGTAAACCCCAAAATGTTGTCATAAATTACAAAAATTAAGTAAAACAATGCTATCATGTAAAAAATTATACATCACATTTCTTATTGATTGACATGTACATACATTAAGAGATTTATTGAAACGGTTTTTAAAATTAGTATTGCATTACCCACCAAAAGGCAACTTTCAATTTACAAGATGTGATTCAACGCCAGTCACATAAATGCCTAGATCTGCAACGCTGTTTGATTAACGAGGCATATTCATCGAAGTATGTAAAGTAAATCGTGTGCAGATCACCTCAGATAATCTGTTAATGGTGTCTTTAATAAGTGCGAAACCGATCCATTTATACTGTTAAACATGTGAAGTGTATAATTATTAAGCTTCAATGACATTTTTATTTTTGGGTTATGAACGTATATCATGTTCCTACTAAAACAGTTCGCTTGAAAAGGGCATTCCGTGTAGGCAGGTTGTGAGGGAATGAACTTCACCATTGACTTTTCGTGAAGTATGTACTTAATCAGCAGCAAAGTTCTTGTTCACAGTACTCGCCTCAAAGGGTCGTGTGGACTATTTTCAATCTTTTAAAAAATTGACACCTTAGGAGTTCGCTAAATTGTAGATTATATCAAAATTTCTTACTTTCTTTGCTGATATTCGGCACGAAATATCTGCAATTGCAGGTACTCGATGCCGAAGAGCACATAATAAACTCTAAACCAGTTACCTGCAATGGGTGCGCGATCCTACCACCAGTTTGTTGTATCTCTAAAGTTTCCAAGGTTTACAAAGTAGAATATAAAACAAACATTTAATTATGATTCGTTAAAAATACTGATATACAGGGTCTTTCAAAAGTTCGTATAAACTTTAAAAATTCATTGAAAAATCATCATATTGAGATACGATTTGTACCATAAGTATTGCCAGGATGGGGTTCTTTTATTGACGTGAAGAAATTTTGTAGTTTAAAAAATCACCTATAGGTGGCGCTTACCCGAATACATCTTCCAGAAGTATGCAAATGTGGCTGTTATAAAAGAGCTGTAGTGCTCTGCAGATTCTTCATTTGATTTATCAGTAAACGGTGCAAAGAAAAAGTTTATTGCGAGACTGTTAACTTTGATCGAGAAAGCCTTGTTAGTGAAGCTGTATTACGTGAGCGGAGAATCAGCATCAGATGCTTTGCGAAAATTCTGATTTAGGAGAAATCTAAAGAAAGGAAAAGGTCCCATCACCTGTTCAGGATTACTTAGGCCTGTCACACGATTTGACACGTACGGTAAGTTATTTTAATTGTCTTTCTAATGCGTTCTGTGCCACCTATAGGTGATTTTTTAAACTACAAAATTTTTTCACGTAAAAAAAAAAAACCATCCTAGCAATACTTATGGTACAAACCGTACCTCAATGCAATGATTTTTCGATTTTTAATGAATTTTTAAAGTTTATACGGACTTTTGAATGACCCTGTACCTAACTCATTGCACACATATATTCGCGGCAAATTTTGAAATTCAGGTCATACTGAATTGTCTATGCATTTTATAAAATGCCAATAACTTTTATTGAATATATAAAACTCTATAGCATACCTAACATTTGTTAAATACCTCGAATTCTTCTATTAAAGTAAGAAAATGGTTTTCTATAATATTAAGTTTTGATACAGTAGTCTTGTATTCAAGAGCCTGTGGCTGTTAATGATAGATAAGAACTTTCCACAGGCTAATTAATTACAGTTGTGTTATACTTTGTTATTTGTACAAAAGCATAAGTTTATAGCTGCGAAGCACAGCATCTAGAACACTGCACCATTGCAGTGTGTGGAAATTGACTAGTTCGTCAATCTCCCATACTCAGAGGTACAGTATGACTTTGGTGTTTACTTTGTAAAGATTATTTCTGCCTCAACCGGGAATCGAACCCTGGATCTTTGAATTTACCATCCGATGCTCTATCGTTGAGCTTTTGGAATGAAATTGACAGCTCTTATCGTCGAAGTGGACTCGGTATTCTCCACCCTCTAATGTCAGATTGTCGTGAAACTGAACATCTGACTGATCACCTCCTGCTACTTTTATCCTCCAGATTAGCTTAGCGTGGTCATTATCTTCCTAATTTGAAATCCTATAATCTAGAGTCCACTTATTTCGTGTTAGTCATACTGGAGTCAATTTCAGACCCCCGATATATTCGATACCCCGGGATTTTCATCTCGGCTCTCAATTAATTTTGATCAGTGGTCCCCTCTATTTTATTCTTATTAACTTATATGAACTTATTGTGTCCCCCCCCCCCCATTTTTTCTTTCTTTTTTTTTTGAAAAAAAAAGCTATGTTAACTATTCTTATTTTTTCGGTTCTTTTTTTTATCGGTATTTTATCGGTTCTTTCTTTTTCGTTTGACTCTTTTTATTTGTGTTTTTTCTAATTTTTCTTTTCTAAATTTTATTCTAAATTTCTGTTTTTGTTTTTCATATGCCTAATTTTTTTTTCCTTTTCATATATCTTCTTTTTATATATTTTCTAAATTTTACTTTTAAAATTTTACTTTTAAAATTTTATTATTTTCTTTAATTTTAATCTGTTTTACATTATGTTATTATACCTCACTCCAAATTTTATTTTTCAATGATCTTTCTATCTATATTGGCAATAACCCTTTTCCCATTTTTGTAAAATGGACGTACTTGTCAATTTCAAATATATTGTAAAACTGTCTGTTTAATCGCAATATTTTTCATTAGTTGTTATCTTTCTAGATCTAAATAAATGTCCGTTTGGCGGGATGGTAGACCTTGGGTGCTTCCTGAGTGCAGGAGGTATACTTTCCCGGCCGTGCAGCTACCTACTCTAAACCCACTATATGAGTTGCGCGGTCTGGGGTCTTCAGACCCCCGACATATTTGCACTTGCCTACAGAGTTGATTTTTTTGGACTCCATTGTAAAGAGCTCCAACCGGGAATCGAACCTTGGATCTGCGAACAGGCCAGCCGACGATCTACCGCTGAGCTACTGGGACGGAATCGCAGGCTTTTATCGCCGAAGGCCGAAGTGGACCCTGCAACTTCTACTACTGACTTTTAAGAATTCTATACATTGCCAAAATTTCCTATTCTTTTTCGTATTTCATGCGTTGCCAATGACATATGTAATTAAATTACCTACCATTAATTATTTCAGCGTTGTCAGGAGAAACTGGATATTCTTGCCATATCAGTTATGAATATGTGGCCAGGTATTCGACTTCGCGTCACTGAAGGCTTTGACGAGGATGGTCATCACCCTAAAAGTTCACTCCACTACGAAGGAAGGGCTGTAGCAATTAGTACCAGCGACAGGGACATTTCCAAATATGGAATGCTGGCAAGGCTGGCCGTTGATGCTGGATTCGATTGGGTGTTCTACGAAGCTAGGACACACATTTATTGCTCTGTTAAAACAGGTAAGAATTTGTGAATATTTTATTAGATGCAGAATGATTCAAAATATTTGAAAAAAGAACAGTCTAGAAATCCCAAATCGCTCTAATTTAAATATCGCTGATTTAAATAATCAACTTGACGAATATTAAACTTCTAAATACATGGTGATTATAATTAAAGTTCCCGGTTTAAAAATGGTCTCAAATAAAAAGCACTGGTCAGAATGATTTGAAATTTTGTGTGAACACTCGTAGAGCAATGGAATTTTGTTTGGTGAAGAAAAAACAGTAGTTCTAAAAGGCGCCGTTGGAAGAATAACTGGCGCCTTACTACACTATAATGCAATACAAAAGTAATAAGCGTTGACTTACTCATTGGATAATGACGTAATAAATGTTCAATATGCTGTCTTTCGCATTCTGAAACAAGCTGAAAGTGCAAAATAGCGTGTTCAGCAATAGATTTAAGTGTTTCTGTAGAGATGTTGTGGATGTGATGCGTGATGCTAGCTTTAAGTTCTGCTAAATTGGTAATGTCCATTAAACACCACATTCTTCAGATGCCTCCAAAGGCAAAAATCGCATGGATTGAGGTCAGGGGAACGTGCTGGCCATCTTACAGGAAAAAAGCGGCTGTTGATTCTATCATCTCCAAAATGACTGCGAAGTTGCCGCTTCACTGGTTTTGTGATATTTGGTGTAGCCCCATCCTGCATGAAAATACTGTTATCGATAAACTGACGCTCTTGCAGTATGGGTCTAACGCGACTTTTCAAAAGACGGTCATATCGATGGCCATTGACAGAACAGATGACGGGGCCATGAGGATCAACTTTCTCAAACAAAAAAAAAACACGATAATAAACGCTGCTGTAAATCAGCACCACACAGTGACTTTGGGGGGAATAAAGAGGTACCTGGCGTAGTTCCTGTGGATTTTCGGTTGCCCAGTTCTGCAATTTTGCGTATTAACAGTTCCGTGGAGAAGAAAGTGTGCTTCGTCAATCCACAAAACGTTCCAGGGCCATTCATCGTCCACTTGTATCCGAGCCAGAAATTGAAGTGCGAGCATTTCACGTGCAACATTGTCCGCAGGTAGCACCTGTTGAACATGGGTCAGTTTGGAAGGATAACATTTCAAAATGTGTTTCAAAATGTTTGCACAGCACTGGAGGGTACGTCTAATGATAGGGCAATTTCACGTGCACTCGTACATGCATTAGCGTTATGTTCTTCTTTTAACGCTGTAGCTACGTCTTCCACTATCTCTCCATCGACTGCTTTCCGTCCCCTGTGAGGTTTGATGTCCAAAGAGCCAGTCCCTTCAAATTTTAAAATCATTTTGCGCAAGCTTTTGCCACACAGAGAACCAGATTTTAACTTTTTCAATGTTCTGAACTTTTTAAGAGCTACTAAACAAGATCTGTTATTATCATAAAACAATTTGACAAGAAGAGCACGATTTTTTAATGATAAAGTCATTGCGACAGAACAATAGAGACTTTGCATTAAATTATGAGAAACAAGTTCCGCTCTTCCATTTTTATAACAAACATTTATTGCAACGTCACTGTCTTATGCAAATTTGCAGCAGTATTTGAAGAGCAATTATGCAAAACAAGTTAAATCCTTTTTTGTGAAAAAAGATACGGCTTACTTTTGCTTAGAATTTAACATTGTTCCAATGGATGGATTTTTTTCCATTACTTGCATGCATATGATGATGAAAGATCGACTTTTTATTCAGTATTTGAAGGACAGCAACATTTATTACGTCATTAGCCAATGAGTAAGTCAACGTTTATTACTTTTGTATTGCATTCAAGTGTTCTAGTGTAGAAAAGCGCCAATTATTCTCCTAGCGGCGACTTTTTGAACTACTGTTTTTTTCTTCTCCAAACAAAATTCCATTGCTCCACGAGTGTTCACGCAAAATTTCAAATCATTCTGGCCAGTGCTTTCTATTTGAGACCATTTTCAAACCAGGAATTTTAATTATAATCACTCTGTATATTAGTCGGCTTTTGTGTTTGGGCAAAAGTGGAAATTTCATAGAAAAGTAAAATGTACAATATTTGACTCATTGATACAAAAAATTAGCTAGGGCAAAATAAACAAAATTAATAGTATCTTGCTTAATCAAGTCTACTTGCCAGGACATTTAAAAATCAACGTTTTACTCTTTAAAATTTTTGAGTTACAGGGTGGTGAAAAAGCTATTTAATGACTTGTGTAAAAGTTGTCCGTTCAAGACATCTATTATACGATAAATTTTCGAATACGTGTTTGATCGAATTTTGGTTAGCTAACACTTTTGTTAAAACCACTAATGTTCGTAAACAGGAGCAATATCCAAGTAATAACTCATTGTCTAACTCACAAGATCGTAAAGCAACTGTTGAGGTACACAGAGCAGCATTTAAATGCTCAACTGATTCACGAAGCAAACGGTGATATTCTCAAGACATTGATGTATTTATTCTATTCACAATTCACTTTTGCTCAAATGACGTCAACTATTTCTAACCAAACAATGACCAACTCTCTGTGAAAATTAGATCATAAAGTTCTTAATCAATTCTACAAATTCGAAATTTCCAGTGCTCGCCAAAAGTCGCCAAGTTGATATTGTTTCGATAGATTTGTCGAAAAGGTCAAGCGATCTGGACTTACAAATGATAACAATGGTACCTGTATAAATGTAATCTTTCTTTGGCGACGGACAATATGTTGGGAATATATTTTACGTATTTGTAACACTATATAAATGTATTTATTTTGGTCATTCATAAAAAAGTATACATGTAATATGAGATAATACGACAATATGATAAGAGTCAATATCTAAAATTTTGTTACAAATTGTATTTTTTTCTTTATCATTCGAAAAGTCACTAACTTCCAACATCTTATTTATTTGTTATAATCTTAATCATGTAGTTAGAAAGAAGGTGATAAAACTCCTATGGATGAAACGCTTGAAAATGCCATAATTCTTTGAGAATTATATCTAGGTGTCGTTAGTATTAGTAAAGTATAGGTGCTATTGTTAGTTGACACAACGAAAAGGCGTAGTATTCAGTGCATGCATTTTTGATTACTTTTAAATTAAGAGTTCCCTAATTATGAGTATAATTAGCCAGTATTTTTTCATAGTTGCAGGATAGAATATAGAATATATAAAGATAAAAATAAATTGAAATGTAAAATAATTTTGAATATGTAAGAATATTCTGTATTGTTTCAGTTCTACTTTGCTTTGCTTTAATAATTTATTATTTTGTAAAATTGACTGCTTAAATAAATGTTTCAGGATTTTTGCCATATAAATGCATACAATGCAGGGCTACTTATTTTATCCCAGTGCCACCAGAATTACTGTCTCAAACGATATGAACGTTTTTTTTTTATATGAAGTTTAACGTCTTACTTTTACCTCCATCATATTAACCATTAGTATCTGTATCAATATATGCAAATCAATCTCGAGTACAATAGAATCTACGAATTTATTTAATTGTGGTCATATATTTAAACGTGCGTTACATGTACACCAACTACATGATGGCCATAGTAACCTTTGGATGACAATTATGAATAGTTTTTATTAAAATGTGAAAAAAAGGAGAAGTTTGAATTTTGAGTTTGGAAATGGCTTGCTTTTATCTGAAACTGCCGGTTTTATGCATCTGAAATTTAGTTTTAAATCAATAATAGTTCATTTATTTTATTACTCAGTGGTAGTGAAGAACTTTTTTATATCTCTGTGGTGCCAAAACTATACTTTATTACAACTTATTTTTGAAGTAGACTATGGCAGAGATCATTTAATTAGTTTGTGAAAGCCATTAGTAGAACGATCATTTTTTCACTATCTCTGATTTCCAGTTCCACATATTAATTATTATGGAAGAAGCGCACACAGATAATATTTGGCAAACAGTAGGACACGCGTGCTAATTGTAGCATTACACTGTCGCATCTTATATTATACCCAAAATACATTTCTATTGGCAATCAGGAATTAAAAATTATGCTCTGAAATTTTTTATTATAAAAAATAATTTTTAGTGTGTTTGACCTCCGAAAACGTGTAAGGAACTTTGCTGCCCCAAATGGGAATCGAACCACGGAAATTTGCACTGGGTAGCAGACACGCTACAGGTGAACTCTCGTTCAAATGAGATTCATAAAATTCAAATTATCTAGTACAAAATGTCGCTCATTCTTGTATATAATGCATGGTTATGTAATAAGTAAGTACAGCATTTATTAAAGAATTCGATTACACAATGTACACAATAAAACTTCAACAATAACAAACCGAAGAATCAAAATTCAAATGAAATAGCTGATAAAATTATTAAAAACATGCCACAGGTAACAAAATAGTTTGTAGTCATAGAATATCTTCATCAGGGACCAATATTCTAGGCCATATGCCCGTATGTTTTCGGATTCGCTGGTGAAGCCATTGTATGACTATAAAAAATCTATGGTATATATTTAAAAATGTATGATATGTGCTTAAAATACTTATATCTTCTATTGCATATGAGTTTTGATACCTCAGTTTTTTATGGTTGAGGATCTGTTCTGTACGCGTTGTGTAATCGAATTCTTCAATATATATATATATATATATATATATATATATATATATATATATATATATATATGTGTGTATATATATATATATATATATACTATATATATATACATATATATATATATACATACATACATACATATATATATATATATATATATATATATATATATATATATATATATATATATATATATATATATATATATATATATATATATTTATATATATATATATATATATATATATATATATATATATATATATATATATATATATATATATATATATATATATATATTTATATATATATATATATATATATATATATATATATATATATATATATATATATATATATATATATATATATATATATATATATATATATATATATATATATATATATATATTTATATATATATATATATATATATATATATATATATATATATATATTTATATATATATATATATATATATATATATATATATATATATGTGTGTATATATATATTTATACTATATATATATACATATATATATATACATACATACATACATATATATATATATATATATATATATATATATATATATATATATATATATATATATATATATATATATATATATATATATATATATATATATATATAATATGAAAATACCGTGAAAGATAATATTATAAAATCATCTTCACACTTAAAAGGCACTAAGCTGCACTAAAAAGAGGATTAAAAATATTTTTTCAAAAAGAAAAGAGGTATGGATGGAAACAATATACCAAAGTATGGCCGGGGGGAGTTGTGACCCCCTCACCCAGGTTAAGCATGCTTTGCGTCGCGACAACACTCCCGGAGAGCCGGTATATTGCAAAATAGAATACGAATGTATCAAATTTTAACATTTGATACATTTGATACATTCGTAAAATTAAATTTCAAAATTAAATACTTTTAAAATTTGAGACATTCGTATTCAATTTTCAATATACCGGCTCTCCGGGAGTGTTGTCGCGACGCAAAGCATGCTTAACCGGGGTGAGGGGGTCACAACTCCCCCCGGGCATATTTTGGTATATTGTTTCCATCCATACCTTTTTCCTTTTTGAAAAAATATATATATATATATACAACCCTGGGTTACCATAGGTTACACAGGAAACTCTCATTAGCTTTGCTAAGGTTCTTTACGTAGGAATTTTTTTAATATATTTGGACAGTTTCTTTTGCTGCACACACACAAAGTAGAGACAAAAACACATTTTATACCCTAAATCCTTAAGTTGCTTAGTTACTGCCTGG
Source organism: Amaurobius ferox (assembly GCA_951213105.1). Lineage (NCBI taxonomy): Eukaryota > Metazoa > Arthropoda > Arachnida > Araneae > Amaurobiidae > Amaurobius > Amaurobius ferox. The sequence goes on along the minus strand of OX578140.1, from coordinate 92,277,192 downwards.
AATTTTAAATGAGAAAGAAAATTCATTACTTTATATTACGAAGTTAGGAATTCTTCTCTACAAGACTTAGCATTTGAATTTTTAATAGCCACCACAACTCTGTTAAAGAATAAATTTTCATTAAGAAAGATAACTATGATTATACTCTGGAGTTAAGAAAGTTCATTTAATATGTTTAACAGTTCATAATATTTCCTTACACACGTAGAACATTATTTAATACAAAAGTTATTATAAAGATGCTTCCATACTCTGCCTTTCTGTCTGTCTCTGAGTGTGCGGTTATGTGTGTGTGTCGCCTGAACTGGAAAATATAATCTTTGAACAGCTGCGAAAGTCGGTATTGGGTTATCTGAACTCCCGGTATAACAGACCTCGACAAGATTTTTTTTAAAACTTATAATTAGTGTTTTAAATATTTTACGTGTAAACTCGATTTTGACCGATATTCACAAGAATCGGCTCCTTATGGATCGAAAATATTGGAATCCAAGAATGAGTCCAAATATCTGGATAACTAACACGTTTATTTACAAAGGCAGCGTAAACAGGAAAAATATACAGCGAATAGTTCGATAACTATCTCACAAGATCACTAGACAGCTGTCAAGTACAGCAAAACAGCAACTAAATACTCCCAATTTTCTAAAACAGCCTCCAAACAGCTTCTACTTCGAAACATTGTCTCATTTTACAAAACAACAGCTATTATTCTCAAAACATTGACGATTATGTCACAGTTCAATGTACCCCGTATCACGTTAACTGCTTTCCTACTGAGTAATGACTCCTTTTATTGACTTTCTGTGGAATCTTCTAGAAGTGGTTTGTATCTCGTAAAATATAAGTTATTTCCAGGTGGTTCTCGAACCTTTGAAAAGTCGTTAAATGGCGCGGGATAAATTACCAAATCTGACAAACATTTCCGAATTTCAGCATATAACAGTTCTAGATTTACGTCGTAAGAAAGCTTGCCTGTACGGGTGTTTTCTTCGCCTGGTTTTCAAAATCGAATCCAGCGAGGGTTATTCTTTATTCAGTGAGGGTTATTCTTTATTTTCTTATTTCGCTGCGCAAGAAAAAAAAAGACTACCATAATTTTGTAGTTTGGCAAAGATAAGGATATAGATTTTTGTTTCTAACAAAATAAAAATAATTTTTTTAATAAGTCTAATTTCTGATTTTCTGTTAATCATCACAAACATCAGAAATATATAATTTTTTCATATTGTTACTCCTTTGGTTTGGTAAGCTCTGCTTTGGTGAAAAGTTGATGTTTTTTCCCATTCATTGCTAATAGTTGTGCGCGACAACATATGCGCTGAAACGAAAGGGAAAATGATTTTGTCTGAAACAGGCGATTTGTAAATTGAGTGGTGTTATTTTATATGCATTTATGTTGCAGGTGCTTATTTAAGGACCTCACCGGTTCTATTTTTTTGTATTTGATATTACGAAAATGATTAACTATTTAAATCGTTATCACAATCGTTCCGGCAGATATGCCATATTATATTAAAAGCTGATCCTGCACGTATGTAAGTACGTAAATTGAATTCAGAAACCCCTACTCGGTCTCGAAACGTGGTTTTTCTTAAAAACAAGTATAATATAACTTCATACCGAAGCAGGGCCCACACATTTTAAACATTTGAATAATGTGATATTTTTTTAAATATTTGTAAAAAAAACTCATTTTGCGGAGTAAAAAGGTGGGTGTGAAGAAAAAATATCTACTCTTTCAAAAATAGAGTTAAAACCTCGTTTTATTTTCAATGATAGAGATATAAATTTTGACGGGCCTCTAGAATCCGGATTTCCAGTAAGTCGATAGTTTTTTTTTATGCAGATTTTTTTAATTCCCCAAACACGAAAAAACCCGCTCAGAACGAAGAACGATTTCCCCTCTTGTTTATCGGCTATCTTGCTTCTGAAGTTCTGAAGGTCAGACAGCGAGCGCAGGTCGAAGTGGGGATAAAAATATAGATTTTTAAAATTTCCAGTTTCCCACATATTAATTTTAAATTATAAATATAAGATTCTAACGTCATTATAAGCATTTTCAGAGAAAATCACGAGGTACCGATAAAAACTTCGTGTTTTGCACATTTTCTGCGGATTGCTTAAAAAAATTAAAACTAAAATATACATTTTCCAAGTACGATTTTTAACATAATGCCATCGTGAAGTGTCAGGTGTTACCTCTATAGAACTTCTATTCTTTTCGCCGTAACTTTATGTGTTAATATTTTTTATTTCAATTCACCATTTCTTAACTCCATTTAAAAACGATGTAATGCTTAAAATTAAAATTACGAAGAAATAATTGTTGCAGGTAGGGTCTTCAAACTTTGTTATCGCGACGTGTCATGTCTTAGTTCTTCAAAACTTCAATTCCTTTTTGATATAACTGTATTTGTTATTTTTTTTACAATTAAATTCATCATTTGATATCTTTTGCCCGGAAAGTCGTTGTGTCTTTTTATCAAATTTATGTCATGTGACACTACTTACCGGAAAATAGGGTGTGTGGTAAAAAGTATATTTTAATGCATAGAGAGTCAATTTTTATTCTCCTGCTGAAGAACTGATTAAAATACAAAAATTACACTTAGTCAATTGACTAGATTAAGATTCCGCTCTTATAATATAAGAATGAAACATTATTATAAGCATTCCATGAAAACAATATGTTTCTATGATATTAATTTCAAAAGTTACCAATTCAGAATCGAATTCTACTTCAATAAAAATCAATTCATATTGAAACTGACGAGGGTGGGGTAATTTTTAAAATCATCGCTTTTATAGTTATTTATTAGGCGATGCTTGCTTCGATTATGATGCAATTTTGGCGTTTTATTTTCGGATTTGCAAAGGATTCCCTTGACCTGCTCACGCTAAATTTGCACCCAATTTTGCAACTTTGCGACTTTGTCCTTCTAAGAACTAGGGAGACTCTCCTGACAGATAATATCTAATGGAGTCAATTTTTCAGAAAAATCGGTTCCAAACCGATTTTTTCGGAAAGACCGATTTTTTCAGAAAGATAGGTTCCTAACCGTCCGTACATTTTAGCATTATTGAATGTCCTAATTTTTTTCTTCAAAATTCATTCAAAAATGTTGGTACTTTTAAAATGTTCAATTGCGTTTAGATAAATAGGTTTTCAGTATTATTCAAATATAATAATCTTACCAAATCACGTTCGAAACACTCTATTTGTTCGCGGAATATCGCATTTGCAAACTCACTAACATACCGGGTGATTCAAAAGTTCGGAGCAAATGTAAAACGCTATAAAAACTATCTATGGATCGGGGAGCATGCGGTTTGCAGATTAATATTCACCGTGGTGAGGGATTTTGTGTGTCATGAAAAAAAAATTAGCTCAAACTCTCGACACTCGGGAGGCTGCGGCAAATAAAGCCATGGAGATGATTTATGCATGGAGGTGATTGCACACATGACTGGCCTGCGAGATCCCCAGATCTCGCACCCTGTGATTTCTCGTTGTGGAGATACCTAAAATCACGGGTGTGAGATCTGGGGATCTCGCACCCTGTGATTTCTCGTTGTGGGGATACCTAAAATCACGGGTGTGAGATCTGGGGATCTCGCTGGCCAGTCATGTGTGCAATCACTTCCATGCATAAGTCATCTCCATGGCTTTATCTGCCGCAGCCCACCGAGTGTCGATAGTTTGAACTATTTTTTTTCATGCCACACAAAATCCTCCACACGGTGAATATTTATCTGAAAACCGCATGTATCTCCGACCCATAGATATTTTTTATAGCGTTTTACTTTTGCTCCGAACTTTTGAATCACCCGGTACAAACCCATCTAGTATATATTACACGCATATATAGCCAAACACACACAAATACATCAATTACGAAATGCTCTATCCGAGTACAAAGACTGTTGAAACTTGCTTTTCCGCCAAAAACTCACATTCGAATTTTCCACTCCGGCACAATATTTTCACTTTACATTATAATATGTATTTCCGAAAATAAAAATCAGTGTAAATAAAACTTCTTAAGTACAATTTATTTTTATCATACTTTTCTTCTGAGTCTAAGTCCTTTTTGCTGTCTTGAAATTTCCCTTAACTTTTAGGATTATTTCTTTCCTTGCAGAAATCGCATTTCACACCCAAAATCACTTAGAACGTAAGTAGTTGGAACGAATTCGAAATGAGAAAGAAAGTCCCAAGTACTTCTTTATATTAGCAAATAAATAATTCCCTGCACGTCTCTGTACTTTCATTTATAATGGTCCCTGCTGCTTGAAAAGAGAAACAAATCTGTCCGCAGGGTACGACCTGCAAAGAAAATAATTTTATAAGAAGTTGAAGTTCATATATCTAAATTTTTTGTCCAATGAAAATACATAATGACTGAATATTAAAAATAAGATGTGGGCAGCACATGGCTTTCCCTGCCGACTTATATTATCTTTATTTCTTCAATAATTCATTAAATTGTGCTTAATTGCGCAAAATAACAACCATAATCATTTAAAATTACACTGAATTTGCATTTTCAATTCAATTTTCGTTCTCATTTGGTAACTGGACTTATTTTCAAGAGTGGCGTAGAGAAAATGCAAAAAACGCTAAAATATCTCAAGAACGGCTTGTCCTAGTGTAATTCGGTTGTTCTTTTTCTTTTCATCGTTAAAGATTACGTATAATACAAGCATTTAATTGATATATTTGAGCATACGTATTATTTTTTATTTTAGATTTTGACTATTATCGCGGGCCATTTCGAAAAGAAAGCAGGTTATTTTTTTTTCCGAATCGTACCAAATCAGCACCAGGGTAATACACAAGTGACTTACCTACTAAATTTTATAAAATTTGGTCTATTAGTTTTTGGTTTTTGAGCTAGAGTGGATGCATACAATGCAGAGACAGACAGACACGCAGACAAACAGACAGACAGACGATACAAGCAACTTATCTACAAATTTTGTAATTTTAGATCAATTAGTTTTTCAGATAGAGTGGAAACAGGTAATTTTTGCGGGCCATTTTGAAAAAAAGGCAGGTTCTTTTATCCCGATTTGTACCAAAATATAAATACCACCGGGGGCACCCTTAAGGGACTTACCTACCAAATTTAATGAAATTTAGTCCATTAGTTTGGTCCACTTTCCCTACACATTTCCAAGTATTATAAGGAAAGTAAAATTATAGAAGCACAGTTTCCTTTCTCAGTGATTCAAATTTTACAATATTTGCAATCCTGCTCCTAAATCACTCCAGAACCGTTTTGCATAAGTTTTGGAATATATCTAGAGTTCCATAAACTATCGGATTAATAAACTAATTGCATAAACTAAAGATTTTGTGACGTTTTACTTTCCCTGCAATACATGGTAATAAGATATTGGAATTATACCAAAAATCGCAACTCGAGTTTTTGACGGGTCTATATGTTTTGGGACGTCTAGAATTCGAAAAAACTATTTTTAGCGTGACATCTGCGTGTGTGTATGTGTGTGCGCGCCTGTCTGTCTGTCTGTACAATGTATGGATCTGTGGCGATTTGGCGTCGCCGGGCCCCGAACCTGGGACCTGATGCATTGCAGACCGGCATTATAATCACTGAGCAAAAGCTAGCTCCTACTCTGTTCTTATAATTCGGTTACTGGCTCGTGTGGCATCTTTGATCGATGTCTTTGCTGCCGCACACTCCCTCCGCTGTTCAGGAAGGCCGAGAGGCGTGTCGCCTCGGCGTGACGTCAGGGCCGGGAGGCGTGTCGCCTCGGCGTGACGGACAGTCGTGGTCAACCAGGAAGGGAGTGGCAAGGCTTCTGACTCCGTGTGGTGCTGCCATTTCGTGTTGAGATGGAGAGATCGTTGGAGAGGAAGGTTGCGTCTTTCAAACGTCCAGTCATCATTATGGCGATTGGGCTTCGCCGGGTCCCGAACCAGGGACCTGATGCTTCGTAGACCGACATTATAATCACTGAGCAAAAGCTAGCTCCCTACTCTGTTCTTATAATTCGGTTACTGGCTCGTGTGGCATCTTTGATCGATGGCTTTGCTGCCGCAGATCCAATCTAACTCAAAACCTAATGGACTGAATGTCATAAAATTTGATATGTAAATCCCTTGTGGGTGACTCTGGTGCTAATGAGATTTTGGTACAATTCGGGATAAAGGAACTTGCCTTTTTATTTGCGAAAAGTTTCTCAAAAATTGCCAGTATTACCTCTAACTGAAAAACTAATTGATCAATTTTTACAAAATTTGGTAGATAAGTCACTTATGGGTGTCCCTAGTCACTTATGGGTGACTTATGGGTGACACAATCAGTACACTATATATTATAGATATCAATAAAGATATAGACAGAACAGCGTTTACCATTATAGTGTTTAATAATAGTATTGTGAAATTATTGTTTTTACTCCCCCTGCAATAAATGGTAATGTTTAGGGAATCATGTCGAAAATCGTAACTCGAGTTTTCGACGGATCTGCACGTTTCTGGACCTCTAGACATCTCTATGTGTGTGTGTGTGTGCCTGTCTGTCTGTCTGTGCAATGTATGTATCTAATCTAACTCAGAAACGAATGGACAGAATGTCATAAAATTTGACATATAAGTCTTTGTGGATGAATCTGGTGCTAATTAGATTTTTGTACAATTCGGGATAAAAGAACTTGCGGTTTTTTTTTTTTGCGAAAAGGCTCTCAAAAATTGTCTGTAACCACTCTAACTGAAAAATCCACTCTAACCAATTATTACAAAATTTGGTAGATAAGTCACTTGTGGGTGACCCTGGTGCTGATTATATTTTAGTATGATCCGGAAAAAAATCACATACATTTTTAGCAAAACGGCCTGCAAAAATTCTCAAAATATAAAGTGAAATTCTATGTTTGCTCAAATGCATTAATTAAATGCTGTTATATGTAATTTTGATGATGAAAAGAATAAGACCAACCCCATTACTCTGGGAATAGCCGTTCTCGAGATATTTTAGTACTTTCATATATTTGCAACGCGGGTTTTCAGAATAAGAACAGTTACCAAATGAGAACGAAAGCTGAATTAAAGGTGTACATTCTGTGTAATTTCAATAAATTATGCGTGTGTTTTTTTAATGAAATTAAACTCAATTTAACGAAATATTAAAGAAATCAAAAGAGAATGCATTTGGGTCTGCAGAGACAGTCGGGTGCAACCCACGTCAGATTTTTATTTTCCCTTTAATATATGGTAACGTATATGGAAAGTATTGGTATCGTATCGAAAATCGCAACTCGAGATTTTGACGGATCAACACGTTTTGGGACTTCTAGAATACAAAAAACCTATTTTTAGCGTTATGTCTGTGTGTCTATCTGTATGTCTGTCTGTGCAATGTATGTATGCACTCTAACTTAAAAACTAATTGTGCAAATTTCATAAAATTTGGGAGATAAGTCACTTGTGGGATGCCCTGGTGCTGATTAGATTCTGGTTCGATTCGGAAAAGTAGAATCTTCCTTTTTTCCCCCTTATATACATAATGTATATGGAAAGTATTGTGACGGGGTCGAAAATTCGTATTCGAGTTTTCGACGGGAGAGCACGTTTCAAGCATCCCTGATCACGAATCAAACATTTTTGAAGTGATGTCTGTGTGTGTGTGTGTGTGTGAAAGTATGTGTGTGTGTGTGTGTGTGTGTGTGTGTGTGTGTGTGTGTCAGTGAGTCTGTGGAGACGATAACTGACGAACGAATGGACCGATTCGAACGAAATTTGATGCAAAAATCACAATCCGTAAACACTGGAAGGCTATTATTTTTATACGTAATCGAATGTCCAGAAATCCCCTAAATTTTACATTGAAATTTTTAAAAAATCGTCAAAAAATCAAAGCCACTTAAAAAGTTACGCAAATCGACATTTCTGACTTTGGCATACGATTGGCATAAATTGAACGATTGGCATAAATTCTAGAACGCTAATATGAACCGTTCTCGAGTTATTGCACATTTTCCCAAAAAATTATCAAAAAGTCATATAAAATGAAAAGAAAATATTTCCTATTGAGGAACTTGTTCACTTTTCATATGTAATACCATGCGATAAATTTGGCGACATCATTCTCGTGGATCTAGCTCTTTCCATTCATGAGAAAAAATACTTTGAGTACTACTTTTGTATTTGAACACCAATAGTCATTTATCTGCTGTAAGAATAACTTATTTCTCCTTCCATAACACTTACGAGATTTTGGCGGCGAATTTGGCGGAATGTCGCCAATTTGGCGACTTTTTAAAATGTTGCCAAATTAACGAAAATCTCGCCAAATGGATGAAAGTGGCACAAAATTAATGAAAATTATGACTCATTGGCGAAAATTCAATATCTTTGAAAGAATATATGTATCTACTATAAGAAAAACCTATTTTTTTACTGTAAAAGTAGTAAATTCACTGCATTATATAAGGAAAGTCATGTGTTGCCCACATCAGATTTTTTAAGAAAGAGACCGCAAAAATCCGCAAAATCTAAAATAAAAGATTACGTATGCTCGAATGTATTAATTAATATACGTAATTTTGAGACCTCTAAAACACGAACAAACAATTTTTGGCGTGACGTCTGGGTGTGTCTGTCTGTCTGTGCAGATATCGTATCTACTCTAACTGAAAAACTAATTGATCGAATTTCGCAAAATTTGGTAGGTAAGTCCCTTGTGGATGACCCTGGTGCTGTTTAGATTTTGGATAATGATTAGATTTTGGATGAGATGAAGTAAGATAGAATATCAGCAGACGTAGTTGGAGAGTTCCAGAGTGGAAGTCGAGAGTTGGAATAATACAAGAATAGCAGTGCAGTCAAAGTTCGGAGAATGTTAAGTGTGCAGTAAGCGACTACCGTACAAGACAACATACCATACTCTGAGTTACTATTGTACGGCATACGCTGATGATACAGAACCAAAATACAAGAGTTGTGGCAATGATTAAAGACCATCAACAGGTATGCGCGAGTCAAATATTGTTGATGGTCATTATTGCAAGTTAGACATTTTAATTAACCCAGTGGTATCACACTTTCTCGCTCCGGCAAATTAATGGTAATCATAGTTGTAATTCAGTTATTAGTTGACCCATGTTGTTAATAAATAATTTTATTTTAAAGTTAAAATGATGCAATCGATATTTAGTTGTGTGTTAATTAATATTATTTTACAGAACTCGTGCTAAAGATAAAATAGGTGGGTAATAGCGACACAATGCAATGTATTCCACGATTTACGATATTTTCGGCCATGTTCTAAGATTAATTAAATATGTTTCTTAATAGGGTACTTTAAAGTCTGTTATTAAACTGCGCCACACTTTCAACTGGAAGTTTCCATGAATCTACGCGATTTATAACCTCTAGAATGCGAAACAACTATATTTAACGTGACGTCTGCGTGTGTGATTTATAGGTAAGTCATGTGTGTGTGACTCCGGTGCTGATTAGGTTTTGGTACGATTCGGAAAAGAAAACCTGCCCTTTTTTATTAAATGGCCCTTCAAAAATCGTCAAAATCTAAACTAACAGAGTACGTATTTTCAAATGCATCAACTAAATGGTTATTTTATACGTAATTTTTGTCGAGAGAAATAATAAGCTCAATCCCATTAATCTAGGACTAACCGCTCTTAAGATATTTGAATTTTTTGGAATTTTTGTTACGCCGCTTTTGAAAAAATATCCAGTTACCAAATAAAAACCAAAACTGAATTAAAGGTCCAAATTCGGCGTTATATTGTACAATTAATCTCAATTTAATGAATTATTGAATAAATTAGGAGAAAATAAATTTCAGTCGGTAGGAAAAGTCATGTGTTGCCTACATCCGATTTCTGATTTTCGATCTCTGTTACGAGCTATCAGATGTTAAAGTTTGCCCCAGGGATACTGTGGGAAATTGCGTGGGAGACTGTCGAGTCATAAATTAACAGTACGTTGTTGCCATTGATATGCAATAGAAAGAATAATTATATGTTGGGGGGGGGGGTCCTCAAAACCCTCACATCTTAGGGCTCTAAAAATTATAAATGCACTTCTCCTTTCAAAACGTTTCGAGTTTTCAGGATTTTCTTGAATTGCCATAAAAGGAAGACTAGCTTCATCTCTAGCTGAATGGTTACAGTGTCGTTATTTAAAGACAATGAATTGATTCTCTGTTGGACAGGATATTTTTACAAATTAAAATTTGGATAAATGTTTTCAATATATAAACAGTAAGAGTGGGACAATCCAGTGGTCAGCTTGCGGATATTGCTCGCGGACGACCCTGGTTCGACTCCCGGCTCATATCGTCCCTGTGTTCATTTGAGAGTACGGACAAGTTAAGATATGTGGGTTTGTAAGTCCAAGATATTGGTGGTGGAGTAAGAAAGCTAAGCTCCATCTGGGCTCTGTCTAAATTGTGTGGCACTAACTCGGCTGTCCAGACAGATACCTTAAACTTTCGGGTTGGTCTGACGATAAACAATTACATATACTAATTGCCAAGTGTCCGTCTGTCCTTCTGTCCTTCTGTTTGTCCGTCCGTCAGTCCGTCTGTCTGTTTGCCTGTTACTCTTCTTTTAGGCACTTCCCGAATAGATAGAGACTTGTAATTTGGTACACGGCTCGGTCGTTCGATAAAACCCCTTGGAAAAATCGAATTTTTCGAAAACGTTCTCCAGAAGGGATGCTCCACACCAAAACGTTCGAAAAGTGAAATGATAGGAAAGCATGCTTTGAGATAAGATAGACTTCAAATTTGGTATATGGGTAAACCGTTCGAAAGTAAGAAAGTGTGCTATTTCAGATTTCCAATATTTCCTACTTAAGGGGGTGCCGCACACCAAATATTCGATTTTCCGAATAAATGAGAAACGGCTCCTTTAAAATTTAATAGAGCCTTGAAATTTAGTATATGGGCTAATCATTTGATGAAGACACCCAAGACGAATATAGTTTTTCAAAAATGTTCGTTTAAGGGGGTGCTCTAGAGAGAAACGTTCGAAAGATGAATTGATAAAAAAAACATGCTTCGGAATGAAGTATAGATTTCAAATTTGGTGTACGGGTATATAGATTGGAAGCAATAAAGTATACAATTTCAGATTTTCAATATTTTTCACTTAAGGGGGTTCCGCACATAAAATGTTCGATTTTCCGAATAAATGAGAAACGGCCCTTTTAAAATTTGATAGAGGCTTGAAATTTGATATATGGACTAATCATTTGATGAAAAGACGCAAAACGAATATGATTTTTCAAAAATTTTCGTTTAAGGGGGTGCTCCAGTGGAAAAGGTTCGAAAGGTGAATTGATAAAAAAACATGCTTCGGAGAGAGATACACACTTCAAATTCGGTGTACGGGTAGATAGTTTGAAAGGAAGAGCATGTGTAATTTCAGTTTTCCGATATTTTCAACTTTTGGGGGTGCCTCAAAACCAAATGTTCGATTTTTCGAATAAATAAGAAACACGAATTATTTAAAAATTTGCCTTATTCGGTGGTTGCTTAATGTGGGACCGTTGATTTTTAATGGGTATTCGGCTAGTATTTACTACTCCTGGTAACGAAATAACTATTTAATTCCCTATAGAAATTTCTAGGCTTTTGATCCAAACAATATATATAATCTTCCCCTGACTAATAATGACGACAAGCACAAAATAGAATACCAAAGACGTGACAATGCGATTGTGTGCATCGCAATACATTTTAGTTCAATTCGCTTCACAATTACTCAGTTACTCAGGCCGCATAATACTGTGAAAGAGAATTAAATAATTGAAGTGCAAATGCATTCAGCACTAAGTATTCTTCGGAGATAAACGAAGCTAATCTAGGAATTTAAAGAGCTCTCAAAAGATAAATGAAGGCTTTAGATAAACTAAAGATGCTCTTGTTACGGCAACGAAATAAATTAACACATATACAAGGGATTGCAGAAAATGTCTAAGTTGTATAAGAATTGCTGTCAGTTCTTTAACATACATTATACGAAAAATATATGTTCATAACATTGAATTGTCATATTAAGTGTCACGGTAATTACATGGGACGAGATCACTTCAAGACATTATATGAAAGAAATGATTTAAAACCCTATATCTATATCGCTGAAACTACAGTGGTGAAAATAATTGTGGATGGCCCGTTGTAAAGGTATATGGCAATGTAGAACATTATTCCTAAGTCGCATGATTGCAAATTTATCAGCAAGAAAGATACAGCCTTTTGAATTTCAGAAAAAGGCAGTCAAAATTTTGGCGACATTCTGAAATGCCACCAAATTGATAAAATTGGAATTTAAAACATAAGTAGAATTTTTATTTTAAATTTTATGAATGGATTGGAATTCAAACTAATTAATAAAATGGATAGTATATTAACTATGCTTCTATAAATTCTGTTTGTCTGCCCTACTTGGCGACAGATTTGACGACATTCCCGATAACTTGGTGACTTTATGAAATGTCGAATAAAATTGATTGTTATGAAATTTGTTGTTATTGAAATTGACAAAAATATCCCCAAATTGACAAAAATGTCGTCATGTGAATTAAAGAGACGCTAACTTAACGAAAATTATGACACACTGGTAAAATTTGAAATCAAAATTTCAGTAAGTAGCATTTTAATTTTAAATTTTATGGCTGTTTCAGAATCCAAATTAATTAATAAATAGATGGTATATTAAATATGTTTCAATAGAGCCTATCTGCCTGTCCTCCTGTTCAAGTTGGGTGAACTTGGCGATTTTCAAATAAATTTTGTCAAATTGATAAAATCAATAAAAATATTGTCAACATGTCTAAAATCCAATAAGAAATTCTACACTGTTATACACTTAGAAAACCTATACACTTAGAAAACCTATACTATTGTAATTAAATTTAATTATTTAACAATCTATGTTGCTTTGAGGAAATTATTTATTTAATTTTCCTCATTAGAAAACAGTGATTTCATTCTTCATGGGGTATTTTGTTAGGGGGGTCGTAAATTAATTGCATTTTGTTAGGGGATGGTATAGTATATATACTTTGATAGGGTCTGTCCGTTTGTCCATCTTCCTTGGCGACCAATTTGGCAATAATTCGAAAATGTTACTAAATTGACATAAACAACACTAAGTGACGTAAATTGTTGTCAGAAATGTAAATATGAACGAATGGCAATGTTCAAGGTTCTATTGGAACACTGATATTATCAGTAATATTTATATACTTTCTGACAAATAACACAGTCAAGTGATTAATGTTTACTTTTCCGTAACGCTTATATGTGCCAACAGAATATAACAAATAGCCAGTTATATCTTCCATATAAAGCACAAAAGAATATCGAAGACCATTATAATCCTAAAAAAAATAATGATTTCCCGTGGACTACTAAGATATAAAAATCTAATATGGGCAGAACATGATTTTCTTTACATAATAAAAATTTCTTTATATATAAAGATTCCTTTATATAACATAATGAATTTACTTCTTTCACAGTGAAAGTATGGTGTATAAGATCCACGGGCATAGTGTTTTTAACGTTGAATTGTACATTTGGTGCTTTTCTGAAAGACAATATGTAATACTATTTTGAAGTACCCAATTAATTATCATTAATACAAACAGGAAGCAATAGAGATGGAAATAAAAAACCGTATATGGAAATGGACTGGACATGTCTTAAGAATGCCACAGCTTAACATCCCTGGTTAGAAGCAAGGACTGTGGCACAGGATCAACCAGGGTGGCAACGTAAGCTGAAGTTCTTATGTGCCAGTAGGCACGATGAGTGATGATAATGATGATAAATTAACTTCTATTTCATGCAACTCTAAATTGACAATTACCAATATCGATTGCATTTTCAATAAATAATACTATATTGCATATATTATGATATTTTAATAATTAATTCATCAATTTGGAATTAGTTTTGTTAGCTTGACGTCGATATTGTAATTTTGACAAAATGTCCGTCAATCTGGGCGAAAAATTGCCCAGTTGGCGATATTTCTCTAGATCAAATGTTTCTATTCATTAAATGTATCATCAAGCGTTATAGACGAACGGAGAGAAAATTATTTCTTATATATTAACAGGTATGAACGTTATATGACGGAATTCAAAATTTTCAAAACATTTCCCCCCATTGACGCCGTTTTATTTTTATCAATTTGGCGAAATTTTGATCATCTTTGGGACATTTTTGGCAACTTGACAACATTTAGAAAAGTCACCAAATTCTTCGCAAAAAATTTTTGCCAAACGTTACAAATGTACGGATGGAGATATATATTATTCTTACTGTAGATTCTTATATTCTTTCAAGGTATTGAATTTTCACATATGAGTCGTCATTTTGATTGATTAAGCGTCATTTTTTTTAATTTGGCGACATTTTAGTAAATTTCGTTATATTTAAGATAATTCGCTAATTTGGCGATACTCCGTCAAGTTTATCATCAAATTTCGCCCAGCGTTACAGACGGAGGTTATTCTTATAGTAGTTTCTGTTATTCTTTTTTATTGATTTAGCTTTAATTTTATCATTTTCAGGTTTATTTGAGGTGTGCTTATCAGGTTTATCAGGTTTATTTGAGATGTGCTTGATAGGACGTAAGCTGAAAAAGAAAATTTTGTCCTCACCTCATGTTTATTACATCTCAGATGTTTTTTCAGAGTATTTATACAGTGCTTAATCATATATGTTTATTATAGCAAAATGTACTAACAATGAATGATTTTTTAAGTAATTATAACTCAACGAGTATTTTATCGTTAAAAGGAAATTAACGGAGTAGAATATATTTAATTAACGTGCTTAGAGAGGCATATATTTAACTTAGGGCTAAGCATTATTCCAATTTATAATTGCCACCATAAACACGTAAATTTTAAAAAGTGGATTGAAATATTTGCACTGTGCTATTGACTGGAACGATTAGTTTATTTTATTAAATATTAAAAATGCTTTATTACATAATAAATTATGTTAATTATTTCTACTCTGTGGATCGAAGTTTGTAAATATTTCTCACAATAATTTGCTAATTTTTAGAAGTATTATTCCGCTTATTAATGTGTCTCCCTCCATCATTCCATTCTTTAAATTAAAAAATAATAGTTATTAAGCAGAGTCGTTTTTGATCAAAAGTGAAATAGGCAAATGCTAAGGGTCCGTGAAGTTTTGGGGACCCATCTTCCGTCTTGTGGCGATGACGGATAATATATATATATATATATTTTAACAAGAAAGATCAATCATGCATAAAACATTGATTATGAAACTCTTTCCAAATGCAATACAATTTTTTTAAACATCTCTAAAACGCGATATATTCAGGGGTTATATTTTTTAAATTATCACAATACTAAAATGATTTATTAAATTTGAAAACTTCATCGAAAATATGAACTTTATTCCAATGACGTCATTGAAATATAAATCGCCCGGCTCTCTATGAAAAAGCAGGAAAAATTTCATTCATAATATTTTACTCTATTCCTTTCATTCATCGCAATACTACAATAATTTATTTTACTTTAAAGCTTAAAACTATGGAGGTAAAAGTAACTTAACTCTGTGCTTAAAACTTCTCCGAAAAAGTCTGCTATAAAATCATCTGTTCTCTATGTAAAATCAATGAGTGTTTCATTCATATCAATTATATTGCAGACTCCAGCGCTAAATAATTTTGCATTAAAGAAATTCAGCAATTATTATACAATTCATTTTACAGCTTGATGTCTTTACAATCTCCGTAAGTGAAAATTAGGCTTCGTTGTAGAAATAATCAAATTTTCAAGATCATTTAAACTCAAATATATTTTAATTGCGTTGTTCCAGAACATTGATGCACAGAAATTAAGCAAAAATAAAGCGATTTTAGGGCAGACACAACACTAAATACAAGAAATATCAATCATACATAAAGCATTGATTATGAAACACTTTTCAACTTCAATGCAATTTTATTTAAACATCTCTAAAATGCAATACATTCCTCGGTAATATTCCATGAACTAAATAATTGTGCGTTAAAGAAATGCAGCAATTCTTATATAACTCATTCTACATCGTTCAGTGTTTACATTCTCCATAAGAGAAAATTAGGCTTCGCTGTAGAAATAATCAAAGTTTGATGATCATTTAAACTCAAATATATTGCAATTGCGTTGTTTCAGTCTATAGATGCACAGAATTTAAGAAAAAATAAAGCGGTTTTAGGACGGATGCAACACTAAATATGAATAAAAGGAACTGTAAAAATCACGATTTTGACACAAGATGGATGCCATATTTTATTTTGAAGTGGGTCCCGTGATATCTTCATATAAAGGGTGTAATTATTATTTTAATTTTTTTTTAAAAACTACTTAATATATTTTGATTTTTTTTATATATTTTATGGGATAATTTGAAATTCTCCTAAAACTTTCAAAGCAATTTGTGAATATTAAATTCGCTTAAAAAGAGCTTGAAAAATTACGTCCCATTGGGTTCAATGTATTTCATTTTTTCAACCAGTGTTCAATCCAAAACTAATTGGGTGATATTATTTATTTACATTCCCATATATTTACTGCTTTTTCATTGCGAGTCAGACGATTTATATTTCAATGACGTCATTTGAATGAAGTTAATTTTTTTCGATGAAGTTTTAAGTTCTCAAACATGATAAATTCTTGTAGTATTGTGATAATTTTTAAAATATTACCGCTGAATGTATCGCAGTTTAGAGATGTTTAAATAAAATTCCATTGCAGTTGGAAAGTGTTTCATAATCAATGCTCTATGCATGATTGATCTTTCTTACTTCTTATTCCGAAGAAATAATATCTTTGCTTCCAAAATCTATTGATACCATTGGATTTTCATTTAATACTATTTTTAAAAACAATGTGCTTGTTACATATTTTATTTCTGCAATAAACTTATCACGTTACTGATAATTTCACGTTACTGATAAATTCAAATATTTAAGAATCAGTTTTTGCTTTTGTTGGAGTGATTTATGTATGACTTATGATGATTTAATATTATTTTCATTTCCGAAGCAAGTTTATATTTTGATTCCCAAAATAGTAGATATTTTGATCTCTGAGACCAATTGATATTTTCGCTACCAGTTACTTTTTGGGGTAGTACAGCCTACTAGCAAAGCTTTTAGTCACGTGCAATTGTGGGGCAGTATGTGTGCATTTTTTATTATTTACACAGAATTATCGATAAAAAAAATCTGATGTGGGCAGCATATGACTTCCCATACAGATTCAAATTTTATTTTTCTTTAAATTTTTAACTCATTTAGTTGATTTTTGCAAAAAGTAACCCGCATGAGTATTTGAAATTACACTGAATTTGCACTCCTAGATCCATTTTCGTTTTCATATGGTAGATGGATGCATTTAAAAAAAATAAAAAAATCCCAAGAACGGCTAGACTTAGAGTAGGGGTTAGTCTTATTCTTTTTATAGTAAAAAATTATGCATAAAACACACACTTAATTTATATATTTGAGCATACTTAGTCCTTTATTTTAGATTTTGGAAATTTTTGCTCACCATTTTGCAAAAAAAAAAAAGATAGGTTGTTCTCTCCCAAATCGTATCAAAATTTAATCAGAGCTAAGATAGAGCATAAGTGACTTACCTACTACATTTTGTGAAATTTGAGCAATTAGTTTTCCAGCTGAAGTAGATACATACGATTTTTTCGCGCAATTTCGAAAAAAAAAAAAAATGGAAGATTCATTTATCTCGAATCGTACCAAAATATAATCAGCACCAGGGTAACCCATAAGTGCCAAAATAAAATTTTATAGAATTTGGTCAATTAGTTTTTGAGTTATTGTGGATAAGCACACAAGTAAACACAAAGGCGTGAGGCTAAAAACAGATTTTTTGTAATCAGGTCCGAAAAACTGTCGAAAACTCGAAACGCGATTTTCGACACTGTTCCAATACTTCCCCTATACGTACAATCAATCCCATGTATTGTAGGGAAAGTAATATTAAAAACAAAATCAAATACACATTTGAAATAAATAGGATCATGTGGAAGAATTATTGGTGTTTTTAGTTCTGCGTCAATTAATAGAGGGCGCTCCTATGACGGAGTCATAAACTATATGCAAAATATTATATTGTTTTCTAGCTCCGCTGTAGGAGCGTCCTCTACTGATAAACGCAAAACTACAAACGACAAGCTTAGCATGGAGTCCCAGGTACGAGAAACGGAATTTAGCATTAAAATTGTTCGACCATACCTGTTTAAATGTTTTTATAATATTTAAAAAAAAATCTGATGTGGGCAACACATGACTTTCCTTATATAATGGAATGAATTTACTACTTTTACAGTTTAAAAAATCTGATGTGAGCAGCACATGACTTTCCCTGCAAACTTATATCTACGTTGTATTTATTTCAATTAAATTTAATTCACTTTGAATTCAATTTTCGTTCTCATTTGATAACTGGACTTATTTTCAAAGGTGGCGTGGAAAAATACGAAAAAAACTATTATATCTCGAGAACGGCTAGTCCTAATGTAATGGGGTTGGTCTTATTCTTTTCTTCGTTAAAAATCACGCATTAAACAAGCATTTAATGGATATATTTGAGCATACGTAGCTTTTTAGTTTAGATTTTGATAATTTTTGCGGGCCATTTTGCAAAAAAAGTCAGGTTATTTTTTTCTGAATCGTACCAAAATCTAATCAGCACCAGGGTGACCTATACGTGACTCATCTACCGAATTTTGTGAAATTCGGTCCTTTAGTTTTTCAGCTACAGTGGATAAAAGCTTTTGCGGGCCATTTCCCAAAAAATGCGGGTTCTTTTTTTCCGAATCGTACCCTAAATTAATAAGCACCAGCCCCGCCCACAAGAGACTTACCTAAAAAATTTTGTGAAATTCGGTCCATTAGTTTTTTAGTTAGAGTGGATACAAAATCTGCACAGACAGACACACAGACAGACACACAGACACACAGGCAGACAGACACACAGACACACACACAGACGTCACGCTAAAAATGGTTTTTTCGTATTCTAGAGGTCTCGAAACGTGTAGATACATCGAAAACTCGAGTTGCGATTTTCGACATGATTCCAATACTTTCCCTATACATTACCATGTATTGCAGGGAAAGTAAAAAATCTGATGTGAGCAGCACATGACTTTCCCTGCAGACTTATATTAACGTTCTCTTTATCTATATAAATAAAATTGAAAATCTGTCTGTCTGTCTGTCTGTTTGTCCCATCATCACGGAAGAACGGCTGAACCGAATTTGATGAAATTTTGTGGGTAGCCTAGAAATAGCCCCACTTAAAATTTAGTCTATGTTTGAAATTTCTACGACAAGTGGTTCTCGAGATATTAGTAAAAAACGAAACTTTCCTTTATCTCATCATCATGAGAGAACGGCTGAACCGAATTTAATGAAATTTTGTGGGTGGCCTTGAAATAGCCCCCCATAAATTTTGCCCAAGTATCGAGTTTCTAAGGCCAGGGGTTGTCGAAATATTAATGAAAAACGGAACTTTTTTTATAGGAGTTCTACTCTCCAACTCCGTGGTTTATCCAAACGCAAAGGATAAAAATCGTTTGTTTAAAACGTCAAAGGGAATTAAAACTTTATTTTTGAGTTTGATGCAGGATTTTTGCATTAAATAGTCACTATCTGAAAGCATGAATTGTTTTAAACATGAATTTAAATGGAAAAATCTACCTCCATGTTTTGTATTTCACAAGCTTTTACTCAACGATTAGAAGTATAAAGATATTAAAATGGTTATTTAATTTCGCATTTTATGAGGAAGATTCTATTTTATATCGTGTTGCTAGGTCAAGGAATGAAATTAAATATGTTTGCTAATGATTATTATTATTTTTTCGATATGAATATTAAATAAATGGGTATTGAAATATATCTTATAAATGAACGGTTTAATTTTTTTTTAATTATATTAATTGTGAACTGCATACACCACTTTCATTTATTTTAGCAAAGAGGTTTTAAGCTCACATACTGTGTTTAGCTAATAAACTCATATTTTGTTTACCCAATAAATTCATTTATCCAATTGTTTAAACAGAAAAAGAGTAGAATGGGTATATCTTCTAACAATATTTTAGTGTTTTCATTTAGTATATACAAACTGGATCACGATATTTTATTCAGATCTGCGAATTTAGAGCTATGAATTTGGCTGGATATCGCTAACTTGGCAAATTTCATAAAAGTTGCCAAAATGATTTAAATGTCCCCAAATTGATAAAAATGACGTAAATCAATGAAATTTATTTTGTTTTGTTAAAAGAATGTACTGAAGTGGTGTTTCGTTAGTATTCGTCTGTAAGTCCAACCACCCTACTTAGTAACGCATTTAGCGAATTTTAAAAATGTCACCAAATTGATAAAAATATTTATAAATCCATAAACATATTTTGAAATTGATAAATTGCCCTAAATAAACGAAATTGTGTTTTTTTAGGGGATAATATTTTGATGATGGTTCGTCAATTTATCGCCAAGTGGGACTGTCAGTTCTACAGTCCCACTTGGCGATAAATTTGGCGATTTTTTAAAATGTCACCAAATTGATAAAATTATTTATAAATCCATAAAAATATTTTGAAATTGATAAATTGCCCTAAATAAACGAAATTGTGTTTTTTTAGGGGATAATATTTTGATGATGGTCCGTCAATTTATCGCCAAGTGGGACTGTCAGATCTACAGTCCCACTTGGCGATGAATTTGGCGATTTTTTAAAATGTCGCCAAACTTTCATTAGAGATATTCAGACGATATTTTGATCACCAATTTATTTGAAGCAAATCATAACATATCGCTTAACAACGGATTTAAATTTAATGTGTTTATGAGGAAGAAGATTTTTATTAAATCTTTTCCGATTTTAATGAGGAAGATATGTATATAAAATAAATTTCATTGCCATCGTATTTCTGACTGGATAATATCAATTACGATCTTCATGTTTAAACATTATTATTACTGATGTTTTCCGGGATTATTGATTAAGAGATTATTGATATGTTCAATTTCTTATGGCATTGTTTTATTGCGGCAAAAATTGTTGAAACTCATATATTGTACGTTGTACGAGTAATCTTCTACAAATGCACGGGTATATCTTCTAATCTAAGAGAATATAAGTAGTACATGTATATTGGCATATATTGGAATCAAGCCTTCCGGTATGAAGATGGCAGGGATTATTGATATTTTTAATTTATTAAGTAATCTGTTATATATTGGTAAAAAATTTTCAGACTACATATTATAATACCGGTAATCTTTTATTAACACTACGACATATCTTCTAATCTATGACATTATAAGTATTACGGGTTTATCTTCCCATATAATTGTAGCACTTTCATTTGGGCACATATTGGAATTAATTATTGCCTACTGATTTAAAGATTACGGATTTATTGATATTTTCAATTTATATATGTAATCTACTAATACAGGTTATATCTTCTAATATCCGCGTATATAAGTAGTACGGGTCCCATACAATACGCTATTATTTTGCATACATTGATTCAATTCCATACTTTTTATAAATTTGCTTACAAAAACGCCAGGATATTTTATTCTTCAGATCTACCCGTGAAGATAATTTTGAATAACGAGAACAGCCATTCCTTAACTTCTTTTTAGGAGCATTATGTTAAATATTTTAACAGAATATTTTGATTAAAAATGCCATTTAGTATACTATAGGAATTTGCACATGATTGTGAATTTTAAGTTTATTTATATTATATACTCCGTACGAAGAACGGGTATGCTGCTAGTCTATCTATATAAATAAAATTGAAAATCTGTCTGTCTGTCTGTCTGTCTGTCTGTCTGTCTGTCGGTCTGTCTGTCTGTTTGTCCCATCATCACGGGAGAACGGCTAAACCGAATTTGATGAAATTTTGTGGGTAGCCTAGAAATAACCCCACTTAAAATTTAGTCTATGGTTGGAATTTCTACGACCAGTGGTTCTCGAGATATTAGTAAAAAACGAAACTTTCGTTTGTCTCATCATCACGAGAGAACGGCTGAACCGAATTTAATGAAATTTTGTGGGTTGCCTTGAAATAGCCCCCCATAAATTTTGCCCAAGTTTCAAGTTTCTAAGACCAGGGGTTGTCGAGATATTAATGAAAAACGGAACTTTTTTTATAGGAGTTCTACTCTCCAACTCCGTGGTTTATCCAAACGGAAAGGATAAAAATCGTTTGTTTATAGCGTCAAAGGGAATTAAAACTTAATTTTTGAGTTTGATGCAGGATTTTTGCATTAAATAGTCAATATCTGAAAGCATGAATTGTTTGAAACATGAATTTAAATGGAAAAATCTACCTCCATGTTTTTACATGTATTAACCTCCATGTATTTCACAAGCTTTTACTCAACGATTAGAAGTATAAAGAAATTAAAATGGTTATTTAATTTCGCATTTTATGAGGAAGATTCTATCTTATATCATGTTGCTCGGCAAAGGAATGGAATTAAATGTGTTTGTTAATGATTATTATTATTTTTTCTATTTGTATAATAAATAAATGGATGTAAAAATATATTTTGTAAATAAACGGTTTAATTGTTCTTTTAATTATATATATTGGGGACTGCGTACATTATTTTATTTATTTTAGCAAAGAGGTTTCAAGCTCATATATTGTGTTTAGCTAATAAACTCATAATAAATGAACGGTTTGATTGTTCTTTTAATTATATATATTGCGAACTGCGTACATCACACTTTTATTTATTTTAGCAAAGAGGTTTCAAAGCTCATATATTGTGTTTAGCTAATAAACTCATATATTGTGTTTACCCAATAAATTCATTTAGCCGATTGTTGAAGCAGAAAAAGAGTAGAACGGATGTATGTATCTTCTAATACAATTTTAGTGTTTTCATTTAGTATATATACAGACGGGATATGGATATTTTATTCTTCAGATCTGCAAATTTAGAGCTACGAATTTAGCGGAATATCCCTAAATAACTTGGTAACTTTTCTTAAACTTTACTAAATTAGAGGAAATATCTCCAAATTAATAAAAATGACCCAAATCAATGAAATTAAATTTTTTTTTTTAGAATAGAGTACTGAAATGATGATTCTGTAGCATTTGTCGGTCAGTCCATCCATCCTACTTAGTAACGCATTTAACTAATTTTTTTAATATCATTAAATTGATAAAAATATTAGTAAATCCATAAAAATATCATGGAGACGAAAATGTCGCCAAACCTTCCATGGAGATCACATTATTCAGACGACATGATTTCCATCAATTTATTTGAAGCAGATGATATCATGTCGCTTAGCAACGGATCCAATGTGTTATGTGTCATACGATTTTTATTAAATCTAATAAAAATATGTATATAAAATAAATTTCATTGACATTGCATTTTTGACTGGATAATATCAATTACGGTCTTCAGGTTTAAACATCATTATTATTGATATTTCGGGGACAGTTGATTCAGGAATTATTGATATTTTCAAATTATTATGCCATTGTTTCATTATGACGAAAATTGTTGAAACTCATATATAGTACGTTGTACAAGTAATTTTCTACAAATGCACGGGTATATCTTCTAATCTACGACAATATAAGTAGTACAGGTATATTGGCAAAATTTTTATATATATTGGCATATATTGGAATCAATTACGACCTTCTGGTATTAAGATTACGGGATTTTTGATACTTTCAATTTATTACGTCATCCTTTTTATTTTGGTAAATATTTATAAGACTCATATTACAATATGTTTAAGCTTCTACTAACACACTGGCATATTTTCTAATTTGCGACAATATAAGTAGTACGTGGTTGCATATATTGATTCAATTCTTTTTTTTGTGTGTGAATTTGTTAACAAAATGGGCCAGGATATTTTATTCTTCAGATTTGCCCGTGAAGATAATTTTGCATAGTGAGAACAGATATTCTTAAACTTCTCTTTATGAGCAATAAATTTAATATTTTATCAGAATTTGCACATGATTGCGAATTATAAGTTTTTTTATATTATATACTCCGTACGAAGGACGGGTATGCTGCTAGTTTTAACTAAATTTATTTCACTTTTAATTCAATTTTCGTTCTCATGCGGTAACCGGGCTTATTTTTAAAGGTGGCGTAGGGAAAGTACGAAAAACTAAAATATCTCGAGAACGGCTAGACCTAGTGTAATGGGGTTGGTCTTATTCTTTTCGTCGTTAAAATTACGTATTAAATCAGCATTTAATGGATATATTTGAGTATACCCAGTTCTTTATTTTATATTTTGGCAATTTTTGCGGGTCATTTTGCAAAAAAAGGCAGGTTACTTTTTTTTGAATCGTACCAAAATCTAATCAGCACCATTGTAACCTATACGTGACTCATCTACCGAATTTTGTGAAATTCGGTCCATTAGTTTTTCAGCTACAGTGGATACAAGCTTTTGCGGGCCATTTCACAAAAAAGGCGGGTTCTTTTATTCCGAATCGTACCCAAAACTAATCAGCACCAGCCCCGCCCACAAGTGACTTACCTACAAAATTTTGTGAAATTCGGTCCATTAGTTTTTTAGTTAGAGTGAATACAAAATCTGCACACACAGACACACAGACAGACACACAGACACACAGACAGACAGACACACAGACACACAGACACACACACAGACGTCACGCTAAAAATGGTTTTTTGGTATTCTAGAGGTCTCGAAACGTGTAGATCCGTCGAAAACTCGAGTTGCGATTTTCGACATGATTCCAATACTTTCCCTATACATTACCATGTATTGCAGGGAAAGTAAAAAATCTGATGTGAGCAGCACATGACTTTCTCTGCAGACTTATATTAACGTTCTCTTTATTTTAACTAAATTTATTTCACTTTTAATTCAATTTTCGTTCTCATGCGGTAACCGGGCTTATTTTCAAAGGTGGCGTAGGGAAAGTACGAAAAACTAAAATATCTCGAGAACGGCTAGTCCTAGTATAATGGGGTTGGTTTTATTCTTTTCGTCGTTAAAAATTACGTATTAAATCAGCATTTAATGGATATATTTGAGTATACCCAGTTTTTTATTTTAGATTTTGGCAATTTTTGCGGGTCATTTTGCAAAAAAAGGCAGGTTACTTTTTTTGAATCATACCAACATCTAATCAGCACCATTGTGACCTATACGTGACTCATCTACCGAATTTTGTGAAATTCGGTCCATTAGTTTTTCAGCTACAGTGGATACAAGATTTTGCGGGCCATTTCACAAAAAAGGCGGGTTCTTTTATTCCGAATCGTACCCAAAATTAATCAGCACCAGCCCCGCCCACAAGTGACTTACCTACAAAATTTTGTGAAATTCGGTCCATTAGTTTTTTAGTTAGAGTGGATACAAAATCTGCACACACAGACACACAGACAGACACACAGACACACAGACAGACAGACACACAGACACACAGACACACAGACACACACACAGACGTCACGCTAAAAATGGTTTTTTCGTATTCTAGAGGTCTCGAAACGTGTAGATCCGTCGAAAACTCGAGTTGCGATTTTCGACATGATTCCAATACTTTCCCTATACATTACCATGTATTGCAGGGAAAGTAAAAAATCTGATGTGAGCAGCACATGACTTTCTCTGCAGACTTATATTAACGTTCTCTTTATTTTAACTAAATTTATTTCACTTTTAATTCAATTTTCGTTCTCATGCGGTAACCGGGCTTATTTTCAAAGGTGGCGTAGGGAAAGTACGAAAAACTAAAATATCTCGAGAACGGCTAGTCCTAGTATAATGGGGTTGGTTTTATTCTTTTCGTCGTTAAAAATTACGTATTAAATCAGCATTTAATGGATATATTTGAGTATACCCAGTTTTTTATTTTAGATTTTGGCAATTTTTGCGGGTCATTTTGCAAAAAAAGGCAGGTTACCTTTTTTTTAATCGTACCAACATCGAATCAGCACCATTGTGACCTATACGTGACTCATCTACCGAATTTTGTGAAATTCGGTCCATTAGTTTTTCAGCTACAGTGGATACAAGTTTTTGCGGGCCATTTAAAAAATCTGATGTGAGCAGCACATGACTTTCTCTGCAGACTTATATTAACGTTCTCTTTATTTTAACTAAATTTATTTCACTTTTAATTCAATTTTCGTTCTCATGCGGTAACCGGGCTTATTTCCAAAGGTGGCGTAGGGAAAGTACAAAAAACTAAAATATCTCGAGAACGGCTAGTCCTAGTATAATGGGGTTGGTTTTATTCTTTTCGTCGTTAAAAATTACGTATTAAATCAGCATTTAATGGATATATTTGAGTATACCCAGTTTTTTATTTTAGATTTTGGCAATTTTTGCGGGTCATTTTGCAAAAAAAGGCAGGTTACTTTTTTTTGAATCGTACCAACATCTAATCAGCACCATTGTGACCTATACGTGACTCATCTACCGAATTTTGTGAAATTCGGTCCATTAGTTTTTCAGCTACAGTGGATACAAGCTTTTGCGGGCCATTTCACAAAAAAGGCGGGTTCTTTTATTCCGAATCGTACCCAAAACTAATCAGCACCAGCCCCGCCCACAAGTGACTTACCTACAAAATTTTGTGAAATTCGGTCCATTAGTTTTTTAGTTAGAGTGGATACAAAATCTGCACACACAGACACACAGACAGACACACAGACACACAGACAGACAGACACACAGACACACAGACACACAGACACACACACAGACGTCACGCTAAAAATGGTTTTTTCGTATTCTAGAGGTCTCGAAACGTGTAGATCCGTCGAAAACTCGATTTGCGATTTTCGACATGATTCCAATACTTTCCCTATACATTACCATGTATTGCAGGGAAAGTAAAAAATGTGATGTGAGCAGCACATGACTTTCACTGCAGACTTATATTAGCGTTCTCTTTATTTTAACTAAATTTATTTCACTTTTAATTCAATTTTCGTTCTCATGCGGTAACCGGGCTTATTTTCAAAGGTGGCGTAGGGAAAGTACGAAAAACTAAAATATCTCGAGAACGGCTAGTCCTAGTATAATGGGGTTGGTTTTATTCTTTTCGTCGTTAAAAATTACGTATTAAATCAGCATTTAATGGATATATTTGAGTATACCCAGTTTTTTATTTTAGATTTTGGCAATTTTTGCGGGTCATTTTGCAAAAAAAGGCAGGTTATTTTTTTTTTAATCGTACCAAAATCTAATCAGCACCATTGTGACCTATACGTGACTCATCTACCGAATTTTGTGAAATTCGGTCCATTAGTTTTTCAGCTACAGTGGATACAAGTTTTTGCGGGCCATTTAAAAAATCTGATGTGAGCAGCACATGACTTTCTCTGCAGACTTATATTAACGTTCTCTTTATTTTAACTAAATTTATTTCACTTTTAATTCAATTTTCGTTCTCATGCGGTAACCGGGCTAATTTTAAAGGTGGCGTAGGGAAAGTACGAAAAACTAAAATATCTCGAGAACGGCTAGTCCTAGTATAATGGGGTTGGTTTCATTCTTTTCGTCGTTAAAAATTACGTATTAAATCAGCATTTAATGGATATATTTGAGTATACCCAGTTTTTTATTTTAGATTTTGGCAATTTTTGCGGGCCATTTTGCAAAAAAAGGCAGGTTATTTTTTTTTTAATCGTACCAAAATCTAATCAGCACCATTGTGACCTATACGTGACTCATCTACCGAATTTTGTGAAATTCGGTCCATTAGTTTTTCAGCTACAGTGGATACAAGTTTTTGAGGGCCATTTCACAAAAAAGGCGGGTTCTTTTATTCCGAATCGTACCCAAAACTAATCAGCACCAGCCCCGCCCACAAGTGACTTACCTACAAAATTTTGTGAAATTCGGTCCATTAGTTTTTTAGTTAGAGTGGATACAAAATCTGCACACACAGACACACAGACAGACACACAGACACACAGACAGACAGACACACAGACACACAGACACACAGACACACACACAGACGTCACGCTAAAAATGGTTTTTTCGTATTCTAGAGGTCTCGAAACGTGTAGATCCGTCGAAAACTCGATTTGCGATTTTCGACATGATTCCAATACTTTCCCTATACATTACCATGTATTGCAGGGAAAGTAAAAAATGTGATGTGAGCAGCACATGACTTTCACTGCAGACTTATATTAGCGTTCTCTTTATTTTAACTAAATTTATTTCACTTTTAATTCAATTTTCGTTCTCATGCGGTAACCGGGCTTATTTTCAAAGGTGGCGTAGGGAAAGTACGAAAAACTAAAATATCTCGAGAACGGCTAGTCCTAGTATAATGGGGTTGGTTTTATTCTTTTCGTCGTTAAAAATTACGTATTAAATCAGCATTTAATGGATATATTTGAGTATACCCAGTTTTTTATTTTAGATTTTGGCAATTTTTGCGGGTCATTTTGCAAAAAAAGGCAGGTTATTTTTTTTTTAATCGTACCAAAATCTAATCAGCACCATTGTGACCTATACGTGACTCATCTACCGAATTTTGTGAAATTCGGTCCATTAGTTTTTCAGCTACAGTGGATACAAGTTTTTGCGGGCCATTTAAAAAATCTGATGTGAGCAGCACATGACTTTCTCTGCAGACTTATATTAACGTTCTCTTTATTTTAACTAAATTTATTTCACTTTTAATTCAATTTTCGTTCTCATGCGGTAACCGGGCTAATTTTAAAGGTGGCGTAGGGAAAGTACGAAAAACTAAAATATCTCGAGAACGGCTAGTCCTAGTATAATGGGGTTGGTTTCATTCTTTTCGTCGTTAAAAATTACGTATTAAATCAGCATTTAATGGATATATTTGAGTATACCCAGTTTTTTATTTTAGATTTTGGCAATTTTTGCGGGCCATTTTGCAAAAAAAGGCAGGTTATTTTTTTTTTAATCGTACCAAAATCTAATCAGCACCATTGTGACCTATACGTGACTCATCTACCGAATTTTGTGAAATTCGGTCCATTAGTTTTTCAGCTACAGTGGATACAAGTTTTTGAGGGCCATTTCACAAAAAAGGCGGGTTCTTTTATTCCGAATCGTACCCAAAACTAATCAGCACCAGCCCCGCCCACAAGTGACTTACCTACAAAATTTTGTGAAATTCGGTCCATTAATTTTTTAGTTAGAGTGGATACAAAATATGTACAGACAGACAGACAGACACACAGACAGACAGACAGACAGACAGACAGACACACGCACAGACGTCACGCTAAAAATGATTTTTTCGTATTCTAGAGGTCTCGAAACGTGTAGATCCGTCGAAAACTCGAGTTGTGATTTTCGGCATGATTCCAATACTTTCCCTATACATTACCATGTATTGCAGGGAAAGTAATTCTTATAGTAGATATTTATATTCTTTCCAAGATATTGAATTTTCTTCAATTAGTCGTCATTTTCATTGATTTAGCGTCATTTTTATCCATTTGGCGAGATTTTCGTTAATTTGACAACATTTGAAAAAGTCACCAAGTTGGCGACATTCCGCCAAATTTGTCGCCAAAATCTTTCCAAGCGTTATGGACGAAGAAATAAGTTATTCTTACAGCAGATAAAATACAAAAGTACGTTCAAATACAAAAGTATTACTCAAACTATCTTTCTTCATGAATGGAACGAGCTAGATCCACGAGAATGATGTCGCCAAATTTATCGCATCCTATTACATATGAAAAGTGAACATGTTCCTCAATAGGAAATATTTTCTTTTTAACACTTTACAACAAAGTTGAAAAGTGTTTGTGACTTTGTTCATTCTGTCTGCCTGTCTGTCTGTCTGTCTGTCCGTTAGCACGATAACTGCCGTAAAAATGACTTAATCAAAATGAAATTTTAGTATGTTGTTCAGACGGTCTGTAGGACCTATGGGAATATAAATGAATAATATCACCCAATTAGTTTTGGATTGAACCCGGGTTGAAAAAATGAAATACATTGAGCCCTATGGGACCTAATTTTTCAAACATTTTTTAAGCGATATTAAAATAAACAAATTGCTTCGAAAATTTTAGGTAATATTCAAATTGTTCCATAAAGTATATAAAAAAAAATTGAGCGAAATATATTCAGTAATTTTTTAAATAAAAATTAAAATAATAATTACACATCTTATATGAAACGATCACGTGACCATCTTATGAAACGATCACATGACCCACTTCAAAATGATATATGGCATCCATCTTGTTTCAAAATCGTGATTTTTTTAAGTTCTTTTTAATTCATAATGAGTGTTGTATCCGTCCTAAAACTACTTTATTTTTGCTTAAATTCTGTGCATCTACATACTGAAACAACGCAATGACAATATATTTGAGTTTAAATGCTCATCTAAATTTGATTATTTCTACAACTAAGCCTATTATTCACCTATGTAAAATGTAAACGGCAAAATATGTAGAATGAGTTGTATTAGAATTCCTGTAGTTTTTTAACACAAAATAATTTAGTCCATGGAGTCTGCATGGCTGATATGAATGAAATATTAATTGATTTTTTAAAGAGAAGGACGATTTTCTTCGAGTTTTAAGCATAGAGTTTAATTATTTGTAGCTCCATGGTCTTAAATAAAATGTTTAAATAAAATAAATTATTATAGTATTGTGATGAATGAATTGAATGGGAGAAAGTTATGAATGAAATCCTGTTTTTATAGAGAGATCCAGGCGTGGTATTTTTTCTATGACGTCATTTGAATTAATTTCAGTTGTTTTCGATGAAGTTTTCAAATATAATAAATTATCGTAGTATTATGATAATTCTAAAACTATTACCGAAGAATGTATAACATTTTAGAGATGTTTAAACCAGGCAATTTATATTTCAATGCCGTCATTTGAATGAAGTTCATTTCTTTCGATGAAGGTTTAAGTTTTCAAATATAATAAATTAATGCAGTATTGTGATAAGTTTCAAAATATTACCGAGGAATGTATTGCATTTTAGACTTGTTTAAATAAAATTGCATTGAAGTTGGAAAGTGTTTCATAATCAATGCTTTAAGCATGATTGATCTTTCTTGTTATTTTATATGACTTTTTGATAATTTTTTTTGAAAATGTGCAATATCTCGAGAACGGTTCATATTAGCGTTCTAAAATTTATGTCAATCGTTTTCTAATGAAAAATTACATAAGAAATGTCTATTTGCGTAACTTTATTAGCGATTTTGATTTTTTGACGATTTTTTCAAAATTTCATTCGAAAATTTAGGGGGTTCTGAACATTCGATTGCATATAAAAACAATAGGCTTCCAGTGTTTACGGAGTGTGATTTTTGTACCAAATTTTGTACCAGTTATCGTCTCCACAGTCTCACTGACACACACACACACACACACACACACAGACATCACTTCAAAAATGTTTGATTCGTGATCAGAGATGCTGGAAACGTGCTCTCTCGTCGAAAACTCGAATTCGAATTTTCGACCCCGTTACAATACTTTCCTTATACATTATGTATATAAGGAAAGTAATAGGTTTCTTACATAATCTGTAAAATTCAAATTATCAAAAATTTTAATTGTCGTTTTTCAAACTGATAACATTTCATTATAGTAATGCAGATCCTGCAAAATGCTGTAACACAGTCGCAGCTACATGCGTTGCAATTTAACAACCGTATTTCGTCACAATTGCACGAATTCTGAAAATAATGATTGAGAATATTTAAATTTGTGTAATGCAAATGCATCGAAATAATCGCTAATTGTAAAGAAGCGACGATAATTTCTGCATTTAACGGTCTTTCAAGAGGCTGAAACGGGATGAAAGTGAACTGAAGAGGTACTTAAAATGGCAAATCTAGTAACACACACACAAATAAATTAGTAAATAAATCTTTCAATATATCTGAGTCTCATTTAAGTGAAAGTAAATGAATGTTTAAGTTAACACTGTGTATGTTTATAAAAATTACGAAGTAATTATTTTGCTAGTTTGTGTGTCGAGACAATCTGATAAAAAGAAATCAATGCCCGCCTAAAATTATTCTAATCTTAATTGGGTTTAATTATTTTGCAATTATACTGAAAATAGAAAATTTGATATAGTTTGCTGCCTTCTAAGTGCAGATATATTTGGTAATTTAGTCATTATTCATTAGGACAACTGTTGTAGACAACACTTATTGGTGATAGCAGAAACCTTTTGTTACTTTCCTTATATACATAATGTATAAGGAAAGTATTGTGAGGGAATCGAAAATTCGGATTCGAGTTAAGTAGTAAAATGTTCTATGACATGTATTTGTATTTGGGAATAAAAGAGGTTTTGCATCAAAGTTGTCAATTTCGTGGCTAGCGAATCTCAAAGTGATTTTACGATTTTTAAGACTGAGGTTCGACCAAATGCTTTGAAACCTCAGTTATTCATTGAATACTTAAAGTACATATCGTTATATAAATTTAATTATGTTTCTTATTTTCTCATCATATAACTGTTCCTATAATAACAATAGTATATAAGCATAAAACATTTGTTTTATGAATTTATATTTTAAATTTAACATATAATGATAGAAATATGTGAATGGATAAATTATCATATGGCATGTAAATGTGTTTTTACCAATATATTTGTTTAAAAGAATTTTTCCCACCCACTGACAAATCTGACGTTTCTTTTCGCTACTGACGCTGCCTTTTGTTACTGACGCTTCCTTTCGCTAGTGATACTTCCTTTAGCTACTGACGCTTCCTTTCGCTACTGACTCTTTTTTTGCTACTGACACTTCTTTTAATATTGAGGTAACATATCTTTTGCCGGTGTGGTGGCCGAGCGGTCAAAGAGGCAGGCGTTTCCTCGTGATGGCTCGGCTGCCAGATTGCGGGTTCGAGTCCCGTCTGCGGGCATGGATGTTGTAATGTCTTATTTGGGGCAGAAGTCAGACTTCTACCTTCGGGTGCCCCGGATCATTAGAATAAACAGAAGCAGTGCACTCATTCTTCCTTGATTGTAATGTTAGGGACACGACAACAGCAACAACAACATATCTTTTATCAAGGTTGTTTCTTAATCCAAACAGTAAAGCTGGTATTTGATTATTCATTGGCAGCCTATCGGCGAATATCAAAACATATCATAATAAACAAGAAAGACCAATCATGCATAAAACATTGATTATGAAACACTTCTCAACTACAATGCAATTTTATTTAAACATCTATAAAATGCGATACATTCAGCGGTAATATTTTTTGAGTTATCACAATACTACAATAAATTATTATATTTGAAAACTTCATCGAAAAAAATCCGATGTGCGCAGCACATGAATTTCCTTATATAACGCAATGGATTTACAAGCTTTACAATAAAAAAAAATCTGATGTGGGCAACACATGACTTTCCTTATATAATGTAATGAATTTACTACTTTTACAGTAAAAAAAATAGGTTTTTCTTATAGTAGATACTAATAGTCACAATACTTTCCTTATACATTATGTATATAAGGAAAGTAATAATGTGTAAGATCCACGGGCGTTGTGTTTTTATCGTTGAATTCTATATTGGGCGATTTTTAGGATGACAACATGCAAAACTATTATAAAATATTCAATTAACTTATACTTCGCGCAACTTTAAACAATCATCAATATTGATAGCATCCTCAATAAGCTATATAGTCCATATATTAAAATGCTTTAATAATATTACTTCATCATCTAGTAATCATTTTCATTGATTTAGCGTCATTTTTATCCATTTGGAGACATTTTCGTTAATTTGGCAACATTTAAAAAAATTGTCAAGTTGCCGACATTCCGCCAAAATCTCGCCAAGCGTTGTGGACGGAGAAATAAGTTATTCTTGTAGCAAATAACTGAATACTGGCGGCCAAATATAAAAGTATTACCTAAAGTACATTTTCTCATCAATGGAACTATCTAAATACATGAGAATGATGTCAACCAATTTATTGCATGATATTACTTATGAAAAGTGACATATTTCACAATAGGTAATATTTTTTTTTAATCTTGTATGATTTTCTGATAATTTTTTTGAAAATTGTACAGTATCTCGAGAACGGTTCATGCTAGCGTTCTAAAATTTGTTTAATCGTTTAGTAATGAAAAATTACATAAGAAATGACTATTTACATAACTTTATGAAAGGTTTCAATTTTTTGATGATCTTTTAAAAATTTCACTCGAGAATTTAGGGGAGTTCGGAACATTTGAATGCGTATAAAAACAATAGGTTTCCAGTATTCATGAATTGTAATTTTTGTACCAATCTTCATTTGAATCGATCCGTTCGTTCGTCAGCTATCGTCTCCACAGGCTCACTGATACACATACATACACATACTTTCACACACACACCATGTCAAAAACGTCTGATTCGTGTTCAGGGATGCTTGAAACGTTCTCTTCCGTCGAAAACTCGAATTCGAATTTTCGACCCTGTCACAATACTTTCCTTATACATTATATGTATATAAGGAAAGTAAACAAGAAAGATCAATCATACTTAAAGCATTGATTATGAAACACTTTCAAACAGCAATGCAATTTTATTTAAACATGTCTAAAATGCAATACATTCCTCAGTAATATTTTAAAACTTTTCACAATACTACATTGATTTATTATATTTGAAAACTTAAACCTTCATCGAAAAAAATGAACTTCATTCAAATGACGGCATTGAAATATAAATTGCCTGGTTTAAACATCTCTAAAATGTGATATATTACTCGATAATAATTTTAGAATTATCATAATATCACGATAATATATCATATTTAAAAACTTCATCGAAAACAACTGAAATTCATTCAAATGACGTCATAGAAAAAATAACACGCCTGGCTCTCTCTAAAAAAGCAGCATTTCATTCATAAATAATTTCCCATTCATGTCATTCATCACAATACTATAATAATTTATTTTATTTAAAAATTAAGACCATGGAGCTAGAAGTAATTTAACTCTATGCTTAAAACTTCATCGCAAAAAATCGTCCTTCTCTCGGTAAAGTCAATGAATATTTCTTTCATATCAGCTATGCAGACTCCATGAGCTAAATTCTTTTGCGTTAAAAAAATACAGGAATTTCTATACAACTCATCCTACATATTTTGCTGTTTACATTTTACATAAGTGAAAAATGGGCTTCGTTGTAGAAATAATCAAATTTGGATGAGTATTTAAATTCAAATATATTGTAATTGCGTTGATTTAGTATGTAGATGCACAGAATTTAAACCAAAATAAAGTGGTTTTAGGACGGATACAACACTCAATATGAAATAAAAAGAACTTTAAAAATCACGATTTTGAGACAAGATGGATGCCATATATCATTTTGAAGTGGATCACGTGATACTTTCATATCATGGTCACGTGATCGTTTTATATAAGAGGTGTTATTATTATTTTAATTTTTATTTAAAAAACTACGGAATATATTTCGCTGAATTTTTTTTTATATATTTTATGGAACAATTTGAATATTACCTAAACATTTCGAAGCAATATGTGAATTTTAAATCCGCTTAAAATATGTTTGAAAAATTTGGTCCCATAGGGCTCAATGTATTTCATTTTTTCAACCCGGATTCAATCCAAAACTAATTGGGTGATATTATTCATTTATATTCCCATAGGTCCTACAGACCGTCTGAACAACATACTAAAATTTCATTTTGATTAAGTCATTTTTACGGCAGTTATCGTGCAAACGGACAGACAGACAGACAGACAGACAGAATGAACAAAGTCATAAACACTTTTCAACTTCGTTGTAAAGTGTTAAAAAATGAAATTTATTCAAATGACGTCATTGAAATATAAGTTGCCTGGCTCTCTACGAAAAAGCAGTAAAAATTCCATTCATAAACATTTATTCTATTGCTTTCATTCATCACAATACTACAATAATTTATTTTACTTAAAATCTTAAAACCATGGAGGTAAACGTATTTTAATTCTGTGCTTAAAACTTCACTGAAAACGTCTGCTATAAAATTGTCTGTTCTCTATGTAAAATCATGACTGTTTCATTCATACCCATGCAGACTCCAGCGTTAATGATTTTGCGTTAAAGAAATTCAGGAATTCTTATACAACTCATCTTACAGCTTGATGTGTTTATAATCTCCATAAGTGAAGATTAGGCTTCGTTGCAGAAATAATCAAAGTTTGATGATCATTTAAGTTCAAATATATTGTAATTGCGTTGTTTCAGAACTTTGATGCACAGAAATTAAGCAAAAATAAAGCAATTTTAGGACGGATACAACACCAAATATAAATTAAAAAGAACTTTAAAAATCACGATTTGGACACAAGATGGAAGCCATATTTTATTTTGAAGTGGGTCACGTGATCTCTTCATATAATGATCACCGGATCTCTTCATATAATAGGTGTAATTATTATTTTGATTTTTATTTAAAAAAACAAATAAATATATATTTCTGGACATTTTTTTACATATTTTATCTGATAATTTGAATATTTCTTAAAATTTTCGAAGCAATTTATGAATTTTAAATTAGCTTAAAAAATGTTTGTAAAATTAGATCTCGTAGGGTTCAATGTATTTCATTTTTTCAAATCGGGTTCAATCCAAATCTATTAGGGTGATATTATTTATTTATTTTCCCATAGGTCCCACAAGCCGTCTCAACAACGTACAAAAATTTTATTTTGATAAAGTCATTTCTACGGCAGTTATAGTGCAAATGGGCAGACAGACAGACAGAATGAACAAAACCATAAACACTTTTCAACTATGTTGTAAGTGAAATGCATTACTGCTTAATAATAAAATTGTTGCTTGAGAGAATATAAGTTCTAAAACGTCTTTGAAGAAAGGAGGCATAAGCCAATTAGGTGACTACAATTGTTTCAATGCCATTTTGAGCTACTTTCTTAAGGTCAAAAGCAGTGAGTGCTCATAACAATTCCTGAAATACAATTGCGACTTTGCAGACAAGGATGCATTAGGACAAAGTAAGAACACCCAAGATGAACATTTGCTAACGGGTGGTTCAGACATCTGTATTTATGCAGTCCGTTTATATATAAGTCCGTTTAAAATATAATCACCAAGGATATAAAATAATTTCGTTTCAAGTGATTTTTCACCTTGCATTTGGTTTTTGTAGTACATTCATGATTATAAAAATATTTCGGGTTAATCATGTTGCCTTATAAATAGTCGTGGATTGGCAGATTTAGTGGCCTTCTAAGTTATATTTTTTATGCCATTCTAAATTGTATTAAATAGTGACAGCGTGTAGTTTTTATATCAGGATTTTATTATTAACTAGCAATATATCCGTTCTTTGTACAGAGTGTATAATATAAAGAAACTTAAAATTCACAACCATGCGCAAATACCTATGGTATACTAAATGCTATCGTTAATCAAAATATTCTGTTAAAATATTTAATTCAATGTTCCAAAAACGAAGTTTAAGAATCTCTGTTTTCGCTATACAAAATTATCTTCACGTGCAGATCTGAAGAATAAAACATCCTGGCCCCTTTTGTAGGTAAATGTACCAAAAATATGAAATTGAAACAATTGCACATTTATAGCATCAACACAAGAACCTAACGGAGGTGGATTTTTGATTCCCTCCCAGGGATGGTGGTAACAGAGACTTTGTATATTCTCCACAACAACCTTGCCATTTAAAAGGCTGAATCTTTGCATACTTTTTAGTATCGGCCACCGGGCAAATCCTACCGGATTCGGAATGCTGATTCTCTACCCCGGGGGCGGTGAAAATTCAGGGTCAGATAGTTATTCCAGATTATCCAGACTTACCGCCTATCTAGAAGGATTAATCTTTTTATACTTACAGTATCGACCGCAGGGGGAGGGGGAGGTGAGACAGCCCAGTGGATATCGCGCGGGGATTGCATTCGGACGACCTGAGGTAGATTCTCGCCTCTGCCCAAACTGTTCCTATGTTCACGCAGAGTATGGGCTCTTTAAATATGTGAGTCCGTAAGTCCTTTCGCAAGGTTGGTGGTGGGAGGGATGAGGGTACGGCACCTGTAGATGCTGCTCCCACTGGGTTCCAGTTAAATTGGGTGACATTTCTCGTTAGTCCAAACAGATACCTTATAGTTTCGGGTACGTCGAACGGTCTAAGTCGAAGAAGAAGAAGTATCGACCATAGAGCAAAAAGTAACGGAGTCGGATTTTTTATTTCTCCGTTGGGGACGGACAAAATGCAGGGCGGTCGAAAAGACCTTTCAGACCTTCCAGAAGCCCCTTGGTTATCAATAAGGCTGAAATTTTGCACGCTTATACTAACTATGGGACAGAACCTAACGGAGCCAATTTTTGAATAAGTCGACCCGAAGCAACATACAATGTTAAACAAAATCAGTCGCATTAAATAAAAATCCCTGTCTTTGGGCTCAAATACTAGTTAAAGCATAAAAAACTTCTTACCCTGGTAAAAGATTATTCATATTTCAAATTAAGAAGAGTGCGTCAGAAAATTCTTATACGAAAATCAAAAAGTAAATTATGAAAAAAATCGTATGAGATATTACTGTATTAAAATGACACGCCATCCAGTCAGTAGAATGAAAATTCGCAAAAGAAACTTTTAAGTGCTCACGCAACGCTTAACTCCTTTACATTAAAATTAAAAATACTGAAAAGAAACTGTGTTTCGAATGATATTTGCTTGACTGTGCGGTCTGAAAGTTAAGCTTCAGCTTTACAGTAAATCTGCCACAATTTGAGAAGCTTACATTTCTCCAGGATTTAAGTGTATTATTTTATTATCCTTAAAGTCTTTCCATTTCTCTCCGAACTTATGATTAAAAATCAATAAGCCCTGTTCTGGATTTGACGTCGTGTTAAAAGTCACGAAAACGGCTTCCGGTCGATATAAACCCTTTTAATCCTATTTCATTGTGTCGCTTCTCTTAAGAATTCTGCGATATTTGCATACGCAGTCTTAAGTATGTTTTAAGGAATATTTTAACTTGATTATTATACTTCCTGTAATACATGACATATGCAAATGAAAATAATAAAGTGAAATTTATATAATTTTATAGAATGTTTGATACAGATTTTAGCTACAAGCGAGGTATGTTATGTCTATACGACCACTTAATGTAATTAAATATAATTAATCATTTGCACCACATTTTGGTGTGTAAACACCCTTAGCTTCAGTATCATATTCAACAGAATGATTAGGTAAATTAAAATTGTGACTACACATTAACCAAGTGCTATGAATTTGATCTTCGCATTTTCAACTTCATTATTTACAAATAGAAAATTACTATAATTAGGATTGAAACTAAAAATAATATAACCCATAAAACAAAGAAATTTTAAATATTCGAGAGCATATCGGAGCATATTTTAATGACTCTACATCTTAATTGTAAAGTTTTCTTTAACAAATTACATCTGTATAGCTTAAATTAAGCCACATTATCCTAGTTATATTTTTGCATTTTTATCTTAATCCTTTTCTGATTGGAAATCTCTGGCTTAATTTTTTGTTATCATCTGCGTCCTTTTTCCGTTTTCGGTAATATTCTCTTTGCTTCCGTAATTGCACTTTTTTCCAAGTATTTGTTAACGAAGTTAGATATTTCTCTCTCATTTTATAGTTCATTGACTTCCAAAACTCATTAGTTTCTTCGTTTTATGTTCAACTTATTTTGCATATTTGTTTAGAAACAGTTATTTTTACAGCTGGTTTTGACGACTTACGTAACTGCCGAAATCGGTTAGTTGCTTTCTTGAAGTTAATGGAACACTTATGTTCCACTGACTGAACAAATGCTATGCATTCTTTGGTGGACGTTCACTTTATTCTTTTAGTATTTTAACGTTTATTTATATTAGAAAACTACTGTTTCCTTGTTTCATAGATTTTTGGATCTTTTTTTCCCTCTCGCTTGTAGCAACCTCTTTCCCTGCTATCGTCTTGTTTTATTCTAGCTTCATTTTCCAATCTTGCTCTGACGGGTGTAGATTCAGATTCATGTTTCTCTTGACGAAGAAGGCTGTTTCTTGCCTTTGAAACTGGTCGATATCATAAGTCGTGCATTGTATGTTGCTTTTGACTAAGTTGTTTTATAGCTTTATTACATTAGCGGCATTTTGAGCAATGCTATTTTATAACATTAAAAGGAACCCCTTCGACTAGAGGAAGTTGGAATCTTATGCCATTAACTAATGCCTGGAGTAGTGAGACCTTTACAAGGACACCCAAATGGATTTTCGAGAAATCCTGTAAATTAAGGCACCAGTTTAAACTTGTAAAGGACGTGCCTTTAACTCAGACGGAGTTGGTCACGTTACTATCCTATCCGGGTGCTAATATAACGTAATAAGACTTGGTTAGAGTCTTTGTAAAGAGCTTATGAGCATTTCTAGCTGGATTACATAGATATGCCAAGCAGAAGTGATATAATTCTAAACTTTAGTAGTAATGGATACCCAGTAGTAATGGATACCTAGTAGTAATGGACCTTGCGGCCAGGAGCAATAACAGACAGGTACAAGAAGTTAAATTAAACACATTTGTTGTTTCTCCACTCAAATTACAGTAGCTGATTGCGCAACTAAATAGAAACATATACCCAACAGCCAGTATTGAACATGCCCATTAGGTATTATAATAGCTCATTAG
Organism: Amaurobius ferox; assembly: GCA_951213105.1. NCBI lineage: Eukaryota > Metazoa > Arthropoda > Arachnida > Araneae > Amaurobiidae > Amaurobius > Amaurobius ferox. The sequence continues at coordinate 92,236,408 of OX578140.1, read as the reverse complement.
TGCGCTTTTACGGGCCTGGAGATATTTTACAATTAAGTAATCAGTGGAAGAGCTATAATTCGTCGTTGCTTCCCTAATTCCATCTTTGGACCTATAAACCTTGGCTTGACCAACCAGGGATACTAGACCCTTATGAGCATAGTGGTATCAATCCTAGTGCTGGTTTCACCGACTTGTACTTTCCTCCCTTCTTACTCACATACCGACTCGACTTCTTTCGACTTCCCACTTCCTGCCGACTTCGGCCGAACTATCCACCAGCCTACTACCAGGACTGTATGCAGTCTCAATTACTCGCCTTCTATTGCTCGCGATCCCAAACGCATTCTGTCGCCAAACCACGACCACATATGTTACTTGTCTCCGATGATTGGTCTACTTAACTGATTCAGGCACAAGTTGTAATATAAAGTCAAACATAAATGATAACGGAAAAGAGGGAAATGATAACCAAAGGTTATAGACCTCACAAACTTTGTGACCACACACGATGCTGGTCTGTATAAAAAATTAGATACTACAAGGCAGGCCTCCAGATTAAAACTCGTGTGCCGATATGACTTCAAAGGGTCCGATTATAGGCTTTACTTCAACAAAAAATATTCACAATATTACCCCAATAGCCCAGCGGTCAGAACATCAGCTGGTCTGGTCGAAGATCCCCATTCAAGCTTTTAGACTGTAACTAGAAGTTACATAGGATAATTCTTCTTGTCATACAGTACAAGTAAACATTTGTATAAAAACTTTAAAGAATTTGCAAAGTTATGTAAAGTCATTTTCTTTATCACTCAAAAGACGCATATCACATGAGAAAGTTGTTTTTGCTCTGCCACGGATGAATTGCCTCGTTTACGCAAGCGTAGCGCGAGGGAGCCCGGCAGTCTGGGCGACCCTTAAGTATTTCACATTTCTGCTACATTTTGAGAGTATAGTTAGCCTGTGCCGACAGTATGTCACAATACGGCAACGAAGAACTTTTTGAAATGCTTATGCTGTACTGTTTATGCAATCGCAATGCTGACGAAACTGCACTGGAATATCAACGTAATTCTCCCAATTCTTGACATCATTCTGGGAGATGTATTTCCCGATTGGTGCATCGAGTGCGTGAAGGAAGAAACGTTCATCGTGTAGGTGGAATAGGTAGGCCCAGACTTCACTCAACTGATGTAGAAATTGATACTTTGACTTACTTTTGCAGTCATCCACATAGTAGTGTTTGTACCACTGCTTCAGAAATGAACGTACCACGTGTAATTGTGTGGAGAATACTAAGACTGAATAAAATGCATCCGTTTAACATTTATGGTGTGCAAGGACAGCAACCAACAGATTATCAACGTCGTCTAGATTTTTTTTAATTGGGCTCTAAATCAGGAAGATGAAAATCCCTCTTTTCGGAAAAACGTAATTTGGACTGACGAATGCTGTTTTAAACAAGATGGATGCATAAATCCTCAAAATGAGCACTTCTGGTCTGACACAAGTCTATTCGTGGTACGTGATATTCATCATCAGAAGCAATTTTCTGTGAATGTATGGTGTAGTATTTTCAAAAACTGTTTTCTTGCATACTGTATGATGGTACGTTGACGGGGGCAGATATGTTTATGAGATCCTGAATGCAGTTATTCCTGATTTTATGGATGAACTGCCCCTAACAGAACTTTCACATGTATGGTTTCAACAGGACAGATTTACAACTCACCATACTAAAGTTCAGAAACAGTGGTTAAATAATGAGTTTCCAGACAAGTGGATTGGCTTGCATGGCCCAGTCGAATTTCCCCTTAGATCACCTGATTTGCCTATGATTTTTATTTGTGCGGACTTTTACGCACACTTGTTTATCTGTCACCTCCTTTAAATTAAGCAGAGTTGCAACAACGCATTCATGATGGTTGTCGTGACATCACCGAACAAGAACTTGATCGCGTGCACAGAAGTGTTATGAAGTAATCAGTGGAAGAGCTATAAATCGTCTTTGCTTCCCTAATTCAATTTTTTGACCTATAAACCTTGTCTTGGACAACCAGAGATACTAGGCTGTTATGATCATAGTGGTATCCATCCTAGTGATGGGTTCACCGACTTGCACTTTCTTCCTTTCGCACTCACACACAGACTCGGCTTCTTGCGACTTCCCTCTTCCTACCGACTTCAGCTGAACTATCCACCAGTCTACTACCATGACTGCACACAGTCACAGTTAACCACCTTCTATTACTCGCGATCCGGAACATATTCTGTCGCCAAACGTGAATCACATATGTCACTTGTCGTGAAGATTGGTCTACTTAACCGAACCAAGCAAAAGTTGTTAATATAATGTCAAACATAAATGATAACGAAAGAGGGGGAAATGATAACCGAAGGTTATATAGACCTCACAAACTTTGTGACCACACACGATGCTAGTCTGGATAGAAAAAAATATAATACAAGGCAGTCGTCCAGATTAACGCTCGTGCGCCGATATGGCTTCAAAGAGTCCGATTATCGGCTTCCCTTCAACGAAAAGTATTCACAATATTGCCCCAATAGCTCAGCGGTCAGAACATCGGCTGGTCTGGTCGAAGATCCATATTCAAGCTTTCGTTGGTGCAGACTGTAACTAGAAGTTACATAGGATAATTCTTCTTGGCGTACACTACAAGTGAACATTGGTAAAAACTTTAAAGAATTTGCAAAGTTGTGTAAAGCTATTTTCTTTAATCACTTAAACATTGTTCCTTATTTTTTTTCTCCACTCTACAATATTGTCGTCTATCATTTTTCCTTGAATATTGTGTCTTGCAAAGTTTACGTCCGACTTATCTCCTGTGTTATGCATAAAATGACTCACACAACATAAAAACATATGCGTTTAAGCCACGATGATTTTTCGTTTTCTTTTATCGAACAATATTCGTATGGAAAGTCAATGTTCTTTAATATTCATATATTATTTAACAGAAAAGGGAAATTTAGAGAGTATATAATACATTTTCTATAATATATTTCATGGACTTTCAGTGTTTGCCAAATGTGACATGCATTACATAAAATGTCCATGCTTATTTAAGTAGCTATTTTGATTATAGTATACTATTAGATTGAAAATGCTACATGCCATTACAACCCAGGGATTTTAAAATGTTATCTAATAATAAAAATTTGCGCAGAAAAATTAAAGTTATTAAACATTAAAAATGCTCAAAATAATGTACTTTATTATTGCAAGACCCTATAGTATTACATAGCTATGAGTAACTTAATATTTTTATATTTATCAAATTAATAATTTAGATAATTAATGTGAATGGCGAAGTAGTAATATAAAAATTCTCTTAAATTGCTGTCTGATATAATCTGAATTAAAGAAAAGAAATCTAAGTATCATCATAAACAATTAATTGAAAATAATAATTGGTTTTGAAAGCAAACAAGCAGTATTTTCCTTCATAATGATAAGACAGAGAAACCTCATTGCCATATGCCTGAATGGAATACACTTATAACCACAGATGCGCTCTCATTTATGGCTGTCTGCTTTGTCTTTTCATCCTTAAGAAGAAGCCGTTTTTTTATTACTTTCAAAACCGGCTGATCCTATTTATCAACCGCTTTTGTTGTTTCTAACAATGTTCTTTTTCCAGTCTAAATTTCTTATTTTCTGCAGTTTTATACTACTAACATAAACTTTGGGTTACTGTGTGTTCTTTATCATTCGTTCTTAAACTTTTAGGCTAAATTAAATACACATTCGATTACTTCTGCTACAGGATAACGTCAAACAAAGAGCTGACATTTGTTAAATTCAAATCAATTGTTATAAAATTCAGTGCATCTTGAATACATTGCAATTGTAGATAACAGTAGGAATCAACTGGTTTCTCGTTCATATGCCTGAAATAGCTGATATCGGAAATGTCATTAAGAATTTTGCTATATGCCACGAATTTAGGAAAATAAGTTTTTGAAGTTGCTTAGCCGTAATATATATAAATATATATATATATATATATATATAGTTTGTATTATATATATATATATATATATATATATATATATATATATATATATAATACAAACTTTCAATAATATATTAGAGATAAGTTATAACTCATATAATCATAACTTAAGATATAAGATAACTACGTAAAAAGAAGTAAAATATAGAGAAGCATCAATCAAGAGGAGAATAAAATGCATATTTATTCATTCATCAAGCTAAATAAAATCAACATATATCAATGGTGAGATTTCGAATATTGAAAAACTGAAAATAACCAAGTATTAAAGCCAAACACGTGGAAATGCACTAGGCTTAAAAAGGGTTTCATTTTGAACAGATTCGTCTTCAGGTACAAGTATTTATTCAAAATGAACAAAAAAAGCTTATTTCTGAAGATGGAGGTAGATAATATTTATGAACACCATCTACTTGGTCTACAAGCTAAAATATTGAAAAATAAAATAGGAATATAAAGTTATTATACCTGAGAAAATTCTGTACATGTCCTATCATAAAGCAATAAATAACGAGACTACTGTTGCCATTCGTAGGAGATAAAAGTGGAGATCGACTGTTGCCAATCGTGAGATATAAATAACAGTATTGCAAATAAGTATAAAATATTTTAACTTCACCTGTAAAGCCTACATAATAAAGAGGTGTGAGAAATAATGAAAGCAAGAAGGCAAATGTTTAAAAGGTTATCAATACTCTGTAATGCCAATACAAGAGAATGTTGATAATTAGCTAATATAAGATATTTAGAAGTAAATTTAGAAATATTCAGCTAATATAAACTTATTAACTATACTATTTACTAAATATACTGGATATTTATACAATATACTGAGTAGTACAAAGTTTTAGATTATTAATGTGCAAAACATGAAACTTTTTATCTGATAATCTATAAATTCTTAAAAGTTTAAAGTATATATTTCTAAAGAATTGAATATAGATACAGGAATTAAATGGTAATATTTTATTAATATTAAAATGAAAATAGCCTGTTTTATCAAATAAATTACTAACTATCCTATTAGTTGGTTCAATAATTAGATTTAAATCCAAAAAATTAACACTTAGCGACTTCATTAGGAACTAATTCCAAATTATCCGGATAGAAATCTATATCTGTGGCATAGGTGTCAGTAAATACTAAACAAATCAGATCATCAACATGTCTGTAAATTTTATAATCAGTTGAAATAAAAGTATTTTCATAATGATAAAGGTATAAATTAACTGACATACTTTTACTACAGCCACCTTGTGGAACCCCAGAGACTTGTACGTATAATTTATTACCTTGAAAAATATAATTATTCAATAGAACTAAGTGGAGACGTTTAGGTTTATACTTGTTTATATATATATATATATATATATACATATACAATAAATCTTGATAAATATATTTATAAATTAGCTTCGATATATGCTCTGCTTTTAGAGGCATTTAATATGTGGGAATTGATTTTATTAAAATTTATTAAAAATACTATTTGTGGTATTCAATTGTCTAGATCTGTTTATAATATTGATAATATAAAACATTTCATTAATGAATTACAAAGATCTTTTTTTATTACTTATGTTGATAAAGCCTCTAATAATTATGCTATTATCTGTAAAAATTTTTATATACAATCCCTGTTAGATTATTTAAAGAATAATAGTCTATTTAAATTAGATTCACATTCTATTAATAGTATCAAACTGAAAATTATCAATATGTATAGTGCTTTAAATATCAATTATAATTTTTCAAAATTTTCATATATAGTGTTTATTCCTAAATTTCATAAAAATCCTATTAAATAAAAAATATTTACTGGTGGTCATAATACTTACTCACTACAGCGTCTAAATTACTACTAAAATATTTAAATCTAATAAATGATAGTTTACGTTATTCTAACAATAATTGCCTTATTGTAAATAATAGTAAAGAATTAAAAAATAAATTAACATCACTAGGTAAACTAATTGGATTTCAAATATTTGACTTTAAAGATCTTTTCAATAATATTAAGATCTCTGATATATATGTTGTAATTTTAGCATATATAATGCCTATATTACTAATCAATCTACGCAAACAATTTTTATCAATTTTCCTAAACTTCTTCACTTTGTTCTTTTCAATAATTATATTTTTCAAAGAAATAAATTATACTTACAAGTTCAGGGGTTTCACAAGGTGGTTGCAGTAGCAGTATTTTAGCTAATTTATACCTTTATCATTATGGACAATCTTTTACTTCAAATTTACAAATATATTGATGATCTGATTTGTTTAGTATATACTGAAAATGATGTCATAGATATAGATTTCTATCCAGACAATTTGGAATTAATTTTTAATGAAGCTACTATTAATAATAATATTAATTATGTTAATTTAAATATAATTATTGAATCTACTAATGGAATAGTTACTAATTTATATGATAAAAAAAAACTATTTTAATTTCTACATTAATAAAATATTACCATTTAATTCCTGCAACTTCATTCAATTGTTTAGAAATATTATACTTAATCAACTTATTAGAATTTTTTGATTATCAGATAAAAAATTTCATGCTGTGCATATAAATAATTTAAAAATTACCAACAAATTATATAAATATCCTGCATATTTAGTTAATGGTATTGTTAAAAAGTTTGGATTAGCTGAATATTCATGAATTCTCTTCTTGTATCTTATATTGGCCAGACATCAATATTCTCTTGATTTATCATTACATTGTATTTGCATCCCCTTAAATATTATTCTCACTGTTTTCCATTATACGCCCCATTATTTTATAGCTCTTACTGTAGAATATCACATTTTATTGCCGTTTCGCATTACTGTTATTTGTTTCATACGATTGGCAACAGTGGATCTCTAATTTTAAACTTTGCGATTGGCAACACTGGTCCCTTCATTTTGGGCTCCAATGGTTAGCACACTTGCAGTGTGTTTTTATTTCAGGTATTCTCGTTTCCTTTATAATTTTTCTATCTCTATGTGCATTGTCCAAGTTATTAGAGTTTATAGATATTATATATCTCTAATATCAGAAACACACATTTTGTGTTCATTTTGATTAAATACATGGATCTGACGAAGAGTTTTTTTTCAAAATGAACAATCAAAATGAGCTTATGATATTTCAAAATGAACTTATTCACGTGTATAGTTTTAATGCTTGTATTTTATTTGTTTTTCAATTATCGATTCCATTCCATTAATATTTGCTGATTATCTTTAGCTTGATGACTTGAAATTTGTATTCGCCATTCTATCATTGGATTTATAAACTATTATATATATATATAAATATATATACTTACATACATACATACATATATATATATATATATATATATATATATATATATATATATATATATATATATATATATATATATATATATATATATAAGAGAAAAAGGTGTTTGAAGATCCAATGAATGAAAAGTGAGAATCTGTAATATATATATATATATATATATATTCCTTTTTCTAAGGGTCAGTCTACATTTTTAAAACACTAGTTTCAGTTTTTGAAAAGCAATTTTAAATAGTAATACTGTTATTTAATTTTTAATAGTTAGCTACTAGAAAAAAATATTTTAAAAAATAATCTCTTTATTTCTTCATCAGCTAAAATAATATCAGAATATAATTTTTATTGATTTATTTGTTACCAGTATAGACTGGAAATTTAATTTAATATTACGTGCTATCTAAAATACTGTTGTGCTGGAGTCTCAAAATTCTTAATCCGACAATGACACTCTTTATTTGAGTAGCTTTCCTTCGATCCATAATATTTATCGAAGAAAAGTTGCTCAATCCCATCGTTCCATTGTCAGCAAAATATCCCATTCTCAGCAAAAACATTGCTTTATTTCAATTTGAAACAAATATAGAATCTTTAATATGCGAACGCTGTATTTTACAAAAAATTTACCTTCTGATTTAAAACCCACTTGAACATCATCTTTAAGGGCGATTTCCGTTATCGTTCAGTGCTGCCATCTACTAGAATAGAGCGTAAACAAACTTCCGTTCTCCTAAAATTCTTAACAGTTGTTTGTGATTTTTTCCAAAAGACAGGATTTGAAAAGTGTTTGTGGCTTATAAATATTCAAATTTGACAAGTATTTGTAATTAACAAATGCAGCACTTCGAAAAGGGTATTTAATATACAAATATTTAGTTAAAAAAATGGCAACTTATATATGATGAAATTTCAAAATTGCGTGAATCTTTTGCTAACTTTGAAACATGTTTACACTTATAGTAATGTATATCAGTACTTATGCATCAGCATTGCGTTTGCACCGTGATAGAGGATCAGTTGAGTATTTGTTTGCTATTTTGAACTCCCTGTTATAGTATAGAAGTTGTTTCACAGCTATCCTCGGTACTTATTACTATATTAACCATGAGCGTCCTGCATCGCTAGAAATAAATTATTTTATACTAAAAAGTTTTAAATATTTGCTTTAAGGAGGTTTGTGCTCACTGATAAATTCCATCTTTTTTTCTTTCGACGCAGACCGTCGACCTACCCGAAGGTATTAAGCATTATAACTTCGCCGTCTGTATACTGTTAACGAGCGTGAAATCGTATCCACGGGTAGGGATAGATCATCAGTAGATCGATTTCTATACTATGCTCTATTATAGGTCATAAGTTACTTCACTGGTGAAGAGTTTTCATTTAAAAAGGGGGGGAGGGACGTAAGGTCAAATATACCCCCCCTTAAACAGCCGTACCTCCCTGCGGATGACATAAATATAAAATGATCATGATATTGAAATAATGATTTAGTCCACATAATATCTTGTAAATTATAAATAATTTTTTATACTCCTCATACAATTTATTCACAAGATCCTTATGTATAAGAGTGGATGGTCAACAAGCATAAAGTAATTATCTTGCAATGAGCTGTTGACAGCAGACAGTTTAGGTAAATAAGTAGATAAAATACTTTGCTCCCACACCTGGCAGGGGATATTGCTTCGAAAATAAGACTAGTTGTTTGCGTGTAGTAGGGAGAGGGTGCGTTAAGGCTTCAAGTGTTGGCAATCAAGCTATTTTAGCCCCACCCACCTAAGGGGGTAATGGGGGAGGAATTTACAGATATCGGAATTTTTCCTTACTCGCCAACGATTTTAACAGTGCATTTTGTAAAAGTGCAACATACAGGCGATTCATGTTCAACAAAATGTTCGATTAGGCGACGTGCTCGATTGTTGCCTATTTCAAACTGAATTTCTATTTTCTTATTTTTGCTATTTCTTATATTTCAGAATCAACCGTCTCCGGCAGATTCAGTGGCTGCTTCCACGGAACATCGGAAATCATGACTAAAACCGAATCGAAACCACTGCATTTATTGAACATTGGAGAGGAAATAGTTTCCAGTGTCGACAACCACTCCTTAAAATACAGCAAAGTCTTGGGATTCTTACACAAGGACCCGTTCTACCAAACAAACTTCATCCAAATGCGCACATCGTCAAAAAATCGATTGTTTGTGACACGAGAACATTTGGTGTTCCGAAATGGACAAGAAGCTGTTCATGCTGTAGATATAGTTCCCGGTGATTTAGTTACGATTATATCTGACAATGGAACCCTTGAAATATCATCTGTGATGTCGATTGAATATGTTAGTGGCCAAGGCGTGTATGCTCCTTTAACCGAGGATGGCACCATCGTTGTCGATGGTGTTCTGTGTTCATGTTATGCTGTTGTACGTAGTCATGATTTGGCGCATTTTGCGTTTGCGCCACTGAGATTAATTTATACATTGAAAGACATCATGCCAGAAATTATGGTTGGTATTTACAGTTTGGTTTTAAAGTGCATTTGGACATGCACTGATAATGAAACGGTCAAACATCAAGACAACGAGGAAGCATCTTACATTCACTGGTATGCAAATATGTTGTGTGAACTCAGTGGAATATTTGTATCAATTTGTAAATAACTATTTTGTGTAATTACGTGTATGCTTTACCAGTAAAACAATCACTGCTTTTATACATTTATGTAGTTGGACAAATTTATGATTTGTCTCATTTGGCCATTTGGACATTAAAATTAATTAACGAACAATAAGTCATTAACTGTGTTCACGATGTTTGGTCACTGTATTAACTCTTGTTTTGAAGCACGTGTGATGTTTTTTTTAATTCTAAACTCTGAACACTGAAAAGGATCTTATATTCACTAGTATTTGAGCATTTTCTATAAATTAGCTTGCGTTTGTACACACTTGTAAAGCTATTTAAATTCTAAACTTCAAATAATGAAATATACCTAGAATGCCAACTTGTTCTCTGAATTAACTTGTGTCTGAATTCACATGTAAAGCTATTTAAATTCTAACTCCGAATTATGAAAGGACCTTACACCCACTAGAATTAAGATATTCTCTATAATTTAGACTGAGTTTGGATACGTATGTAAGGCTATTTTAATTCTAACTCCGAAAAATCAAAATAACCTTACGCGCACTAGAATTTAAGCTTGTTCTTTGTTTGGACTTAGGTTTGGACACGCATGTTAAGCTTATGTTTGGACGCGAATCTAAAGCTATTTAAATTTCAAACTTCGAACAGTGAAAATAACCTTCCACCAGAATTTAAACTTGTTCTGCGAATTAACTTGCATTTGGATACTTTTGTAAATTAATTTGAATTTTAAACTCTGAATAATGAAAAGGATATAAAATCCATTAAAAACCAAGCTTATTCTATGAATTAGCCTGTGTTTAGATACGCATGTAAGGCTATTTAAATTTTATATTTCAAACAATGAAAATAACTTTAATCCACTGAAATTTAAGCTTAGTCCATCAATTGTGTTGAAATATACATATTTATATTATAAATACCGAGAAATGAAAAGGATCTTACAATCACTAGAATTTAATCTCGTTTTATGAATTAGCTTATGTTTGGATACAGATGTAAAGCTATTTGCATTTTAAACTCCGAGCAGTGAAAAGAACCTACAACTTCTAGAATTTAAACTTGTTCTATGACTTAGCTTAAACATATAAAACTATTTAAATTCTAAACTCAGGACAATGAGAAGGCCATTGCACCCACTAGAATTTAAGCTTGCTCTATGAATTTAGTGGGGAATTTTTAAGAATTTGTAAATTAAAATGCAATTATGTGCATGCTTTTCTATAAGCAAAGCGTATCTTAGTGTCAAAATAATTCTATGTTCCTATCATAGTACTATTCTTTATCATAAATCGACCTAGTTGGTATTTTACTCATTGAGATTATAATGTAGGAAAGGAAGAACAATATTCCATAATATGCGCTGATATCTACAGTTTGGTTTTGAAATGAGCTTTTTTGTAGGTATTAAAAAAACAACGAACATTTGCGTGTGCAAAACCAATGAAAGGCGAACAAAAGTAAATAATAATGCACAACAGTAATGATTGACATAAACAATATTGAATGAGGAAATTTAAATTGATAAGGATCTTAATGTCTAAAGCAACCTCCCCCCACAGAGGGCGGCGCCGTCAAGATTGCGGTGGTCGGATCTTAGGTCTGTACCTCTGGTCCTCCGTCTGCTGGGGGGAAATTAATCGGGTTATCTTATTGACGATGAAGTGCCCGACGTACCATTGAGTCGGTAGGGCCCTGACTCTTCCAGGTGGTCGAGCCCATGGACTGTGCCTATTCATGGCCTGAGCCAAGGGCTGACCGGTGGCTGGTGTCGAGCTTGGCGGACGTTCTCTCGGACCCTGCCCGGTGAATGGTTTCGTCAAGTCAGCGACCTGGCTGCGGCTCCGCTGGAATGGAGATTGAACACCTGTGGCTGGTCAAATTGTGGGCGTAAACCTCCACAGGTCGTCTGACCATGCTGCTTTAATCTGTCTAAAGCAACCTTATATCAAATGCAACAAAAGTCTTTTATACAAATTAAGAAATTTATAAGTTTTTATCAGTAATATAATTACTGTTAATGCAATGGCATTATGTTGCTTTACGATTAAAGACTTGATTTCACATATTACCCAGGGAGTGAAACAGTTGAAATGTATAAACTTCAGTGAGTTACAAAATGGAATATGCGAATATTTCTAGTAGAATATAAAATATTACTGACGGCTATTTCTCATGCATTGTGTGGTTTGTCATCTAAAACATTTTTGAAATAAAATGTTACTTGTTATACAAATAGGTCATTTTTTTTCAAATTTTGAAGAAACATCCTATAAACTGTCTTGAAACTGGATAAAGTTTTATAGCAATGATTTGCTGTCTTTAAGAGCATTTTATTCAATAAATATTTTCACATTCTAGATTTATAGTCTCTCATGAATGTATATTGTAATTGGGAAAAGTTATAGCTATTACCTTATAACAAAATGAATAACAATTTCTTGTTTTAAACACTTGTATTAATTTAAAACATATTTTAGAAATTTAAAAATTTTCATATTTCAAATAAATAAATATTCGTAATTGATATTAAAATAATAACTACGTTACTATGGTAAGCACCTGCGGTTTATTCGAATTTTTCAGAAGCATTTGTTTGTTTATAGGCTGTCAAAACACAACAAGTTACTCGCTAACTATTTATAGCTAGTTAGCACTTCTAATTTTTCCCGATTTCATCTGGATACAACCAACCATAGTATTTACGTTAAAATAATCAAATTATTTTACTAATCTGCTTGGCGGTATATAAATTAAACTTATATAACATATCTGACGAAATTTTAGATTCAAGTTAATCTATAAACTTGTCTAGCAGCTCATAAATACGTACTTGAAATACGCATATTTCCATCTTCTTCAATCATGAAACATTTTCAGAATCATAAATTTCTTTTAACATCCTAATTTTTTTAAACAAAACAAAATATTTCATGTTTGTGCACCAATTGTTTATCGATGTGAAAGTAAACACATTGAGCTGCAACATTCGTGATATGTTAAATATTTGCACCCATTGTAAAACCCAGATTAAAATGTTAAAATACTGAAATTATAACCACTATAACTGAAAAACTAGTAGCTCGATCCAAAATCCATTTATAGCGCTTTCAAAGAGCTACAATTTGTTATTTATTGTTCATAGCCAGCATGTTTAGATTTTGAAATATAAACATTACAATCTTGATAAACGGGAAATATTTAATCTTCTTCAACTTGACAAGAGGATTACTTGAGAGCTATTTCAGCGCTTAAATATAGATGTTGAAACTAAATTTCCTAATACATATTTTTGCTACTTAGTATTTATATCTATCTTTTATAGTTTTGAAGAGATTTCGAGTGAAATTAAAACAAAAATGAAAAAAAATAGTCGTTCGGACAGATACTTAAGTTTTCTCGAAAAAATAAGTTCAAAATATTAAAATATTGAAATCAATTTTATATATTGTATTATATTTCGGACAAAACAAGAAAAATTTTTGCATTTTTATCCATTAGATTAGGAGACATAAGCGTCCAAAGTACCTACATTTTTCGTAAGGATCCTATTTCCACCACAGATATTTCACGTATAGATAATATTAACATAAAAATTCATCTTGTTTTATGTGTTGTGCCATAGGTTCAAAGTACCCTATCTAACTCTGGAAATATATATTTTTGGATATTTAATATGTTACTACACATGGAATTTTTGTTGCATTCCCTTCAAGCGACTACAATAATTCTTGAGTAAAATTTATTATTTATAAAATTTGCAAATAGTTTACGGAATAGCAGAGATGAAGACACATCACAAAGCTTTAGAGAAAAAGTTACAGAACCTGCGAATAGATGGCAGCACTATAAAACTGATTTGAAAACTCAATAATCTCTATAAAAGACTAAAGATAGAATTTTTAAGACGAGCATAAAAAGCTTGTTATTATAAAATCTGCAGTTTGAACAGCGAGTTAAAAAGATTTAAATATGTTGGATAGTTTCCAGTTGAAGAAGAAAAATGAGAAGCGTATTTCTTTTATATGTGATCAAATTTGCAAATTAAGCTTGGAATAGAAAAAGTTTAACTAGTATAATTATAATAAAATGCTTTTAGAGATAAATGCTATTATTTATGAAGGAAAGGAAATACATTAATATTGTCTCTAAAACAATATTTTGACTATGTTATTTTATTTTTCCTCGTTGAAGCAAAATATTGTTTAAGCAAAATATTGTTGAAAATATATTTTTTTTCCAGACTGAAAATATATAACTATGATATATTATTTCAAATTATATAATCTGTATTTTTTTAGACGTATTCGAAAAAAAATTTTTTTGAGGTCGCGATTACGAAACGAAACAAACCGACAGCCAGATAGAATAGAAAACTTTTTTTTTTTATTCTATCTGGCTGTCGATTTGTATGTCTGAACAAAATCGAAACAACCCATATTTCTCTAACCTATTGAAACGAACTGGAATAAAATTTGATACAAATAGGCAGATGAAGAGAAAAACACAGCGTAGCGAATTTTACTTTCTTATATTACTCTATAGAAAAAGCATTAATATTTTTCAGCCCCAGATTTTGATAGAAAAATACGTTTTAAACCTTTCTGTTTTGTATTTTTGCTAAGACTATCCCCGTGTCTACCTGGTGTATAGACACGATCTGCAGGTACGTAAGTCATTTCCGAAAGGTGATGGGTTTGGGGAAGAACCACTGTAACAACCGCAACAACCACACTGCTGTGGCAACCACGGTGGCCTTCCCAATGGGTTAAAATAATGATTCTTATATATTCAGCTAAAAAAAGTAAAGCAAATTATCCTCCAATATATTCTACGATAAATCTAGAAAATAAATTTTTTTCACCTTTAGCAAAATTAAAACCTTGGATAATTTCTGATAAACATCTGATTATTCAAATAAAAATAAAAAAAAAGGATTATAATGTTAAATAAATATGATTATTTTTTTAAGTGAGGCGTAATGTGATCATCTCTTGTGGTGCGTCAGGGCACCGTGATATGGCGGTAAAATTTTTCACGCTTCGGTAAGGGTAGTTATAGGGTAATAGGGAGCTCATTACTTATCAAGTGCCTGGAAATTGGCAAAAATCAGAGCAGAACATGACTTTCTCTGCAGATTCATATTCACGTTTTCTTTATTTCTTCAATAATTCGATTAATTGAGTTTAATTACACAAAATTACAGCCATAATTATATTAAATTACACCGAATTTGCACTTTCAATTCAATTTTCGCTTCGGTAACTGGACTTATTTTCAAAAGTGGCGTAGCGAAAATGCGAAAATCTAAAATAGCTCGAGAACGGCTAGTCTTAGAGTAATGGGATTGGTCTTTTTTTTTTTTTTGTCGCTAAAAATTACGTATAAAGAAAGCATTTAATTGATATATTTGAGCATACGCAGTCTTTTATTTTTAGATTTAAAGATTTTTGCGAGCCATTTCGCAAAAAGAGGTAGGTTCTTTTTTTTTTTTTTCGAATCGTACCAGAATCGAATCAGCACCAGGTTGTTCTTCTACAGGTGGTCAATCTTCAAAATGTTGTGAAATGTAGTCAATTAGTTTTTCAGATAGAGTGGATACAGTCAATTTTTGCTGGCTATTTCGCAAAAAAAAGAAAGAAAGAAGGTAGGTAAGCCACTCATGTGTGACTCTCGTGCTGATTCGTTTTTGGTACGATCCGGCAAAAAACACTTTTTATTGCGAAAAGCTTTTATTGCGAAATGTCCCGCAAAAATTGCCTGCATCCACTCTAGATGTAAAATTAATTGATCAAATTTTACAAAATTTGGTAGTTAAGTTCCTTGTGGGACACTTTGGTGCTGATTAGATTTTGGTACGATTCGGGAAAAAAATAACGTGCCTTATTTTGCGAAATGACCCGCAAAAATCGTCATCATCTAAAATAGAAAACTACGTATGCTCAAATATATCAATTAAATGCTTGTATTTATACGTAATCTTTAACTATGAAAAGAATAAGACCAACCCAATTACACTAGGTCTAGTCCTTCTAGAGATATTTTAGTTTTATTCGCATTATCGCTACGCCACCTTTGAAAATAAGTCCAGTTACTAACTGAGAACGAAAATTGAATTAAAAGTGCAAATTCGGTGTCATTTTAAATCAGTATGGACGTTATTTTGTGCAATTAAACTCAATATAATGGATTATTGAAGAAATAAAGAGAAGGTGATTGAGTTTTCAAGGGAAGTCATGTGCTGTCCATATCACAACTTTTACACCACACTAATTCGAATAATTAGTGTGGTGTAAATTAATTATTTAGAGGGAAGCAAGGACCATTAAGTTTGGTAGAAATAATGTTTAAGTAGTAATTAGTAATTATATTAATTCGGGCTAAATCGGATCGTAACATTGCGTACAAAGTTATGCATCCAACATATAACCCACCTGTTGTGGAGTCCGCCGTCAACCTGCAAATAAACGTAATTACTAAAAGATAAGCATTAAATAAACTACTCATTAACGACACCTTTGATTTTCATCATGTAATTATTTATGTCAACACACATATACTTTTGACTAATATTTTTCATTATTCATTTTACTTTCCCTGCAATACATGGTAATGTGTAGGGAAAGTATTGGAATCGTCCGAAAAATCGCATTTCAAGTTTTCGACGAATTTACACGTTTTGAGACCTTTAGAACACAAAAACACTATTTTTAGCTTGATGTCTGTGTATGTGTCTGTCAGCGCAATGTATGTATGTATATATTCAAACTGAAAACTGATTGACCGAATTTCATAAAATTTGGCAAGTAAATCCTTTGTGGGTGACCCTGGTACTGATTAGATTCTGGCACGATTCGGGATAAAAGAACATGCCTTTTTTGCAAAATGGCCCGCAAAAATTGGCAAAATCTGAAATAAAAGATTACGTATGCTAAAGTGCATCAATTAAATGCTTGTTTTGCATGTAATTTTTGATGGTGAAAAGAATAAGACCAACTCCATTATTCTAAGACTAGCCGTTCTCGAGATATTTTAGTTTCTCTATATTTTTGCTACGTCGATTTGAAGAATAAGTCCAGTTTTCAAATGAAAACGAAGGCTGAATTAAAAGTGTAAATTTAGTATAATTGCAATTAATTATGTATGTTATTTAGTGCAATTAAACTCAATTTAATGAATTATTAATGAAATAAAGATAAAAATGAATTTCAGTCTGTAGGGAAAGTCATGTGCTGCTCACATCAGATTTTTACAATTGCGTCAACTTTCATAGTTTCATTATTTAAATTCATTCTCAATTTACTGGGATGCGAGTGTCATGACGAAGTAATTGTGTAAGGAAACATATTTTGATTAACTTCGAATTCCTCATGAAAAATAAGGGAGTGTCTTGTATTGGATGTCATTCTCTTCGTAGAATTTGCTGTTCGCATCACCGTGGTCATGGTTATCATTGGGGCCTGTCATCGCCTTGAATTTAGAGGCTTGTCTTTTTGCTTATATCAACATTTTTACCATTTAATTCACCTCTTTTATCGAGTTACTTCCAATACTGGAAGCGTCACTTCTCCAACTCTCATCATACTTCAAGTGTCATGACTTAATTTCAACTAGTTTCATGCACAATGTTCTTCTTGCCCTTATGGCTCCCTCTTTATTTATTTCCTCTGGACTCATTGGCTGGTGCACTTGTGTGAAAACGTTGTTATTAGTCGCAGAGGATACTATTATTGGCAGCAGTTACGTCGGGTGTGACAGTCCCAGATTCATATAACCACGCGACTTTAAGATGTGTGGGGAGCTTATCTATTACCTCACACAGATTTATTTCCAGTAAGTGTCACCTACTGCCGACCGTCTGTCTGCATTCATTGTTAACGCTTACACAGTTTATTTTCATTATCCGGTACTCATTGTGTGAGGCCATAAATGCCTTAAAGGTTGCAGTCAATCAAAAAGTGAAAACGAAACGTGCTTGCGCCATCGCAATTATTATCCACATTATTTGTTTTAATGTTCATAGCATTGTCTCTACTGAGAAAAATAGTTATTCCTGGAAAATAGTTAAGTCAATACGATATATATAAGTTTTTGAACCGATGTGTATAATTATTTTTCAGATTTAGATGTTCTATGGGCTCATAAAATGCCCTCAAATATAGACACGCTAAAATTAAACTGGTTTCAATGAACCGTATATCACTGGCAGAAGAATGTCCTCGGGGCTGAATATTATTTTAGGGATATAATCAACGCTAGTATAATTACACACAATTTGTTAATAATGTGTGCATACCTTTAAATGCCAGTCATGGGATCCCATAAATCCAGGAATCTGGATCTGGGCTTACGGCTCATAAAGTCAGCATCTAAAATTATACAGGTTAAAGTAGAGAATCTTATTAATGACACAAACTGTAAGGAATACACTCCCATTGCAGATAACAGTATCCATAGGCCGGCTTCGTGCATATTATGAGCTCATCAGCACGGAATAACCGTTAAGTGCAATGGCAGCAAGAAAACTCGCTCTTCGCCGAATTTCGAGAACTTTTCGAGCAATGTTGAGAACACTAAAGATAGGTTCTATATTACTCTGGGGTTCTGTGCATGGGCTTCCATAGAATGCTGTTTTAGTAATTTCTCTTTTACTTTTCAAAACGTAACACGTTTGAATTCAAGATATGTATAAGATATGCATTCAAGATATGCATCTTTCAACATATTTCACAGGCATATTTGACTTCGTTTTCTGTAATTGGTTTTAGATACGTACCTCCATTTTAAAAGTTTAAGTAAAATGCGAAATTATTTCGTATAATTTTTTTTCCTGAGGGTGGTACTATATTTTTACTTTCCTTATATACATAATGTATAAGGAAAGCATTGTGACGAGGTCGAAAATTCGAATTCGAGTTTTCGACGGGAGAGCACGTTTCAAGCATCCCCGATCGAACATTTTTGAAGTGATGTCTGTGTGTGTGTGAAAGTATGTGTGTGTGTGTGTGTGTATGTGTCAGTGAGCCTGTGGAGACGATTACTGACGAACGAAAGGACCGATTCGAACGAAATTCGGTACAAAAATCACAATCCGTAAACACTGGAAGCCTATTGTTTTTATACGCAATAGAGTGTTCAGAACCCCCTTAAATATTCGAGTGAAATTTTGAAAAAATAGTCAGAAAATCAAAACCTCTAATAAAGTTACGCAAATAGACATTTCTTATGTAATTTTTCATTAGAAAACGATTGACATAAATTTTAGAACGGTAACATGAACCGTTCTCGAGATATTCCACATTTTTAAAAAAAATTGTCAAAAATTCAAAAAAATATTTCCTATTGAGAAACATGTTCACTTTTCATATGTAATACAATGCGATAAATTGAGTGACATCATTCTCGTGGATCTAGCTCGTTCTATTCATGAAAAAAGATACTTTGAGCAATAATTTTGTATTTGAACTTCAATAGTCATTTATCTGCTGTAAGAATTTCTCCGTCCATAATGCTTGGCCAGATTTTGGCGACGAATTGAGTGGAATGTCCCCAACTTGGCGACTTTTTTAATGTTGCTAAATTAACGAAAAACTCGCCAAATGGATAGAATTGGCGCTAAATCAATGAAAACGACGACTCATTGTGGAAAATTCAATATCTTGGAAATAATACAAATATCTACTATAAAAATAATCTCTTTTTACTTTCCTTATATACATAATGTATAAGGAAAGTATTGTGACCGGGTCGAAAATTCGAATTCGAGTTTTCGACGGGAGAGCACGTTTCAAGCAACCCTGATCACGAATCAAACATTTTTGAAGTGATGTCTGTGTGTGTGTATGTGTGTGTGTGTGTGAAAGTATGTGTGTGTGTGTGTGTCAGTGAGTCTGTGAAGACGATAACTGACGAACGAATGGACCGATTCGAACCAAATTTGGTACAAAAATCACAATCCGTAAACACTGGAAGCCTATTGCTTTTATATGCAATCGAATGTTAGGAACCCCCCTAAATTTTCGAATGAAATTTTGAAAAAATCGTCAAAAAATCAAAACCACTAATGAAGTTACTCAAATAGACATTTCTTATGTAATTTTTCATTAGAAAACGATTGATATAAATTTTAGAACGCTAACATGAACCGTTCTCGAGATATTGTTCATTTTTAAAAAAAAAATTATCAAAAAGTCATAAAAAAAAAATTCCTATTGAGAAACATGTTCACTTTTCATATGTAATACCATGCGATAAATTGGGTGACATCATTCTCGTGGAACTAGCTCATTCCATTCATGAAAAAATATACTTTTAGTAATACTTTTGTGTTTGAACGCCAATAGTCATTTATCTGCTGTAAGAATAACTTATTTCTTAGTGCATAACGCTTGGCGAGATTTTGGCGATGAATTTGGCGGAATGTCGCCAACTTTGCGACTTTTTGAAATGTTGCCAAATTAACGAAAATCTCGCCAAATGGATAAAAATGACGACTAATTGTCGAAAATTTAATATCTTGGAAAGAATATTAGTATCTACTATAAGAAAAACCTACTTTTTTTACTGCAAAAGTAGTAAATTAATTTCATTATATAAGGAAAGTCATGTGTTGCTCACATCAGATTTTTTTTACTGTAAAAGTAGTAAATTCATTGCATTTTATAAGGAAAGTCATGTGCTGCCCACATCAGATTTTTTTAAAGTGTGTCTAACGCTTTATAGACTCTTGCTGCAGGAATATACTCCTTGCAGATGACTCTACTGTTTAGGAAAAAATCTCGATTTTTACTTTCTCATATTATAGAATATAGTGAGAAACTTTGGTTTTCACGCAATTTTTCGTCTTCGAGATTGTAATGCCAATATACATCCACTTCCCAAAGTTAAGCACGCAATGCAAATTTTCATTTTTCGAAAGCGTATTTGAATTTGAGTGGCTGGAAATCGCTGCGGATGTAGATGGCAGCATGCAAATATCGTATGTTACAGCCAATCACGATTGACTGTTTGGATATATGTTAATTAGGCAGTCGTTGAAGACACTAGCATTCTGAAGGGTTTAAGGAGGTGCATAAAGCTGATATCAAGTGTTCATAACTTTCGTAGGATTATTTTTGATGATATTCGTGTTTCTATGGCTGAAAGAAGGCGAATGGCAGATAATGAGCGCTGGTGTGATGTCGGACGCATTGAAGCAGGACAGTCAATCAAAGATGTCGCTATTTTCTTTGGAGTTGATCATTCGGTAATTTCTCGATTAAGGAAACAATTTCAAACAAGTTAAACAGTTGTCCGGAGACCTGTGTCCGGACAACTGTTTAACCATAGAGAGTTACCACTCCCTCTTATGAGCGGTATAGTGTTATAGTAGGCGCGCGGAATCGACTATAGACCTCCACAACTGTTACATCCATGGTTGCAGCGGTACTTGGTAAGACAATATATGCCAGTACTGTGCGCCGAAGGCTCCACATGAAGAGACTATATGCCCGAGTACCACGTTTTTGTGTTCACTAATCGTCCAGCCAGAGGGTCAATATTAAAGCTGTGCCGTCAACATATCAATTGGACTGTCTCAGATTGGTGCAACGACCTGTTCATTGACGACTCCAGATTTTCCCTGGAATCAGTTGATAAGCTTGCAAGGGTCTGGAGAGAACGAGGCACACGCAATCAGGCCAAGAACATCATCAAACGTCACACATTCAGAGGTGGCAGCTGCATGATGTGGGCTGAAATTTCAATGGGATAATGCACAGAGCTGCACATCTTTAATGGTGGTTCTGTGATGGCTGCGCGGTATCGGGATGAAGTCTCAGACCCCATTGCGAGACTCTACACTGCAGCAGTTGGTCCTGATTTCCACCTTATGGACGATAATCCCGTCCACATCAAGTTAACATCGTTGACGAATACCTGGAAAGTGAGGGCATTTCTCGTTTATAGTGGCCGGCTTATTCCCCAGACTTTAATCCCATTGAAACAATTTAGGATGACCTCGTTCATGCTGTCTCTACACGTGGCCCTCCTCCAACCAGTCTCGTAGAGTTGGAAACTGCTCTATTGGAGGAATGACCATTGCTCGCATATGCGATGGTTGATCGCCTCATTGAAAGCATGGAAAATCGTTGTAAAATTTGTGTGAAGTTCCGGGGTGGTCATATATCAAATTAATGTAAATTCTGTTTGGTTTGTTTGCCTTTAAACATCATTTTGGTAATGACCCAAATGGGGCGTCATCATGCAACTTACGAACAGAAAATATTTTTTTTCATCTTTGTTCATAATTCTTGTTTTCTTTAATGCATAAACACATTTACTCCCTTCATGTACAATTTTGAGTTAATCAAAGCTTTACCTTTTATTTTTGCTAATTTTACCGTATGTGGTTAACTTTTGGAAGCCAGGGTATGTTTTAGGATCTCCTGAACACTTTTTGACTAATTTTAGAGTGATGTTCGTCTGTCGGTGGTCGATTTCCTGTGTACACGATATCTGACACAAACATTAATGTATTTTCACGAAACATTATATCCGGATTTGAAATTAGCATTTCGAAATTTTAAATTTTCTTAACATGGTGGGCGTAAGATAAAATTTGACATAATTGTGCATAATATGGATAATTTATGGCCCAATGCTCACGAAACGTAACAGTCATTGTAGTGAAAAATAGCTGCGATCCTATTTTTGTGTTCGTGACGTCGTAGCCTCTGGGGGGGATTTATTGTTACGAACGTATCTCCTACGAGAATCGAGCTGGAATCGATAGTGTTTACACATGATAAAAGAACGAGTCCAAGTTTCTGGATAACTTATGTTTATTCACAAGTACAAAGTAAACATGAACAATATACAATCAGACAGCACTTAAATACTCCAATAATTTCCCAGAATAAGCGATGTTATTCTCAAAATACTGACAAAAATACTTTCACAAAACAGTAGCTCAAAATATTGACAAAAATCACAGTCCAGTGTAGCTCATGTCACGTCAATTCGTCAACTCAACTTCAACGGAGGGAGGAGTCTTTTTATGGTCTCCCTATGGAAACTTCTGGAAATCTCTCCATATCTCCTAGAGTAGTCGTTATATCGTGAAGTTTCTGAAACGTTCCGGAAGTAGCAAAATGTCGTCAAATTGGCGATAAATCGCCAAATCTGGCAACCATTCTTCTGACTGGGAAATCCTGGGCTCACGTCAAACTGACGTCATGCTGACATTATGGACTGTATTTTCTTCGCTTGGCCTCGATAGCCACCCTCAGGGGTGGGGGTGGGGGGGTGGGGAGATGGAGTTTATCTCCTGTGAGGCTGTACTTTATCAAATATGACATCAATCGAAAGATTTTTAAACCCTTTAAAATAAACGGCATATGCTATGATTGTGATCATATGAATTGACAATCCAGATTTTTAAACATTTTTCTTGCAAAAAAAAAAGTTGATAAATAGTAGTAGATCACAACTTACATAGAAGTAGATCGCAACTTACATAGTAGTAGATCACAACCTACACAACCTGCTTACACCTATAAATAGTAAATCACAACCTACATAAAAATTGATTCTAGTATGAGGAATTCCAAGTTTTCTTCCACTCTAGTTAGTTTTAACAGTCAATAACTTTTTGAATATTGCAGATGATTGTGCTGTTTTATTTTTTATTAAACTAGCTATTGCACATCACAACTTTTTCCAATATATTTTTATTTGCTCAAGGGATCACATGAAAATTTAGACCCTCTTTCTTTTCTAAATCAAAATCTCCATCAAAAGAATTATATCGAAGAATTTTGCATTTTATTTTAACAAACTTTCAATGTTTAAGTATATGTCTAAAGCCACTTGCCAAAGCACAAAAAACGAGGTCAACTATGCTGAAACAAACTTTATAGTATGAAAACCTTAAACTGTAAAAAATCATCTCAATTTCAAAAATTAAATTAATGCAGTAACTTATACTTTAATAGAATTTTATCCAGCAAAAGCAGGAAGCGGTGGATATACAAAAAATATATGTTCCGCATTAAAAATATTTACTTTGGGCCAGTTTTACAAAAATATTTACCTTCGCTATTATATCTTGAAAACTGGTACGAAACTCCAATGACTGTATCACTTTAAGATAATTAAAAGTACACACTGTCCTTTAGAATTTTATTGAAAGACCATGTTTTGAAAATGAAATAAGAGTTTTGAATTTTTATTGCATGCATTCTATTTAAATATTGTGGAAAATGTTTTGAAACGGAAAAGGAATTAAAAATCGCCATGGACAGCGTATGAATTTTTCTAAAGATTCAGATTCAGTTTTTCTGTTTATTCTCTTTTATATATACATTAATTGAAGTTTTATCGTATAATATTAACGCATGTAAGGGGTGTTTATTTCATATTACGTTGAGTTTGCAGTTTTAAATGTAATTTTTTATTCATTTGGCGACTTAACAGATTTAAAATTGATATTAGGTCGCCCAAACTATGAACTGCTTATCATGCATAATAAAAGTGATTTTCATCGTCATGGAGTAGAAAATACGCATCAAAACTCTACCTATATAAATGGAATTCGAAATATATATGTGTGTGTGTTTGTTTGTTTCATCATCACATGAAAACGGCTGCACCGATGTTCATGAAATTGTGTGGGTATCCTTGAAATAGCCCACTTAAAATTTATTCCATGTTTCGAATCTATAAGGATAGGGGATGGATAGAAAACGAACCTTGCATATACTTATGGCAAACCTAGCTTGAATACATTGTTTAAACTGCGGGAGCCTTTTTACTCAGTTTAAATTATTCGTACACACATTTTGTGAAATTCTATGATTCGTTTTCTAGATTAAACTATTTATCGCGAAATTTGCAAGGGAGTTTTTAAAAATACCATGTATGAAAATGCGAATACGAAATATGATAGTGTGAGACCAGAAATTGATCTCACACTAGTTATTGTGGGGAAGTTTTATGCACATTATTAATTGTGTCTGAAACATCAGATAATACCTTCAGTCTGAATGACGCTAAAATTTGCAGCATGTTAACACAAAGAGCATCTAAAATCATAAATTTAGGGGTGTCAAGACAAGGCGGGGTCGAAGGACTCTTAAGAAAATATAAAGAACGACATTGGATAAAAAGGCTGACCAATTGCGAAGGAGCTTGTGCGTCACCCTGAAGGCTGTCAGTGAGAGAAAAGGAGGAGTGTAAGTCCTGAGGCTGAGAATAAAATATAGATATGTTGACTACGGGTGTGACATAACATGTAGAGAGCTATTGACTTCCAGAGAGATATGACTTAGACTTCGAGAGAGAGGGCAGTATGACTTCTACAAAAACGACAATGTCCAGATTGCAGGCTCTAGAAGTGTTTGATATCAACACCTATACAGTAGTGCAATATGATTGGCGAATTATGAGTGGGTGAATTACACTTCGAGTTAATTTCAGTAATATGAGCGACATTAAGTACGTGCTGTTGACAAAGTCCAATACAGACTTGAAGGTATGTGTTCCTCAAATATCGTACCAGGTCTTAAATAATTTTAGGTATTTTTAATAATGGTCTCACATTGTCTCTCTCCGCCGAAATAATATGAATAATTGTGGAATGAATTCAATAAGTATTTTAAGTTGTTAATGAATGATTTATTGTTAAAGTTAAAATGGTGCAATCAATTTAGTATTATATTAATTAATATTCTTTTACAGGACTCACGCTAAAATAAATAATTGGAGGGTTATCAGCGGCAAAACAATGCAATTTATAAGTTAATAATGAGTTCCACGAATACGATTAATTTACGGCCATGTCAACAATCTTACTAAATTAGTAAGTTTAAAAACCCAACCTTAATTATTTTTGAAATGTGCACCACAGATAGGCATCGTGGAATAAAGACTTTATGGCCAGAAATCATTTTATTTTAACCGTCTCGGTACTACTATTATTGCTTGCACCGAAGGACATTTTTTATCAGGAAAGTATTTACAAGAAATATACGAAAATAAACAAATGGTTTTACAGAATGCTGTTTCTTTGTTGTAAATTGTCAATATATAATTATAAAATAATACTATTTTTTTAAATCGTCTGCAATACTTTAAATCTTAGAAATAATTATGGAATTAATTATCTGAAAACCAGATTTTAAATCGAGGTTGCCATGAAATTATATTCGCCAAATAGTGCCAAATGAATTCAAGGTTTGATGGGCCATTGGATTTGAAAATGATAAAAACATGTTTTATTGAAATATGGCTAGAATTTGAAATTCAGTTTTAAAAATTGATCGACTTGAACTTAAATCATCGCTTAGCAAAGGAATTAAATCCAATGTGTATGTATAGTGTCCTGCGATTGTGTTAGATTAATGTGTCAAACAATTTTTTATTAACTTTTTCCCGATTAATAAAGAAATGTATATAAAAATAAATTTTAAGTGAATTGTATTTCTCTCTAGATTCTATCTTCTGATTTAAATATTACGGGAATTATTCACATTTTTCAATTCTTTACGTCATCTGTTTCATTTTGGAATAATAGAATAAAATGGTATGGGTTCTAGTGATACCTTTCTAACACCATATCGTTCTTCTAATAACATTTTAGTGTTTTCACTTTGGCATTTGATACTATTTCATATTTTTGTAAATTTGTTTGCAAATTTGACCAGATTATGTTATTCTTTATGTTACCTGTGAAAATAATTTTGTACAGCGTGAACAGGTATTCATTTGCTCTCTTGTAATTCTTTTTAGTAGAATTAAATTAAATATTTTAATAAAATGCTTTGAATAACAATGACATTTATAATATTATACAGCGGGTATATTTGCTATTATGTATATAAATAAAATTGTATGCTGTGCTTCTTTTTATTTATTATCTTATCATGGAATGATTTTCAACTTTCCTTTTTGTTACAATTATTACAAAATTTCAGAAAGAAAGATTCCAGCTATTAAAAGTTCGTCGCAAAATGAGAATTTAAAGTTTCTTTATATTATACACATCTCACAACCGAAATCGCAACATCATGAAGAAATTGATGTGTCCTTATGAAATTTACAGAATATAATTGTAACATGGAGATGTGCAAATGATAAAAAAATCATACCTGCAATATGAAAGCATGGAACTTTATTGACATTAGATCAATATGGAATAGGCCAACCGCGAACGGCTAAGCCGGATTTAATACGACAAGGCATCCCGTCAATGAGATGGTCAATGGTATGCTGAGGTATGGCATTTCACACAGCATGCAAATGGGCTTGTAACTGAGCATAGTTTGCTAGAATTGGGAGTTATCTTAATCGGCGATCCAATATGTCCCGATATGCTCAATTGGAAACAAATTCGTAGAATATGCTGGAAAAGGCAGGGTATCAAAACTATGAAGACTATTCATAGTTATTCGTGCAGTATGTGGCCTGGCATTACCCTGCAGAAAAAGTAGTCCAGGCTTGGTTTACGGATATGGCTGTATCACAGGTCTCACAATGTCACAGACGTATCGTTGTGATACTGCCAGAAACGTGGGTCAAAGGTGTTCGTCCACCAAATGTTATACCACCCCAAACCATGGTACACCTTTGGGGGGGGGGGAGGAGCTGTGTTTAGACTGATAGAAAATTGAATAAAAAATGAAAATTCGGTCGGATTTATGCAAAAGTTTTGTGTTGCCGTTCTATATTATAATATAATATATATATATATATATATATATATATATATATATAAGTTATATATATAAGTTATATATATAAGTTAAAAATATTCTTCATTATAATACTCTAAGATGATGCAAGTGCATTTTCAAATTTCAAAAATGAAAATTCGGTCGGATTTATGCAAAAGTTTTGTGTTGCCGTTCTGTTGACGACAACTGAACGTATGCGGTATGTGTTGACGTACTCTTGGCATGCTGGGACAGTTTTTACAACCTGAAACTAATGACGCTACAATTGAACTGTGATATCGCTCCTCCTTGACCTGACACTTTTATGCTACTCGGCAAGGTGTTACGTTACTATACGCAACGAAACTTTGATTATTTTCGTATCTCACCTTGCTGCTTCCATTGCCTGATTTTCATAAAGCTACACCTGCAACTTTATGGTGTTGCGATTTCAGTAGTGAGCAGTGTATATTCTGCTGGAAGAAAGGATATGCTACGGGTAATTACTAAATTTAACCAAATTTAAAATATTATTTTATTACTTTCTTTTCTATTTTTTCTAGTTATTTTGAGAAAAAGTCACATACACGCAGATTAAAGAAACATGGTGAGGATTACCTGGGGTTCACGCCCATTTATTCACCATGGCGCACACATACACACAGAGGGATGCCATGCTAAAAATGGTAAATTAGTGTTTTAGAGTTCCTCAAACTCGTAGATTTGTCGAAAACTTGAGATATAATTTTTAGCTATTGCAGTATTTTCCCTATATATTGCAATATATCGTACAGTAAAAGTATAAGCATTTTTATTATATTTCAACATATAAACATGATCTCGGAAACTGATAACTTTCATGAAAAATTAATAAATGTTTATCTACTTTAAATTTTACATTACTTTATGTACTTTAAATTGTAAATTACATTATTTACTTTAAATTTGCAATTGCTTTACTTACTTTACATTTACTTACCACCATAGCATTTTGCCAAATAATTAATTTTATGTGAAAAGGGGTTGCCATGATTCGGCGTGTCGTGGCGTAGCCCGTAACAAAGTAAAAAGGCAGCATAACATTGACAATAAATTGTACCTTCGTATACCAAGCCTTTGATGAGCTTAGCACCTAGTATTCTATGAAGTAAATGCTACGTCCTTCTTCGTCCTGAAATTAATTGTTAGTGTTATTTATAGCTTTTTAAAAATGTAATATTCTTACATTCATCTCATGCGGGATTTAACAGAAGTGAAATGCCTGGTATTTTTTAAAAATATTCTTCATTGTAACACTCTAAGATGACGCAAGTGCGTTTTCAAATTTCAAAAATGAAAATTCGGCAGGATTTATACAAAAGTTTTGTGTAGGAGGTGGGTTAGACGCTGAGTTACATTATAACTTGAATGAAAAGAAAATTCCATTTTAAGATATTTATTTTAGGGCTTTTTCAGAAAAATAATACATCTTGAAACTTAGTATGAAATACAAACTACTGCATCGTATGAAATAATAATAATAATAATAACAATAATAATAAATATTTTAGAGTTTCACTGGAAGACCACTGTTTTAAGAATGAAATAAGAATTCGGAGATGTCTTTAATTTTCATACACAATGCACTGTATATGCATAGGAAAGGGAGTAATTATAAATCCTTACACACACACACTCTATGTTCTGGTTTGGATCAGCCATCACTGGAAATTTTTAAAAACTTATATTTCACTATTTTCCTTTGGGTTACCTTGCAAACTTTGGCCATTTTCACAGCATTAAAGAGATTTCTAATATTTTTGCAAGTTTGCAAATCGTGGTATTGAATAGAAAGCTTGCAAATCGTGATATTGTATAGAAAGTAGGGAAACCGTGATATTGTATAGAAATTGTGGATGTCGTAATGAAAATTTGAATGTTGGGGTTGAAAGTTTAGAAGTTGGGGTGAAAGTTTGAAGTCGTGGTGAAAGTTTAGAAGTCCTGGAGGAAGTTTAGAAATCGTGGAGAAAGTTTAAAAATTTTGGTACTCTATACAATGTAGAAAAGCTCTTACGTTGTACAGAATGTGGGAAAGTTATGACACAGTATAAGGAAATTCCGGCACTGAAGATTAACAGTTTTTATGTATGGGTAAAGTCATCTTGAGCCATATTTTCTGAATGTTACATGCATTTGTACATTGATTTATATTTAACAGATAATCATAGCTTGATCTTGAATAAATTACCTTTATTCTTCACTTTAATTTTAAAAATAAAAATAAATACATTTCGGTGTTTAATTTGCCAGTAAAATGCACTACTACAATGTTTTAAAGATAAATTTTTACTAAAATTTTGCATGACGAGAGCACGATAACCCATATTTGAATTTTATAAATAAAAATATGTTTTACAATATTTAGAATTTCTGAGATACATTGTGTATGATACTCGTATGAAATATTCCATGTAAATTATTTCATATTGCTCACCATCACTGTATTATAACTAAATGCTGCTGCAAACAACATCAAATATAAAGCAGCCCAAACAAATTATTTTAACAACTTTCCTTTTATTTTGAAATTGTAACTCAGTAAATATTTATTAAACTGTAAATATTTACTGCAGAAGTTTTTAAGATAATAGAAATTAGCATATCCGACGAAAAAAAAAAACATGCCGGAGACTGTGAGTTCATTCTAGGTGAAACTAAGGTCAATGTGTTTTGTTTGATGGTATTATAGTAAATATGTTTTTAGGGGTTTGTTCAGTAATCTATAATAATAAAGAACGTTGTATGTTTGTTTAGTGGTCGTGTAGAAGAAAACCTAAGTAGACCCATAGCCATCGAATTTAGTGTAAAGGTAACCGAGACTCCCGACGAGATTTTATTCTAATTCAAATTACTATTTTTTAATTATTTAATTTTTTAAAAATATTTTGAACGGTTTTCGCACAAATTGGTTCTTGAGAGATTGAAAATAGTATTCCAAAGTTTCTACCTTAACACCATCGGACAGATCAAATAATTATATTTCATAAAATTTTGAACGGAATTCATATTACTATTTTTCATCAATTTTTATATAATGTATAATTTTCGTAATTTGAAGACGTAGCCGATATTAAAATTCCGATATAAAAATGCTGACTGACAATCGGTAATCATAATTTAACAACATGAGCTAAATTACATACTGCTCTGAAAGGAAAATTATGTTCTCCAATATATTGTAATGGCGTTTAACCCTTTCAGTTTAGCAGACATTGCCTTGAGCTTATTTATTTGTTTGGGTTCAATCTATTTTCGCTGATAAAGAGAATGCAGTTGATTTCCGAAACGCATGCATTTTAATTTGCTCTGCATTTTACGTTGTAAACTAGTTTTATTACAGTTTATTATCTATTATAAATGTTCATTCATTTTCTACTAGCATTGTTGAATTTCATTTCCTTTGATATCTTTTTTGACAAGATAGTAATGTTTTGAGTAAAGTGTTCTCTGTGTTTGTCACTAACAGCACCGCAGGAATAAATATCCATATGGGAGTGTATTATCAATGACATATTGCACAATGAGAAGAATCTTGCTGTCCCAGTCGGTATACAACCACGGATCATCGTACTAGTCAGTCGACTAGCCAGTTCGGAATTCCAAATTCTTGGAGGACTTGAAGCGAACTCTGCATTTTTCATTCTTTAATGTCAAATTGGATTGAAACTAACAGTCTGATTTACCACCTCTAGCTATTTTTGTTTCAAGTTAGCCTCCTGATGCTATTTTTATCCTCCAGATTAGCTTCCAACGTATTCGTTGACCTCCTGATTTAAAATTGGCGTTGAATGCACCGAAGCCCATAGAAACCATGTTGGTGAAACTAGGGTCGCTTTTAGATCTCACTGAATCGATGAAATGACGACTAATTGATGAAGTTTCAATATCTTAGAAAGAACATAAGAAAATGGTATTTTATAACCCATTTCTCCGTCCATCAGTCCGTAACGCTTGAAAAGAAATTTAGCAGTGCGTCGAAAGCGTTGGCGACAAAAGGGTAACAAAAGGGTGTCATAGGGGCGATAAAAGGCGCGAAAAGGGTTTCCAAAATAGAATGTTCTCGCAATCATAGCAGAGATTGTCAGAATCTCACCTAAAATCGTCAAAAATCCAAAAGGGATTATATTGCATCTTTTCCCAAAATCTGACGTGATCTAACAGGCTACTTTCATTCCAAATTAACAAATTTTGCCAGTGTGAGAAATTGGTGAAATAAATTTCAGTTAGCACTCTTAAGAAGTGTCATTTGAGATTTTCCCCCTTTATACATAAAATGACATACATAAATGTAATTATTGTCACTTCCTGTACAATTAAAATTATATCATTATGTTTAGTTTAATTTCGATTTTATATATTACATGGATGACACTGCAGCTTAATTTTGATCATTTATGTTTCATCCATGACATTGTAAACTATGTGAATCCAATTTTAATCCATACGAGTATAACACAGTATCCTGATAAGCATGTTCTGAAAAGAGGACAAAATATTTAATATTCTTTAGAAGTGAAAGAAAAAAAAATGCATTTTTTCTATTTTGGGTATTTTATCTGTCCAAATATTTTATGTATTTTGTAAACGAGAAAACTGTGTAAGTATTTTTTGTATACCATTTCATAAAATACTTAAATGCGATTTATAAAAAATATTGGAAGTTACTCAAGCGCTCAAAAGAATTATTTTTTCCCTACAAAAGTTTGAGTAGTTTTTAGTTACAAAAATTTTTCATATATTAGATGAAAAAAAATCTATCGTTTTAAAAAATATTTATTTTACGGAGAGCTTCACAAAAATGTTTATCCTAGAAAGTTTACTTCGAAAATTGGGGTGAAGCGCAACCGCTATGCATCACATCTAGATAATTAAAGACACACAGTGTGCTTTAAAATCCCAATGAAAGAAGATCCGGCTATGGAAAATGAAATAAGAATTCTCATACGTTTTTACTGAATGACATATTCAAATTTTACGGAGAATGTCACAAGTTAGTTGTGAAATTGATTCAAAATAACTGTAGAATTTAAAATATTAAGTTGAAATACAAATGTAACTAGATTAGAAACTGGTTGTTGATCAAAATGTATGGAAACACGTCAATATAGCAAAATCTTTAAAACGATAAAGACAATCAAGTTGTTTAGTAATTAGCGCCATCTATGATGTACATAAAATAACAAATACAGAGCGCTTTTGGACGTCACTACGTCCTTCATCATGATTTCGGGGAACCGCGCTTTTTGCGATTTTCATTGGCCTTGCTTTTTTGCCTTGCTCGAGTGTTTTCCAGAATAATGTTTTACGTCCATGTCGCCTTCATAAATTTTCAGTCTGATGAAATAATTACAAATTCGTGATTTTATGGGTCGTAAACCTCTCCGTGCAAATCTACTAACCTTGGTGCCACTGAGTCTTTTGTTCAACTTGTTTGGATTAAAAATTATCCATTTGCACTGACATGTATAAAGTTATGTAAAATATTCCCTTTCATCTGCTCATCTGCAACATTGCCCCCCCCCCTATAATCTCCGCAACATGTAGACCGCGCAGTTCTTACGATTAATATTGTTATTTACTGTACGGTCATGTAACAAATTGTACTTACTAAACGAATTCCTAATGAAACGCAATACAGGCTAAATTCGTTACCGAACTGGATCGAATTAAAATCGCATGTGCTACGCACCTTTTACAAAAATATGATGTTCGTCAAAAATATGATGTTCGCAAAAGAAAACAAAATGCATTTTTTCTGGTTTTGGTACTTTGTTCAAGTATTGCATGTATTTAGTAAACGAATAAACTGCTTAAGTATTTTATTGTATAAAATTTCATAAGCTCCTTAAATGCGATTTATAAAAAGAAAATATTTGAAAGTTACTCGAGAGTTTAATATAATACTTTTCCCCACAAAAGTATGGGTAGGAGAAAAATTATTATATTTTAGATGAAAAAAGATATATTTCGTTTAAAAAAATATTTACTTTACGGGGAGCTTCACAAAAATGTTTATCTTGGAAAGTTTACCTCGAAAATTGGAATGAAGCGTAACCGCTGTGCATTACTTCTAGATAATTAAAAACACACAGAATTCGGGTGAAAGAAGATCATGCTATGGGAAAATACAATAAGAATCCCCATACATTTTTGCTGTGTTGTAAAATTAAATTTTTATGGAGAATGTCACAAATTCTTTGTGAAATTGATTCGAAAAAACCTGCAGTATCTATAATATTAAGGTGAAATAAAAATGTAACTAGATTAAACACTGAATGCTGACGAGACCACTTTGACAAAAAGCGCGTGTAATTTCGTCCCAGTAGCTCAACGGTAGAGCGTCGGCTGGCCAGTTAGAAGATTCAGGGTTTGAATCCCAGTTGGGGCAGCAAGATTTTTGACAATGACGTCCAATCAAATTAACAACGTAGGTTAGTGCAAAGATGTTAAAGGTTTGACCCAAGTACGACTAGCACGGAATCAGTGAACTTTGGAATATTGAGCTCAGATTTCGAATCGAGAGGATAATGACCAAATATGAAGCTAACCTGGTGGATAAAAATAGCATCAGAAGGCAAAAATCTGAGGCAAAAATCTGATGTGAGCAACATATGACTATCCATATATAATGCAATGAATTTACTACTGTTACAGTAAGAAAATAGGTTATTCTCATAGTAGATACTTATATTTTTTCCAAGACATAGAATTTTCGTCAATTAGTTGTTATTTTCATAGATTTAGCGTCATTTTTATCCATTTAGAGAGATTTTCGTTAATTTGGCAACATTTAAAATAGCCGCCAAGTTGGCTACATTCCGCCAAATTCGTCGCCAAAATCTCGCCAAGCATTATGGACGGAGAAATATGTTATTCTTATAGCAGAAAGATGACTAATAGCGTTAAAATACAAAAGTATTACTCAAAGTATCTTTTCTCATGAATGGAACGAGCTAGTTCCACGAGAGTTGTGTGTCAAATGTATCGCATGATATTACATATGAAAAGTGAACACGCTTCTCAACAGTTAATATTTTTTTTAATTTATGGGATTTTTTGATAAATTTATTTGGAAACTGTGCTATATCTCGAGAACGATTCATGCTAGCGTTTTAAAATTTATGTCAATCGTTTTTTAATGAAAAATTACATTAGAAATGTCTATTTACTTAACTTTATTAAATGTTTTAAATTTTTTATGATTTTTTCAAAATTTCACTCGATAATTTAGGGGAGTTCTGAACATCCGATTGCGTACAAAAACAATAGGATTCCAGTATTCATGGATTGTAATTTTTGTGCTAAATTTTGTTCGAATCGGTCCATTCGTTCGGCAGTTATCGTCTTCACAGACTCACTGACATACACACACACATTCTTTTACCCCCTCACACACACATACATCATCTCAAAAACGCCTGTTTCGTGTTCAGGGATGCTTGAAACGTGCGCTCTCGTCGAAAACTCGAATTCAAATTTTCGATACTGTCACAATACTTTCCTTATACATTATATGTATATAAGGAAAGTAAAAATAACAGGCAGTGTTTACTCAAATTGTCAGTTAAACGCCAATATGGCATTAGCGTGTGGAGAATATAGAGTTCACTTTGACAATAAGAGCAACATTTACAATAAGAGCACATTACTACTGGCACTTCCGTGCCAGTAGTTCAACGGTAGGGATTCGGCTAACTAGTATAAAAATCCGAAGCTGTATTTAAGGTTGAGGCTGTATGGTTCTTTACATGTCAATTCTAACGATTGTCAATTCTAACGAAATTCAAATTGCAAGCTTCGATTGGCCAGTTTTAAGATCCAGGGTTTGATTTCCGGTTTGCGCATGAAGTCTTTCTACAGTGCTAAATTTGTCATATGACGGGTTGTGTCCATAAAAAAAATCTGATGTGGGCAGCACATGACTTTCCTCATAAAATGCAATAGATTACTAATTTTACAGCAAAATATATATATAGGTTATTCTTATAGTAGTTATATATTTATATTCTTTCCAAGATATTGAATTTTTGGCAATTAGTTGTCATTTTCATTGATTTAGCATCCTTTTTATCCATTTGACGAGATTTTCGATAATTTGGCAACATTTAAAAAAGTCGCCAACTTGGCGGCATTCCGTTATATTCGTCGCCAAAATGTCGCCAAGCGTTATGGACAGAGAAATAAGTTATTCTTATAGCAGATGAATGACTATTGTCTTTCAAATATAAAAGTTTTTAATTCAAATTACCTTTTGTCATGAATGGAACGAGCTAGATCCACGGGAATGGTGTCATCCAATTTATCGCAGGATATTACATATGAAAAGTGAACATCAGTTAATATATTTTTTTTATTTGTGGGATTTTTTGATAAATTTATTTGAAAAATGTGCTAAAAATATTTATTTTGTTGAAATGCTTCTCCACACAAGGCTACAAACTTCGTTATAACAACAGCTAAGGCAAAGTTTGGGAGTCGAAAGAAATAAGATGAAAACGTTGCTCGTAATTAAAAAAGTGTGCAAATTTTAGTGGAATTCTAAATGATATAATGCTCTTCAAAAAATTAAATTAAAAATAAGTAGATAAATCTCTGTTCTCACCCCACAAAATTAACAGCACGAGTAAATCTGAATATTAAAATGCATGCAAATTTCAAGAAATTAATATAAATTTTAGAGAAGACATTTGATGCACATTGGTACAGTAAGAAGCAAGCAGCTTGCACAATATTTATCCAATCACATTCAACAACGAACTTAACCTGTAAAACATTTATTTACAGTACATAACCAAATTGAAAACAATCTGTTGAGGGCAGCACATGACTTTCCTTACATAATGCAATGAATTTAATATTCATTGCATTATATAAGGTAAGTATTCATTGCATTATATTATCGTCAATAAGTCGTCATTTTCATTGATTTAGCGTCATTCTTATCTATTTGGCGAGATTTTCGTTAATTTAGCAACATTTAAAAAAGTCGCCAAGTTGGCAACATTCCACCAAATTCGTCGCCAAAATCTCGCCAAGCGTTATGGACGGAGAAATAAGTTATTCTTTTAGCAGATAAATGACTATTGGCTTTCAAATATAAAAGTATTATTCAAAGTATCTTTTCTCATGAATGGAACGAGCTAGATCCACGGGAATAGTGTCATCCAATTTATCGCATGATATTACATATGAAAAGTGAACATATTTCTCAACAGTTAATATATTTTTTTTTATTTGTGGGATTTTTTGATAAATTTATTTGAAAAATGTGCTATATCTCGAGAACGGTTCATGCTAGCGTTCTAAAGTTTATGTCAAACGTTTTGTGAGGAAAAATTACATAATTGTCTATTTGCGTAACTTTATTAAAGGTTTTCATTTTTTGATGACTTTTTAAAAATTTCACTCGAAAATATAGGGGATTCTGAACATTTGATTGCGTTTAAAAACAATAGACTTCCAGTAGTCACGGTTTGTGATGTTTGATCAAATTTCATTCGAATCGCTCCACTTGTTCCTGAGATATCGTCTCCACAGACTCACTGACACACACACACACACACAAACTTTCACAGACATAAACTTTCACGCGCACACACACACACACATACACACACACACATATACTTTCACACACACACACAGATATCACCTCAAAAATGTTTGATTCGTAATCATGGATGCTTGAAACGTGCTCTCCCGTCGAAAACTCGAATAGGAATTTTCGACCCCGTCACAGTACTTTCCTTATACTTTATGTATATAAGGAAAGTAATGAATAGAAAACAAAAGTGGGGATATTAAGAAGAAGTTATTTTAAAATTAATTACTCTTTATGTAAATGTTTATGTTTGAAAAATAATATTAATTTTGGAAATATGTTAAATTATATAGCCATGCGTTTCGTATAACTTTGCACCGAATATGAGTTTGCAATAATCCGCCAAATTTACCTCAAAATGCGAGTATACTTATCGTAGCTCAAAAATAACGCATTGGTCATTAACGACAAGCTTTATGTTTTAAATGGTATTTA
Source organism: Amaurobius ferox (assembly GCA_951213105.1). NCBI lineage: Eukaryota > Metazoa > Arthropoda > Arachnida > Araneae > Amaurobiidae > Amaurobius > Amaurobius ferox. Next base: position 92,198,654 of record OX578140.1, on the reverse strand, counting down.
TTTATGTAACACTCAATCATTCAAATGCGTTTTCAACAATAACCATTAATCTCCAATAACCATCAGTAATTAATTAATTTACAATCGTTAATTCAAAATCTTTTAGAAATGACCTAGCGATGTGAAACATAATTATTACTGGACATCAACAGGATATGCACTCGACCTTTTGTAATTATATTTTGTTAGAAAATTTTCATGCATTTACTTTTTTGTGCTTTTACCCTGCATGCTCGCGAGCTTGACATGGGGTATACGGCACTTCTTTAAATTCATTTGATTCAATAAATTTATTGTTCACCATTTAGAGGAGACTTTCGTGTTTGTATCTCCCTAACACTTTCAAGTCCTTTCGTCTTCATAGTGTTGTTGTTGAAACCCAGACCGTCCGACCTACCAGAAAGGTGTTGAAGACCCAGACCGTCCGACTCGTCCTGAGGACTTGAGCATCTATTTGGACGGCCGGGAGAGGAGTTGGCAGGCGTCCGGCCGATGTCCGGGTGTCCACAACAACCAACACCAAATTTATTGAATCTTTAAAAAATTTTTACAGGAGTGGTTACAAGGATATAAGCTAATAACATAGTTTTGCTAATATGAAAATATATCTGAAGACTTGATTACATTTATAGTCTTGTAGACTTGAATACATTTTGTTGACTTATTTACATTATTGAAGACTTGATAGTATATTTACAAATGACATAATGATCTGAGATAATATAAGTATTATGATAGTAGTTGAAAACATTTTGAAGTTGACTATATATTATAAAATGGGGTGCAACAACTAAAGACAACACAACAAAAGCAGACGACACCACCGAGAAAAACAACATATAAAAAAAACAACATAAAAAACAACATAAAAAACAAACAAAAAAAAAAAAAACAAGAAGAGGAGTCACCGACCGAAAAAATTAAAAGCAGAGATCCCCAGGCTGATTATGAAATTTTATTAGAGATTTCTCTCGCTATGAGAACACAGTTTTTTATTTTATTGATTGAAGAAGGGTTAGAGCAGACACTCGAGAACCAGGTCGCCGTATTATGGGGTGAAGGTTTATAAAGGTGAAAAGCTTTGGTAAGGGGGCAAGAAAAAACGTAGTGATCGGCGTCGCCGAAAGCGCCACAGGAGCAGCAGGAAGTAGATTTACATTTGAAAGAGAACAAATAATCGGGGAATGGGCCGTGGCCCGTAATAAAGTAGATTAAATATTTATTAGTAATATGTGTATTAAAGTTAACTTTTGGAAGGAAATTTAAAATTCTGGCGGGATCGTGAGTTCGGGGGGAGACATAGTCATTTAAAAAGGATTGCCAATTACTAAGGATATCAAGTTTGTAATCTACCAGAAAGGTGTAAGGTAACTGTTTGGACGGTCGGGAAGTGCTACCCAATTTAGACCGGAACCCAGTGGGGGAGGCATCCACAGGGACCGTACCCTCCTTCCCCTACCACCAACCTCTCGGAAGGACTTTCGGACCCACATGTTTAACGTGATCGTACTCCGCATGAACACGGCGGCAGTTTTGGCAGTGGCTGGAATCGAACCCGGGCCTACCCAGTGCAACTCCAGCTCGCTAACCAATGGGCTACCGCGCCCCGTCTTCATAGTGTGTCGACTCTTTTCAAACTCGATTTAATTTTTTCTCGCTTCAAGGAAACGTGCTTTCTCCGATTTTCACTGGCCTTGATTTTTGTCATATTTTGGATGGGACCTTGATTGCTCCCCCCCCCCTTCCTTTTCGACCAGCACCCTCTACAGAGCTGAGTGCCCCAGCAATCCTCTGCATATGCTACATAAAACATACAATGGACAAATTGCTATATTCGATGGGGGGGTAAGTGTCTCTGACACAGGGACCCCGTAATGATGCGTCTTGGCTTTGTTATTTTGAGTGGAACCATGATTGCCCCCCCCCTTCCTTTTCGACCAGCACCCTCTACAGAGCTGAGTGCCCAAGCAATCCTCTGCATATGCTACATATTACATCCAATGGATAAATTGCTATATTCGATTAGGGGGTAAGTGTCTCTGACATAGGGACCCCGTAATGATGCGTCTTGGCTTGGTTATTTTGGGTGGAACCTTGATTGCGCCCCCCCCTTACTTCCTTTTCGATGCATCTTGTTCGAGTCTTGCTCAGAAATATTGTTTACGCCCGTGTAGCAATCATGACTTTCGTCTGTTGCAGTCATTGTGAGTACGTGAATTTATGGGTTGTAAACCTCTCCAGGCAAAACTTTGTGCTACTCGTCTGAGTCTTTTGTTTAGCTTGTTTTAATTAAAAATTACCTATTTGGTCGCACAGGATGTATAAAGTCATGCAAAATATTCCTTTTCATCTACTCGTCTACAATATTTCAGCTCCTATAATTTCTGTAACGTGTAGACCACGCAGATAGCTCTTCCGATTAAAAATTTATTTGCTGTACGACCACCAAATAAAACGTAATTACTATTCGACTCCCTAACGAAACGCAATACAGCCCGAATTCATTACTTAAAAATTTGATGTGTGCAGCACACGACTTTCCCTGCAGACTTATATCCATGTTCACTTTATTTTAATTAAATTTAATTCACTTTTAATTCAATTTTCGTTCTCATTTAGTAAATGGACTTATTTTCAGAAGCGGCGTAGAGAAAATAACAAAGAACTAAAATAAATCGAAAACGGCTAGTCCTGGTGTAATGGGGTTTGTCGTGACGGAATTCGTCACTCCTTTGTAAATTACATAACTTCAGTACTTTTAAACTCCTATTTAATTAATTTGTGTCCTGGAACCCTCTCGTCATTTTATCTTATTTAAATATATCTGAATCTGTTTCGAATTGTGGCCATTTTCATGCTATAATAATTTCTCTCACACTCGAGGAACAACGTACGTCGCTCAAGGTCGCACTTGCTTGCGGGTGGAGACAGTTGTCTCCATGTTTTTTCGCTTTGTTGGGTGATGCAATCTTCTGCTGGATTTCGTGTGGTTATACACGTGCCTTGAAATTCGTCGGTTGAAGGGGGCGGATCCCTGGATGTGTTTGAAAGCAGTGAAGTTTTGTATTGGAAGAAAGGAGAAGTTGTGAGCCCTTGATATTTTTGATTGGACGGGTTCTGGATCCATCTGGAATGTATTTAAGCTGAGTGATTCTGGATTCGGGGCTCTCTCCCTGGAAACATCTTCGAATTCACGTCGACGCGGGACTTTGCCCCCAGGTTGAGTTACCGTGTCGTGAGGGTCGGGGGAGATGCCGCTACCATCGCCACCTCGGTGATTGGGTCTTCGACTTCGTTGGTACCGAGCCTCTTCGCCTGCTGCCGCCGTTGACTGACCGGGAGCCTCCTGTTCCGGTTGCCTGGAGACCGATGTGAAAGAAGATCGTGATGAAGCAGATCCCTGTGCGGGACGTTGCTCGAACCCTTCGAACCGTCCTGCCGCCTCTCCTTGGTCAGGGGAAGTTTTTCCCCGAGGGAACTCTGACGGATGTTTGGTCTTCGATCCTTATGAGTCCTTCCTGATATGGAGGTAAGCGAACTTTCAATTGGAGGCTGCTGCCTCGACCGTCTTGTGTTCCAGTGAAGTGACCCGCCTGATGATTGATCTCAAGTTTCCTCAAGAGCTGATTTAATAGAAAAATAATGTTTTGAAGTAAATTAGTTAAATTGAATCAAATTGATAATTAAGCGTTCCTCGAGTGTGTGATTCCTCTCCTTGACCATACCAATGTTTTAATAAGTGTATCTGTTATATGTAAAATTTGGAATTAATAATACTTTGAATAGATATTTTAATGCCGGCAAAGAGCCGATGATTTTTGGATGGAAACGGTCCAGTGGTTTTAATTCTAGTATATTTCTGAAATTGAATGCTAACTCCTTTTTCCTAAATATTTGAATAAATGAAGATTAGAAATTAAATTGAGTCTTTATTTGTGTTGATTATGTATTTTTCAGCTTGGTGGAGTTCCTGAGGTAAAGGTTTGGTTTCTGTTTACCTTGGTTTTTGGTTGGGTTTTCCTTCACAGGTCATCAGTTGGAATCCTCCAACTGACGGGAGGTGTGTTTCGAACCTGGGTATGAAATTTGGAGAAAGTTAGACTTTCTCGGTCAGCCGTGTCTGGCGGGAATCCGTTGCGAGATGCCCTCGGAACCCGTTATGACAGGTTGGTCTTATTCTTTTCTTTGTTAAAAATTGCGTATAAAACAAGCATTTAATGGATATATTTGAGCATACGTAGTTTTTTATTTAAGATTTTAAAAATTTTTGCGGTCCATTTATAAAAAAGGCAGGTTTATTTTTTTCTGAATCGTACCAAAATCTAATCAGCACCAGAGTATCATACAAGTAACTTATCTCCCAAATTTTGTGAAATTTGGTCAATTAGTATCTTAGCTAGAGTGGTTACATGAAATTTTTACTGGCCATTTCGCAAAAAAAGGCGGGTTCTGTTTTTACGAATCGTACTAAAAACTAATCAGCACCAGGGTCATATCCAAGTGACTTACCAACCAAATTTTAAATTCGGTCCACAAGTTTTTGAGTTAGAGTAGATACATACATTGCATAGACACACAGACAGACACACAGACACACACACAGACGTCACGCTAAAAATAGTTTTTTTGTATTCTAGGGGTCTCGAAACGTGTAGATCCGTTGAAAACTCGAGTAGCGATTTTCGGCATGATTCAAATATTTTCCCTATACATTACCATGTATTGCAGGGAAAGTAACAAGATCGGTGGAAAACGGTGTACTACGCCTTTTAACAAAAATATTATATAAAACATACGATAACTGATACCTATATGATAATAATACAGTATAAGATAACTGCTAAATATACGATAATAATAAAATATACGATAACTTCTCTAAATCTTAACCGATTTTGTTACAATTTGGCTATGTTCTGAAGATAGATGTGTCTCAGAAAGTTTATCGCAGAAAGTGATTGCATGGAAATTGAACGTACTCCCCCCCCCCCGACCTGTGTGGGTTTCTGAATGTGTGGTGCAGATAATTTACAGGCCTAGTTCATTGCTGAACGTGGATGGATAAAATCTGCATTTCACTCTCTTTACTGACGTTTTTCGACGATAACTACTTTAAGACATAATTAATTTTTCTGAAATATGGATGCGAGGTGTAAGTTAATGTTTTGCAGGCCGAGTTCTTTATTGAATATGGTCGGATAAAATTGAATACGCTACGACTTTTACGCTGATCTACTTTCTAGATGGTAATTCATTCAAAATGCAATTGATTTCTTTTAAATTTGAATATGTTGATCTAATTTATGTTTAACAACCGAGTTCGTTTCTAAACGTAGCCGAGTAATTATCAGGCCTGCTTCGTATATGTTACTTAAATGCTCATTGTTTAACGAAAACTTATTTAAAATTCATATTTTTACTTTCCTTATATACATAATGTATAAGGAAAGTATTGTGACGGGGTCGAAAATTCGAATTAGAGTTTTCGACGGAAGAGCACGTTACAAGCATTACTGATCACGAATCAAACATTTTTGAGGTGATGTCTGTGTGTGTGTGTGCGTGTATGTGTGTGTATCAGTGAGACTCTGGAGACGATAACTGACGAACAAATGAACTGATTCGAACGACAATTGGCACACAAATCACAATCCGTGAATACTAGAAGCCTATTGTTTTTAAACGTAATTGAATGTTCAGACCCCCCCCACCCTATATTGTCGAGTGCAATTTTGAAAAAATCCTCAAAAAATCAAAATCTTTAATAAAGTTACGCAAATTGACATTTCTAATGTAATTTTTCCTTTGAAAACGATTGACATAATTTTTAGAACGCTAGCATGAGCCGTTCTCGAGATATTGAACATTTTTAAAATAAATTTATCAAAAACTCCCACAAATTAAAAAAAAATACATACCAACTGTTGAGAAACATGTTCACTTTTCATATGTAATACCATGCGATAAATTGTGTAACATCATTCTCGTGGATCTAGCTCGTTCTATTCATGAGAAAGATACTTTGAGTAATACTTTTATATTCGAACGCCAATAGTTATTTATCAGCTATAAGAATAACTTATTTCTCGTCCATAATGCTTGGCGAGATTTTGGGGCCAAATTTGGCGGAATGTCGCCAACTTGGAGACTTTTTTTAAATGTTGCCAAATTAACGGAAATATCGCAAAATGGATAAAAATGACACTAAATCAGTGAAAAAGACTACAAATTGACGAAAATTCAATTTCTTGGAAAGAATATAATTAGCTACTATAAGAAAAACCTATTTATTTATTGTAAAAATAGTAAATTTATTGCATTATGGTATAAGGAAAGCCATGTGTTGCTCACATCAGATTTTTTTTTTACAATTTAAGTATCTATATATATAAATAAGAAAATTATGTATGTATGTATGTATGTATGATCCAACATCACGAGAGAACGATTGAACCGAATTTGATAAAATTTGGTGAGTAGTCTTCAAATAGCCCCACTTAAAATTTAGTCCATGTTTCGAGTTTCTACCATTAAGGATTGTCACGATATTAATGAAAAACGAAATTTTCGTTTGTTTCATCTTCACGGGAGAACAGCTGCACCGAATTTAATGAAATTTTGATGGTAGATTTGAAATAGCCCCCCATAAATTTAGTCCAAGTTTCGAGTTTCTAAGGTTAGGGTTGTCGAGATATTAAGGGAAAACGAAATTTTTTTCAAGGATTTCTACTCACTAACTCCATGATTCCCAACGAAAAAGGGTGTAATTCGTTAGTTTAAAATGTGGAAGTCAATTAAATGTCAGAGATTTGTGGGAGTTTATGAACGTATTAGTCACTTTTGAAAATCGTAGGCTTGAAGCAGCTATGGCTTATATAATGCAATGATTTTTATTCTTACATAATGCAATGAATTTACTTCTTTCACTGTGAAAAAACAATGTATAAAATCCACGGTCCTATATGTTCCGGTGTAATTTTTATCAGAGTTTTGCATCGTAAATCCCGAGCAATGCCGTGTAATCGCTGTTAGTATTGTATAAATTAATGTTTGACAGGTCTAGTTCATTGTTGCATGTGTTCGGACAGAAGTTGTGTGAGATGCGATCCATTTTCTAATGTACAGTGTTTGGTAAAACTCCTCTGAAACCTAACCGAATTTTTATTTTCCTTATATACATAATGCATAAAGGAAGTATTGTGACGGAGTCGAAAATTCAAATCCGAGTTTTCGACGGGAGAGCACGTTTTAAGCACCCCTGATCACGAATCAAACATTTTTGAAGTGATGTCTGTGTGTATGTGTGAAAGTATGTGTGTGTGTGAAAGTATGTGTGTGTGTGTGTGTGAAAACATTTGTGTGTGTGTCAGTGAGTCTGTGGAGATGATAACTGACGAACGAATGAACCGATTCGAACGACATTTGGTACAAAAATCACAATTCGTAAACACTGGATGCCTATTGTTTTTATAAGCAAACGAATGTTCTGAACCTCCCTAAATTTTCGAGTGAAATTTTGATAAAATCTTCAAAAAAATTAAAAGCGCTAATAAAGTTACACAAATAGACATTTCTTATATAATTCTTCATTAGAAAACGATTGACATACATTTTAGAACGCTAACATGAACTGTTCTCGAGATATTGCACATTTTTCAAAAAAATAATCAAAAAGTCATATAAAAAAAAAAAAAAAAATTCCTATTGAGAAACATGTTCACTTTTCATATGTAATACCATGCGATAAATTTAGTGACATCATTGTCGTAGATCTAGCTCGTTCCATTCATGAAGAAAGACCCTTTGAGTAATACTTTTGTATTTGAATGCCGATAGTCATTTATTTGCTGTAAGAATAATTCATTTCTTCATCCATAACGCTTGTCGAGATTTTGGCGACGAATTTGGCGGAATGTCGCCAACTTGGCGACTTTTCTAAATGTTGCCAAATTAACGAAAATCTCGCCAAATGGATAAGAATGACGCTAAATCAATGAAAATGACGACAGTAGTGTAAATAGGGGGATCCTGGCTCATCCGGAGCTATACTTTAATATAGGCAAATTCCGGAGCTATACCTCCCCATGTTAAACATAGCTCCGGATGGAGAGGGGTGGAGCTTCATCTTGCCACGTGATGTTTCTATGAATGGAGATTTTTATCAGTCAGATCAGAAGGATGTTATTAATCAGTAAGTAAATATAAAGTTTTTTTTTTTTTTCCCTCCACAGTATAAATCGAATCTTTGCTTGCAATTTCATTTCGTTTGTATATCTTAAGCATTCAATGTATGTATATATATATATATATATATTTCAATCATTCCAGATTTTGATCCATAAGCATCTTTACCATGTTAGAGTACCTTTAATTAAATAGGACTTTGTCAGTATACATGTAAAAAGTAATGTATCTTAATATAATTCATCATGATTCTACTCGATCATAGACATCTTCTTGCAATGTATGTAAATGAATCCACTTTCCCTAAAAAATTGTTGTCCCACCACCACCCGATGTATACAATACACCGCTACAATTTTAATTTAACATGACTTTATCATTTAAATTTGATAATGACCATATGCTAAACTCTTAATTCCATTATTTAAAATATAACGCTTATCATCATAGGGTGATAACCCCATTTTAATTTGTTTCACAGTATAAATCTTCTGATCTTTACTAGCAATTTTAATTTGCTCAACTCTATTATATTGACGTCTTGTTAAGCAGTTATAGTAATCTTGATGATGAATGAATCTTTTCACTGCATTCTTATTGACACCTTTAGCAGTTTTCTTTTCCATGAAGGATGTTTTTAAACTATACATTTTTGATCTTAACCCTACAAACTCTTGGGCAGGAGTACCATTCAACTCATCTTTCATTTTTCCAATCATTTTTTTATTTTTGTTGGAATGAAGTGGATGATCGCATGGATAATCCGAAAAGTCGAAAAAATCTTGATGACTTTCAAAATCTTTATAAATAACTTCTGTTTCAACTTCATAACACAGGGAATCCGTGTCTGTGAAAAGTAATTCTGCTCTACTTCCATACACCTTTTTAATAAAATTATAATGAAACTCATACATGAGTGTTTTACTTAAATCTAGTACTGAAAAACCAGCATAGATAGGTCTATTCAATTTTAAATTTGTCTTATGCATATGAACTGCAACCAGATCTTCATTAAACACTTTGAAAGAGTGAAAGGCTGGTGATGCAAGACATTTTTTAATCTCTTCTCAGTCTGTACAAGTTTAACATCCATTCTTTTTCTCAAATTTTCCATCGTCTTACCAAAAACCGCGTTGTTCATAAGTTTGAACAGATCTTTTTCAAAAGAATTTTTTGCCAGCATTCTCTTCTCAGTGTTAAATTGCACATAAGGCTTCAACCAGGGTTCTTGCTTGAAAGTTAATATTCGATGGATTTTCACAAATTTCATCCCTAGCTTCATATACTGCTTTAAATTTCTATAATGCAGAACATATTTAATCTTATGATTCAAATTGGGTGTTAATTTGATCTGATCCTTGCATATTTTTAAATCCATTTCTTTAGACAAATTCCGACTATACTCCGAAATCAGAGACGGGGTGATATGAATCCTTTCAGGCGCTAGTGGATAGTCATTATGTTCATCATGCAAATCATGAGGATAGTCTATATCCGCCTCGATAATATATCCCACAGGTGAATCATCTTCTACTACAAGTGGATCAAAATTCAGGATTTCTTCAGAATCAAGCCATCTAAAATCCGATACAGGGAGTGCTTGGCTTAGTGCCCATCCATATAAATTATTAGCATCTAGGTACATTATATACTTGCTAGGTTTTGCAGAATCATAATGTTCCAAATACTTATTATTAGCTTGGCTTAGACGTTTACTAATAACACTAATACCACCTCTAATACCTTCTTCTAAAAATAAGTACATGTCAGGATCTGTAATCAGTTCTAATGATACACCACTAGTCTTTAGGGCAGCATTCCAAGCAAGAGATGGTAATGTTAGACAATGAGCAGCATCTATTCCATAATAATTCAGTGTTAAATCACGGAAATTTTCAAAAATGTCCGCTAGCAGAAGAATATCAGTTTTTATGTACAAGTCATGATATTCCCCCATATTCTTCATCTTTAAGGATGACCAAACATGTTGGGCATAAGCATAGGCTTCATCAGAGATCTCCTCCTGATTTAAATCATCGAAGAAGGCCTCTTTAGAGGGTAGACTCGTTTCTTCAAACTTCTTACCACAATCTATATAAGAATAGGGGTAAACACCCTTTCTAGTAAGCAAATTCACATGATCATTTGTAAAATGCTCTTTCATGATACGAAACTGGTCAGATTCCAAACTAGAGCTTAGTTTCTCAATAGAGGTAGGTAAAAATTGGAAGGAGTCTATAAACTGCAGACTTCCAACACTGAATGTTATATAATTCTGCATATTACTAGAAATACACTCAATTCTCTTTTCTTTAAATTGGCCGATTCCCTGCAGAATTAAATGACCATCATATCCTTTTAAATTGTGAAACACAACAGGTATGCGCCGTCTTATCTTATAATTCAGATTACAATTAGGATGAGCTGCACCTCTGAACTTAGAAGTTAAGTGACAGTGGTCTCTTACACGTTCTTTCCCTAAAGCCTTGTTGCAAATATGACAGATAACGGCATTTTCAAAATTTTCACGATCTTCAGCAGTGAAATTCATTTTCATATTTTCTTTCAATATTCTTTGAATCTCCTCCTCTTCATGAATAAGAGCCTTCAAAAAATGAGTAACCACATCCTCACCCCTGTAGATAACAGGACCTCTAAAGGTTTTTCCATCAGGACCAATAATAATGTATGCAAAACCACAAGGAACATGATGAGATAAGATGTTTTCATGTGAAATGGAGGGAGAATTCTCACACGTATCCGTTTTTATTATAAAAGATTCAAAGTCCGCATATACCACAAATGGTACACGCATTTGCATATAAACACTTTTAAATTTCAAACTTGCATCATCACCACTAGGTAGCTCCACTCGCTGCAAACCATACTGTTTGCATAATTCAGTATGATTCTTTAAACGAGTTTCAGATGAAAATCGCTGTAAACAGTGATTGCAAAAATAATACTTCTCCTTATGTTTAGTTAAACTATGTAAAAGTTTACTCATACTTTTAATACAGCAGTAATGATAATGCTCATTATTACTAATAAGGAGTAAATTACAGTGTTGATCCCGTCTATTAGATGATATATAAAGCGGAAACACCTTCTTATCTTCATATCCAAAGACATTCAAGCTTATATTGTTATTTCGCTCAAACAATTTAACTTGGTGTAAAGGGGTAGGAAACTCAATTCCATCCATATTTAGCTTGCATTCATGTTCGGTATATTTACCGATACGGGATGCATTCTTATTAACAGGATAAATACCGGCTAAGATGGACCACATAAAACACTTTTGGTCACTATTCTGCACATTAATAACAGCTTTCTTAGCTGCTAGTTCTTTAGGTAGTGGAATATAGCTAGAAGCAGCTAGAGGTTCATATACCCCAACATCAATCATTAGTTCATCAACCCTCTCTAAAACCCAACCACTGCCACGTCCTTCATAGGTTTCGAATGATGTTAATACTTTTCTAAAAGCAGAATCCATATTAGCATTCAAATCTTCTTCAGTAATATTCCTCATACAGGAACTTCTGAAATAGGCTGTACAATATTCCTGCTCTTTTTCAGATCGGAAGCGAGTAAAACGACAACACAGCTTTATGTACCATACAATACTACGTTTCAAGACAATCTCCTCTAACAGCACCTGTGTTATACCAATTCTGTTAGAATCTAAAAAGGTAAGGATATCTTTTTCACCATCTCCGTCAATTTTATGAACAGTTACTGTACTGTTTAAAGCTTGTTGACAGGGATTTATAGTCACTTTCCTCTTCTTATTCATACCAGAAACACCTGAAGTTTTTCTTTTACCGCCTTGCGTAGGACAAGCACTAAAAGTTTTACTTTTGAAATTCGACATAGACTTATCACTATGAGTTGTACGTTCATGATGCAACATATCACTCATTCGAGTAAATGTAGCAGGACATTGCGGACAAGGAACTTTACTTGAAGAGTCATGAATCTTCATATGCCGTACTAAATTTCGCTTCTTCGTGAAGCTCTTCGCACAAGTAAGACAAACCTGTAAAAGATAAAAATACAAGATTTTAGTATAAGCATGTTATAAATCTTGTTTAGTATTATAACACATTTCTCAAAACATATGTAAGGTCATCATAGATTCCTTATACCACCTCAATAAGAATCATTCAAAAAGTAATGATAAAGCCACCAAGTTAAAAAATATTTATAGATATGAAAACACTAATTAGCTATATTAACTCATCAAGTTCTAATTAAATAAAAAATAATTAAGTTATCACTCATTGTAAAAATGACAAATTTAATAAATTCACAAAATAAAATTATATTAAAATAAGTACTTACATGCCTACTCATGCGTAAAGGCATAACATCAAGCATATTAATATCGCTAATGTTAGAGGCACTATCTCCAATATCTCTACTTAAAGAAAACATCACGATTTAATAATATAAGACAGCACCGTAAGCACAACCTGCCACTATGTAGTATTCGCGTAGAATGACAAAATTACAGCCTGCAAGTTACCAAAACTCAGCTGTAAGCAAGAAAAAACTCTAGAGATATCACGGTTACAGTTAAACCGAGTAACAAACAACTTATCATAATTACATACACCACCCCCACGAAAATAAACAACCCGTTTATAATCATAATCGATAGTATCTTTTTTAATAATCGTAATCAATACATTAAATAGCTTCTCGTAGAATTAAAACTGATTAAGATATATTAAAACCCCAACACATGTACTATAATTACTAGATTTTAATGATTTAAAGTCTAAAATACTCGAAATCTAACCCGAAAGCATACTTTACAAAAATTTTTAAAATGAGCATAAAAAACCATAAAATTCACCCAGGAACTAGTTAATACCCTCAAATTACTCAGAATTATCCTTTACATATACAATATAACCATTTAGAGTCATAAAAGAGTCAGTAGTATAGTAGTTATAAAATGCCGGTTCTGCGGCGGAGGTGCAGCAAGTGCAGCAGGAGGAGAGGCCCTCTTTGGGAGGAGGGTCCCTCTTTGGAGCCACCTCCCCTCTTTGGAGTGGACCCTCCTTGGAGGGTCTTGAGACCCCCAGGAGGGAGGATGCCTCTCAGTGCCCCCCCTCCCCTCTTTTGGAAGTTTGGTGAGGCGGTGCAGCACCGGATGCCCCTTTCGGAAGAGGCCTCGGCCAAGAGGGAAATTGCGAAAGAGGCCTGATAACTCATACCCTCGGAGTGAATTGTCTTGAGAGGGGATGACCCTTGACCTGAGGAAGAGGAGAGGACCTTCGAAAGTGGTTTCAATGGATGTCACAATCGTTGGCCGACCTTTGACCGGAGTGCATACATAGCTTAATCGCAAGGGAGTGAAATATTTAGACATTGATAAATTGGGGCGAGGGCGATGTCGCAATATTTGAATAGTCAATCTGACAGATTATCGGGGAGGGAGTTGAACTTTGATCTGATGAGACAACTGATAACAGAAACACTCCGACCTTAACCCTCGACGGACTATGACAATATTTAACCATCGTGACATACTTAAAGTAAAGTTTCAGCGAGCGGAAGTTTAGGAGATTTAGGATGGCTGATGAAAATTTGTGAAATGGACTGAAACACACCCATAAATATGAAAGAGTGTCATTAAAAATATATATTTTGTAAAAAAATGATGTTAATACATTAATTTTAGGGAATTATCAATGCATTTTGGAGTACGTTACAGGAGTTTAAAATTTCAGGAAGTGAGTAAAGAGAATCGATACTGAGCGAATTTTTTCAGCGATGTTAATTGTTTTAATGAAGCAGTTATCATCGAATCGAGAAATATGAATATTAAATAAACAAGAAAGTATCTTTAAAAAATAACTCACGTGAACACCACATGACCAGACTTCTCCAACCGCATCAGGTGTAACAGCAGATGTAGCATCAGGTTTAGCATGTTCAGATGTCTCATTCAGATCCTTAAAATTTAAAAAAAAAACCTATGTTAAGAGATTTTAAAAAGAAGTGTATGAAACATAATTTAATTATTATGTTAAAAATTTGAAAAGAATCACATTCAATTATTGTATTACGAATTTTAAAAACAAAAATCTTTATTTTTAATTAGAAAAACATCATTAACTCACTTCTGCAAGAGCCATATTCAAATTTGTATGAAATTCGTTTTCCATTGCAATTATTTCAGTAGATTAACGAAGAGCAGCAGATTGAAAACACGTCTTTCCAAGCGCAAGTCTCGAGTCAAAGTGAGCTCTACGCATCGCGTATTGTGAGCGGAAACATCACGTGAATATCATGTGATTGCATACGTGGTAGTCTTTGATTCGCTAACAAGATGTCACGTGACAGATCGCACGATTCGATAAGAAACATGATGCGACTCCATACATAGATATATCATGTGATATTTCTTATCGAATCACATGATGTTACGTATGGAGTCACATGATGTTTCTTATCGAATCGTGCGATCTGTCACGTGACATCTTGTTAGCGAATCAAAGACTACCACGTATGCAATCACATGATATTCACGTGATGTTTCCGCTCACAATACGCGATGCGTAGAGCTCACTTTGACTCGAGACTTGCGCTTGGAAAGACGTGTTTTCAATCTGCTGCTCTTCGTTAATCTACTGAAATAATTGCAATGGAAAACGAATTTCATACAAATTTGAATATGGCTCTTGCAGAAGTGAGTTAATGATGTTTTTCTAATTAAAAATAAAGTTTTTTGTTTTTAAAATTCGTAATACAATAATTGAATGTGATTCTTTTCAAATTTCTAACATAATAATTAAATTATGTTTCATACACTTCTTTTTAAAATCTCTTAACATAGGTTTTTTTTTTAAATTTTAAGGATCTGAATGAGACATCTGAACATGCTAAACCTGATGCTACATCTGCTGTTACACCTGATGCGGTTGGAGAAGTCTGGTCATGTGGTGTTCACGTGAGTTATTTTTTAAAGATACTTTCTTGTTTATTTAATATTCATATTTCTCGATTCGATGATAACTGCTTCATTAAAACAATTAACATCGCTGAAAAAATTCGCTCAGTATCGATTCTCTTTACTCACTTCCTGAAATTTTAAACTCCTGTAACGTACTCCAAAATGCATTGATAATTCCCTAAAATTAATGTATTAACATCATTTTTTTACAAAATATATATTTTTAATGACACTCTTTCATATTTATGGGTGTGTTTCAGTCCATTTCACAAATTTTCATCAGCCATCCTAAATCTCCTAAACTTCCGCTCGCTGAAACTTTACTTTAAGTATGTCACGATGGTTAAATATTGTCATAGTCCGTCGAGGGTTAAGGTCGGAGTGTTTCTGTTATCAGTTGTCTCATCAGATCAAAGTTCAACTCCCTCCCCGATAATCTGTCAGATTGACTATTCAAATATTGCGACATCGCCCTCGCCCCAATTTATCAATGTCTAAATATTTCACTCCCTTGCGATTAAGCTATGTATGCACTCCGGTCAAAGGTCGGCCAACGATTGTGACATCCATTGAAACCACTTTCGAAGGTCCTCTCCTCTTCCTCAGGTCAAGGGTCATCCCCTCTCAAGACAATTCACTCCGAGGGTATGAGTTATCAGGCCTCTTTCGCAATTTCCCTCTTGGCCGAGGCCTCTTCCGAAAGGGGCATCCGGTGCTGCACCGCCTCACCAAACTTCCAAAAGAGGGGAGGGGGGGCACTGAGAGGCATCCTCCCTCCTGGGGGTCTCAAGACCCTCCAAGGAGGGTCCACTCCAAAGAGGGGAGGTGGCTCCAAAGAGGGACCCTCCTCCCAAAGAGGGCCTCTCCTCCTGCTGCACTTGCT
The DNA here is from genome assembly GCA_951213105.1 of Amaurobius ferox. Taxonomy (NCBI): domain Eukaryota; kingdom Metazoa; phylum Arthropoda; class Arachnida; order Araneae; family Amaurobiidae; genus Amaurobius; species Amaurobius ferox. The sequence goes on along the minus strand of OX578140.1, from coordinate 92,182,617 downwards.
GCACCTCCGCCGCAGAACCGGCATTTTATAACTACTATACTACTGACTCTAAATGGTTATATTGTATATGTAAAGGATAATTCTGAGTAATTTGAGGGTATTAACTAGTTCCTGGGTGAATTTTATGGTTTTTTATGCTCATTTTAAAAATTTTTGTAAAGTATGCTTTCGGGTTAGATTTCGAGTATTTTAGACTTATATTAAATCATTAAAATCTAGTAATTATAGTACATGTGTTGGGGTTTTAATATATCTTAATGAGTTTTAATTCTACGAGAAGCTATTTAATGTATTGATTACGATTATTAAAAAAGATACTATCGATTATGATTATAAACGGGTTGTTTATTTTCGTGGGGGTGGTGTATGTAATTATGATAAGTTGTTTGTTACTCGGTTTAACCGTAACCGTGATATCTCTAGAGTTTTTTCTTGCTTACAGCTGAGTTTTGGTAACTTGCAGGCTGTAATTTTGTCATTCTACGCGAATACTACATAGTGGCAGGTTGTGCTTACGGTGCTGTCTTATATTATTAAATCGTGATGTTTTCTTTAAGTAGAGATATTGGAGATAGTGCCTCTAACATTAGCGATATTAATATGCTTGATGTTATGCCTTTACGCATGAGTAGGCATGTAAGTACTTATTTTAATATAATTTTATTTTGTGAATTTATTAAATTTGTCATTTTTACAATGAGTGATAACTTAATTATTTTTTATTTAATTAGAACTTGATGAGTTAATATAGCTAATTAGTGTTTTCATATCTATAAATATTTTTTAACTTGGTGGCTTTATCATTACTTTTTGAATGATTCTTATTGAGGTGGTATAAGGAATCTATGATGACCTTACATATGTTTTGAGAAATGTGTTATAATACTAAACAAGATTTATAACATGCTTATACTAAAATCTTGTATTTTTATCTTTTACAGGTTTGTCTTACTTGTGCGAAGAGCTTCACGAAGAAGCGAAATTTAGTACGGCATATGAAGATTCATGACTCTTCAAGTAAAGTTCCTTGTCCGCAATGTCCTGCTACATTTACTCGAATGAGTGATATGTTGCATCATGAACGTACAACTCATAGTGATAAGTCTATGTCGAATTTCAAAAGTAAAACTTTTAGTGCTTGTCCTACGCAAGGCGGTAAAAGAAAAACTTCAGGTGTTTCTGGTATGAATAAGAAGAGGAAAGTGACTATAAATCCCTGTCAACAAGCTTTAAACAGTACAGTAACTGTTCATAAAATTGACGGAGATGGTGAAAAAGATATCCTTACCTTTTTAGATTCTAACAGAATTGGTATAACACAGGTGCTGTTAGAGGAGATTGTCTTGAAACGTAGTATTGTATGGTACATAAATCTGTGTTGTCGTTTTACTCGCTTCCGATCTGAAAAAGAGCAGGAATATTGTACAGCCTATTTCAGAAGTTCCTGTATGAGGAATATTACTGAAGAAGATTTGAATGCTAATATGGATTCTGCTTTTAGAAAAGTATTAACATCATTCGAAACCTATGAAGGACGTGGCAGTGGTTGGGTTTTAGAGAGGGTTGATGAACTAATGATTGATGTTGGGGTATATGAACCTCTAGCTGCTTCTAGCTATATTCCACTACCTAAAGAACTAGCAGCTAAGAAAGCTGTTATTAATGTGCAGAATAGTGACCAAAAGTGTTTTATGTGGTCCATCTTAGCCGGTATTTATCCTGTTAATAAGAATGCATCCCGTATCGGTAAATATACCGAACATGAATGCAAGCTAAATATGGATGGAATTGAGTTTCCTACCCCTTTACACCAAGTTAAATTGTTTGAGCGAAATAACAATATAAGCTTGAATGTCTTTGGATATGAAGATAAGAAGGTGTTTCCGCTTTATATATCATCTAATAGACGGGATCAACACTGTAATTTACTCCTTATTAGTAATAATGAGCATTATCATTACTGCTGTATTAAAAGTATGAGTAAACTTTTACATAGTTTAACTAAACATAAGGAGAAGTATTATTTTTGCAATCACTGTTTACAGCGATTTTCATCTGAAACTCGTTTAAAGAATCATACTGAATTATGCAAACAGTATGGTTTGCAGCGAGTGGAGCTACCTAGTGGTGATGATGCAAGTTTGAAATTTAAAAGTGTTTATATGCAAATGCGTGTACCATTTGTGGTATATGCGGACTTTGAATCTTTTATAATAAAAACGGATACGTGTGAGAATTCTCCCTCCATTTCACATGAAAACATCTTATCTCATCATGTTCCTTGTGGTTTTGCATACATTATTATTGGTCCTGATGGAAAAACCTTTAGAGGTCCTGTTATCTACAGGGGTGAGGATGTGGTTACTCATTTTTTGAAGGCTCTTATTCATGAAGAGGAGGAGATTCAAAGAATATTGAAAGAAAATATGAAAATGAATTTCACTGCTGAAGATCGTGAAAATTTTGAAAATGCCGTTATCTGTCATATTTGCAACAAGGCTTTAGGGAAAGAACGTGTAAGAGACCATTGTCACTTAACTTCTAAGTTCAGAGGTGCAGCTCATCCTAATTGTAATCTGAATTATAAGATAAGACGGCGCATACCTGTTGTGTTTCACAATTTAAAAGGATATGATGGTCATTTAATTCTGCAGGGAATCGGCCAATTTAAAGAAAAGAGAATTGAGTGTATTTCTAGTAATATGCAGAATTATATAACATTCAGTGTTGGAAGTCTGCAGTTTATAGACTCCTTCCAATTTTTACCTACCTCTATTGAGAAACTAAGCTCTAGTTTGGAATCTGACCAGTTTCGTATCATGAAAGAGCATTTTACAAATGATCATGTGAATTTGCTTACTAGAAAGGGTGTTTACCCCTATTCTTATATAGATTGTGGTAAGAAGTTTGAAGAAACGAGTCTACCCTCTAAAGAGGCCTTCTTCGATGATTTAAATCAGGAGGAGATCTCTGATGAAGCCTATGCTTATGCCCAACATGTTTGGTCATCCTTAAAGATGAAGAATATGGGGGAATATCATGACTTGTACATAAAAACTGATATTCTTCTGCTAGCGGACATTTTTGAAAATTTCCGTGATTTGACACTGAATTATTATGGAATAGATGCTGCTCATTGTCTAACATTACCATCTCTTGCTTGGAATGCTGCCCTAAAGACTAGTGGTGTATCATTAGAACTGATTACAGATCCTGACATGTACTTATTTTTAGAAGAAGGTATTAGAGGTGGTATTAGTGTTATTAGTAAACGTCTAAGCCAAGCTAATAATAAGTATTTGGAACATTATGATTCTGCAAAACCTAGCAAGTATATAATGTACCTAGATGCTAATAATTTATATGGATGGGCACTAAGCCAAGCACTCCCTGTATCGGATTTTAGATGGCTTGATTCTGAAGAAATCCTGAATTTTGATCCACTTGTAGTAGAAGATGATTCACCTGTGGGATATATTATCGAGGCGGATATAGACTATCCTCATGATTTGCATGATGAACATAATGACTATCCACTAGCGCCTGAAAGGATTCATATCACCCCGTCTCTGATTTCGGAGTATAGTCGGAATTTGTCTAAAGAAATGGATTTAAAAATATGCAAGGATCAGATCAAATTAACACCCAATTTGAATCATAAGATTAAATATGTTCTGCATTATAGAAATTTAAAGCAGTATATGAAGCTAGGGATGAAATTTGTGAAAATCCATCGAATATTAACTTTCAAGCAAGAACCCTGGTTGAAGCCTTATGTGCAATTTAACACTGAGAAGAGAATGCTGGCAAAAAATTCTTTTGAAAAAGATCTGTTCAAACTTATGAACAACGCGGTTTTTGGTAAGACGATGGAAAATTTGAGAAAAAGAATGGATGTTAAACTTGTACAGACTGAGAAGAGATTAAAAAAATGTCTTGCATCACCAGCCTTTCACTCTTTCAAAGTGTTTAATGAAGATCTGGTTGCAGTTCATATGCATAAGACAAATTTAAAATTGAATAGACCTATCTATGCTGGTTTTTCAGTACTAGATTTAAGTAAAACACTCATGTATGAGTTTCATTATAATTTTATTAAAAAGGTGTATGGAAGTAGAGCAGAATTACTTTTCACAGACACGGATTCCCTGTGTTATGAAGTTGAAACAGAAGTTATTTATAAAGATTTTGAAAGTCATCAAGATTTTTTCGACTTTTCGGATTATCCATGCGATCATCCACTTCATTCCAACAAAAATAAAAAAATGATTGGAAAGATGAGTTGAATGGTACTCCTGCCCAAGAGTTTGTAGGGTTAAGATCAAAAATGTATAGTTTAAAAACATCCTTCATGGAAAAGAAAACTGCTAAAGGTGTCAATAAGAATGCAGTGAAAAGATTCATTCATCATCAAGATTACTATAACTGCTTAACAAGACGTCAATATAATAGAGTTGAGCAAATTAAAATTGCTAGTAAAGATCAGAAGATTTATACTGTGAAACAAATTAAAATGGGGTTATCACCCTATGATGATAAGCGTTATATTTTAAATAATGGAATTAAGAGTTTAGCATATGGTCATTATCAAATTTAAATGATAAAGTCATGTTAAATTAAAATTGTAGCGGTGTATTGTATACATCGGGTGGTGGTGGGACTACAATTTTTTAGGGAAAGTGAATTCATTTACATACATTGCAAGAAGATGTCTATGATCGAGTAGAATCATGATGAATTATATTAAGATACATTACTTTTTACATGTATACTGACAAAGTCCTATTTAATTAAAGGTACTCTAACATGGTAAAGATGCTTATGGATCAAAATCTGGAATGATTGAAATATATATATATATATATATATATATACATACATTGAATGCTTAAGATATACAAACGAAATGAAATTGCAAGCAAAGATTCGATTTATACTGTGGAGGGAAAAAAAAAAAAACTTTATATTTACTTACTGATTAATAACATCCTTCTGATCTGACTGATAAAAATCTCCATTCATAGAAACATCACGTGGCAAGATGAAGCTCCACCCCTCTCCATCCGGAGCTATGTTTAACATGGGGAGGTATAGCTCCGGAATTTGCCCATATTAAAGTATAGCTCCGGATGAGCCAGGATCCCCCTATTTACACTACTGACGACTAATTGACGAAAATTCAATATCTTGGGAAGAATATAAGTTTCTACTATAAGAAAAATTTATTTTTTTACTGTAAAATTAGTAAATTCATTGCATTATATAAGGAAAGTCATGTGCTGCCCACATCAGATTGTTTTCAATTTGGCTACGTACTGTACATAAATGTTTTACAGGTTAAGTTCGTTGTTGAATGTGATTGGATAAATATTGTGCAAGCTGCTTGCTCCTTACTGTACCAATGTGCATCAAATGCCTTTTCTAAAACTTATATTAATTTCTTGAAATTTGCATGCATTTTAATATTCAGATTCACTCGTACTGTTAATTTTGTGAGGTGAGAACATAGATTTATCTACTTATTTTTAATTTAATTTTTTGAAGAGCATTATCATTCAGAATTGTACTAAAATTTGCACAATGAGCAACGTTTGACAATGAGATTTTTAAATTATGAGCAACGTTTTTACCTTATTTCATTCGACTCCCAAACCCTTAGCTGTTGTTATAACGAAGTTTGTAGCCTTGTATGGAGAAGCATTGCAACAAAATAAATATTTGTAGTTCTTCATGTTATGGAATATATATATATGGAAATTATATACTATGGAGTATATATAGGGGAAATATACGTTAGCAGCCACAAATTTTATTGGAATTTCACGAAACTTTCAACTTTTCTTTGTTAACAAAATATCTAGAATTAGATAGAATTTGTTTTTAATTCGAGCGAAAACTTGTAAAAATCGTCGAAAACTTCGAAATATTATATATTCCTAATATGGTAGCATAGGACGGATTATGCATAAAAGGGATTATTTATGAAATCAATGATCAGGGCACTTAACAATTTCAATCATTGTAGTGAAAAGTAACCCTAAAACAATTTTCATGTTCGTGACATTGTTTGCCACCTCGTGGGGAGGTGTACGTTATTTCCCAAAGGGCATATTGTAAAACTTGTTATCAATCGAATATTTCAAGCCATAGTAACATACTAACATGCTATAATTGTGATCAATTGGCCAACGATACAGATTTTTCAGAATTTTTTTGCAAATTTTGCAAAAACACAAAAACAAAATTACAAGCTATTTAAAAATAATCTGATGTGGGCAACACATGACTTTCCTTATATAATGTGATGAATTTACTACTTTTACAGTAAAAAAAATAGATTTTCCTTATAGTAGATACTAATACTCTTTCCAAGATATTGAATTTTCGACAATTAGTCGTCGTCTTCATTGATTGAGCGTCATTTTTATCCATTTGGCGAGATTTTCGTTAATTTGGCAACATTTACATACGCATACATTACAACGCATATATTACTTAACGACCCTAAAATTTTATGCAAAAGATATTTAGGAGATTAAACTGTGTGCCGAATTTCAGCTCACAATCTCCTCATTTAGCTGTGAATAAACTCGTTAAAGATGATGTACGTAAATGACGTAACGACGTGGAAGCGTTCTAGAATAAAATATTACGTAAAATAAAACTGTGTAACGAATGACAGGGAATGTGTTGGAAATGCTCTAAATGTTTTGGGAATCCATAACAAGCCCGCCAAATATGTTTAAAACGCGAGAATACAGGAAAAAATCTGATGTGGGCATTCCTTATATAATGTAATGAATTTACTACATTTACAATAAAAAAAATAGGTTTTTATATAGTAGATACTGATATTCTTTCCAAGATATTGAATTTTCGACAATTAGTCTTCATTTTCATTGATTTAGCGTCATTTTTATCCATTGGGCGAGATTTTCGCTAATTTGGAAACATTTCAAAAAGTCACAAAGTTGGCGATATTCCGCCAAATTCGTCGCCAAAATCTCGCCAAGCGTTATGGACGAAGAAATCGGTTATTCTTACAGCAGATAAATGGCTATTGGCGTTCAAATACAAAAGTATTATTCAAAGTATATTTTTTATGAATGAAACGAGCTGGATCCACGAGAATGATGTCACCCAATTTATCGCATGGTATTAGATATGAAAAGTGAACATGTTCCTCAATAGGAAATATTTTTTTTTTTATTTTATATGACTTTTTGATAATTTTTTGAGAAATGTACAATATCTCGAGAACGGTTCATGTTAGCGTTCTAAAATTTATGTCAATCGTTTTCTAATGAAAAATTACATGAGAAATGTCTATTTGCGTAACTTTATTAGTGGTTTTGATTTTTTGACGATTTTTTCAAAATTTCATTCAAAAATTTAGAGGGGTCCTGAACATTCGATTGCGTATAAAAACAATAGGCTTCCAGTGTTTACGGATTGTGATTTTTGTACCAAATTTGGCTCGAATCGGACCATTCGTTCGTCAGTTATCGTCTCCACACACACACACACACACACACATACATCACATCAAAAATGTTTAATTCGTGATCAGGGATGCTTGAAACGTGCTTTCCCTTCGAAAACTCGAATTCGAATTTTCGACCCCGTCACAATATTGTATGTATATAAGGAAAGTAATAAACACTGGTAATTAGAATGTCGAGCATTCAGGTCAGCCTTTGATTTTATTTATATATCTAGATTTAACATAGAGTATCAGTCGATAAAATTATAATTTTATTTAAAAATGCACAAAATGCAGTTAGAATTTTGCACACCCAATATTTATGGTATGTTCCTTACCGCTTTACAACCTTTTGCTGATAATGCACAAATAAATAATTATCATACTGCTGCATAAATTATAATTCCTAATACAAAATCACCACGCTGATACTAATTCTGCTTCATGATTATTCATCCAGAATTCTTCCGTATTCATTAGAAGAGAATGTATGTACTTCCGCCGAATTTGACTTTTCGAACATATTTCATCATTAGGTGATTTGTATCGAACCGAGAGAGGCCAATTAAACAAGGTTAGATGAACTGCTTTAACGTCTGTGCAGACCGCTTCGAAGGGATTTGGTAAAAGGTTCAGTGATGCATAATCTTATGCATGAACGTACCTAAAAATGTTGTTTGAACAAATATTCTTAAACATGTACGAATTTCGGGTTTGGATAAGACGCAGAAATAATTTTGCATGTAAATATGCAAATGCAATGATAACACGGTTAGTATATGTTAATGATATTTGATAGATATCTAATATGCATACAGATTTATATATAATAAGAGATATTGTTCTTAAATGGGGGTTCGCTTTTTAAATTGCTCCAAACGGAAAGCACACAAACATTGCGATTCGAATTCCTGCGTTTATTTTAATATTTACTGTAATAACTGTGACTGTAAAGATCACATACATTAAAAGTTATCGCATTAGTGTATAAATTAAATCGCATTAGTGTATAAATAATTATCGCATTAGTGTATAAATTATATCGCATTAGTGTATAAACTAATTTCTCTTAACAACAACTACAAAAAAAAAAAAAAGAAATTCTTGCGAAATTTTATTTTCCCTGCAATACATGGTAGTGTATAGGGAAAATATTGGTATCATGTCGAAAATCAAAAAATCGAGTTTTCGATGGATTTACGAATTTTAGGACATCTAGAATTCGAGAAAAATATTTTTAGCTTGACGTCTGTGTGTGTGTGTGTCTGTGTGTCTGTCTGTGCAAGGTATGTATTCACTCTAACTCAAAAATTAAATTATGTAATTTCATACATTTTATAGGTAAGTTACTTGTGGGTGACGCTGGTGCTGATAGTATATATAATAAGAGGTACGATTTCTTGGTACGATTTGGTATAAAAGAACCCGCCTTTTTTGCGAAATGGTCTGTAAAAATCGTATGCATCCACTCTAGCTGAGAAACTAATTGCCCAAATTTCATAAAATTTGATAGTTAGTTGCTTGTTAGTTACAGTGGTGCTGGTTAGATTTTGATATGATTCTAAAAAAACAGATCTACATGGTTTGGGACCTCTAGAACACGAAAACACTATTTTTAGCGTGACGCCTCTCTTTCTGTCTCTCTCTCTCTCTCTCTATTTCTCTCTCACTATCGCTGTGTGTGTGTGTGTCTGTGCAGTGAATGTATCTTGGTTTGGTGTCTACTATCACCTCGTAAAGTTTGGCCCATCTTTTTTAATCACCTTGTATAATAAACCGGTCCACGGGATTTTAGTGTTTAGTAGTATAATGACTTATGATTTATATTTCACTGAGGCACCAAGGTTTCAAAATTTTGAAAGGCGATATTTGTTTTTATACCCGTTGTCGTATTAAACGTGTTGGATTATATTACAAAAAATATCTTATGTGGCCAGCACATGACATTCCAAATATAACACAATACATTTACTTTTTTCCCAGTGAAAAATGTAATATAAATTACGCGACACAATACTTTTAACGTTGGAATATGCAAATGATGCTTTCTCGGATGACAACATGTAAAACTCTTTCGAAGTATAAAATTAACTTATATTTCGAGCAACCCTAAAGTGACAATTATCATTATTGATAGAATCCACAGTAAGTAATGTAGTCCATATTTAAAGATAATTTTCTAATTTATCCATTAATATGACATCGTTTACACTTTAAATTAGTTATTTTACCAATTTTTACGATATTTGCGTCAATGTGGGACAGAATATCGCCAAGTTATCCAAATTGATCTCCAAGCGTGAATTTTTGGAGGTCTTCTGAACATTATTAGAAGGCACATACCTTTTGAACGAATTGTTGTACATCCGTTACGTTGACGACATCCTTTTAGCTTGCAATGACGCACATTTTTCCTTGGATTTTGGATTTTATCCAAAATGCTTAATGTTAACAGAAACTCCGTACAACCAAGATAAAAGTCTAAATTTTCTGGATTTGTCTCTGTACAAACTTCCTGATGATTCCACTGGATTTCGACTCTACGATAAACGTAGAGATTTTAAATTTGAAATAAATTACATTGTTTCCTTGAATTCATGTTTACATCGGAATGTGTACAGAAACATAATATTGAACAAACTTATACGAAGCAAGAGAATAAACAGTAACGTTAATGATCGTTATAACAGCGATATTGGCTTCCTTTATGGTTCAATTGCACAAGGATTTCCGAACGTTTTCTGAGCAACATCATATGTAGATTTTATGGTTTAACCGTAACCGAAAGCTACCGTATATATTTAGATACAGAACCGGTAAAGGGTTGATTATGACTAAGTGTCCGAGCCTTCCTTACACAGGCATATGCCGTGTATACTTTCCTATATGATGAATATAAACGTGTGGATAGATTGGTGCGTATTCGTCTTGCTTATTGAAGTATTGAAGTCATGGTATAGTATCTGATTACGTGTTTATAAACTATAACTTTTTAATTCTTATTGACTTTTAAATTGTAGAATTAAGACACTTTAATGCAGGTTTTTGCTGCTCTATATCTTCGGATGAGTCGGACGGCCTGGATTTTCGACTTTAATGCAGGTTTTGGATTTCGTGTCTTGTGGGTTATTCCACGATTTCATGATCTGGTACACTCTTTTTACATCTTTTTACATTTTTGATACTTCGGTATTCATATCTTATGCAATATATCGGCGTCCGAGAGTGTTGTCTAGACACAAAGCTTGCTTAATCATGGAGTGGGGGTCAATATCCCCCCGGCCAATCTTTGGTATATTGCTTCCATTTACTGGTCTACTTTTCTGGTGTGATATTTGAACCCTCGTTGTAGTGCAGCTTCGCGCCTTATTCTTGTGATATCTGGTATTTTTTAACTTTCACACTAAAATTATATATTTATTTATAAATATATATATATATACATATATATATATATATATATATATATATATTTATATATATATATATATATATATATATATATATATATATATAATATACATACAAATATATATATATATATATATATATATATATATATATATATATATATATATATATATATATATTAGCAGTGTACCCGTTCTTCGTACTGAGTATATAATATAAAGGAACCTAAAATTTACAATCATAAAAAACTTCCTATAGTGTATTGTATATGACATTGTTAATCAAAATATTCTATTAAAATATTGAATTTCATGCTTCTGAAAAGAAGCTTAAGAATTTATATTCCTTCTATACAAAATCACCTTCACGGGCAAATCTGAAGAATAAAATATCCTAGTTGCGTTAAATTTACAAAAAATATGAAATTGAATCAATATATGCTAAATAGAGGCACTAAAATTGTATAGGACACATACTACTTATATTCGCAAATATTAGAAGATATACCCATATATTAGATTACACGTACTACAACCTATGAGTTTCTATAATCTTTGCCTACGTGAAACGGATGACGTCATAAATCGAAAATACCAATAATCCTGTAGCCTTTAAACCGAAAGCCGTAATTGCATCCAATATATGCCAAAATGAAAATGTTAAAATTGGATGGGAAGATATATCCGTACTACTTATATTGTCGTAGATTAGAAGATATTCCCGTGTGGTTGTAGAAGATTACGCGTATTTCAATATGAGTATCTAAAATATTTGTCAAAATAAAACAAATGACGTAATAAATTGAAAATATAAATAATCACAGTAATCTGCAAACCAGATTAATTGATTCCAATATATGCCAATATATATCAATATATATGGCAATATAACTACATTACTTACATTCTAGTAGATTAGACGATATAACAGTGCATTTGTAGAAGATTAATCGTTCTACGTACAGTATACAAGTTTCAAAAAATTTTTCCATAATAAAACTATGGCATAATAACTTGAAGATATCAATAACCCCTGAATCACGAATCCCCGAAAATATCAATAATAATATAATAATGTTTAAACCTGAAAACCGTAATTTACATTATCTAGTCCAAAATGCAATGTCAATAAAATTTGATTTATATAAATATCATTATTCAAATCGGAAAATATTTAATAAAAATCGTCTGCCGCATAAAAACATTGGATTTAAATCTGTTGCTAAACGACATGATATCATTTCCTTCAAATAAATTGGTGGAAGAAATATCGTCTGAATAATGCTATCTCTATGGAAGGTTTGGCGACATTTTTGTCAATTCAACGAGATTTTAAAATATCGCCAAATTTATCGCCAAGTGGGACTGCCAAGTGAGACCAAGTGGGATAGTTTCACTTAGCGACAAATTGACAAAACATCATCACAATACTATCTCTAACAGAACACAATTAATTTCATTTATTTAGAGCAAGTTTATCAATTTAAAGACATTTTTATGGATTTACAAACATTTCTATCAATTTGGTGACATTTTAAAAATACCCTAAATGTGCTACTAAGTAGGACGCTTGGACTGACACACAAATACTACCGAAACATCATTACAGTACTATCTTCTAACAAAATAAATTTAATTTCATTGATTTAGAGTCGTTTTTATCAATTTGGCGACACTTCGGTCAATTTGGTAACGTTTAATAAAAGTTGCCAAGTTAGCGATATCCCGCTAAATTCGTAGATTTGAATCAGCAGATCTGAAGAATAAAACATCCTGATCCCGTTTTTATATACTAAATGAAAACACTAAAATCGTATTAGAATATATGCCCGTTCTACTCTTTTCTGTTTCAACAATCGGCTAAATGAGTTTATTAATGGCTAATCACAATATATGAGTTTATTGGCTAAACATAATATATGAGTTTATTGGCTAAACACAATATATAAGTTTGAAAACTGTTTGCCAAAATAAATGAAAGTGATGTAAGCAGTTTGTAATTAATATAATTCAAAGAAAAATCAAACCGTTCATTTATAAGATATATATTTTATTCATTTATTCATTATTCAAATTAAATAATAATAATAATAAAAATTAACAAACACATTTAATTTAATGAAATTGCTGAGCAAAATGTTATAAGATAAAATCCTCTTCATAAAATGCTGAGAATTAAATAACCATTTTTATTTCTTAATACTTTTCACTGTTGAGTAAGAGCTTGCGAAAAATAATCCATGGTGATAGAGCTTCCATTTAAATACATGTTTAAAACATTCATGCTTTAAAAAAACTCATGTTTCCAAAATGTGTTTTCGGTTTGAGAAATTAGGGAGTTAGAAAGTAGAACACCTAAAAAAATTTCGTTTTTCATTAATACCTCGACAGCTCCTTATCTTAGAAGTTCGAAAAATAGATTAAATTTAATTGTGGGGCCATTTAAAGGCTACCCACAAAATTTCATTAAATTCGGTTCAGCCGTTCTCCCGTGATGATGAGACAAATGAAAGTTTAGTTTGTCAGTAATATCTCGACAACCTCTGATCTTAAAAACTCGAGACATGGACTAAATTTTAAGTGGGGCTATTTGAAGGCTATCCACAAAATTTCATCAAATTCGGTTCAGACGTTCTATCGTGATGATGAGACAAATATACAGATATATTTTCAATTTTATTTATATAGACTAGCAGCATACTCGTTCTTCGTGCGGAGTATATAATATAAAGAAACTTAAAATTCACAGTCATCTGCAAACTCCTATGGTATACTAAATGACATATTTAATCAAAATATTCTGTTAAAATATTTAATGTAATGCTCCTAAAAAGAAGTTTGAGAATCTCTGTTCTCGCTATACACAATAAACTTCACGGGCAGATCTGAAGAAGAAAAAGTCCTGGCCCCTTTTGTAAGCAAATTTACAAAAAAATATGGAATTGAATCAATATATGCAAAATAAAAGCGTTAAAATTGTATGGGACCCGTACTACTTATATACGCGAATATTAGAAGATATAACCTGTATTAGTAGATTACATATATAAATTGAAAATTTCTATAAACCAGCAATCTTTAAAGCTGAAGGCAGTAATTGATTCCAATATATGCCAAAATGAAAGTCCTAAAACTATATGAGAAGATATATCCGTACTACTTATAATGTCGTAGATTAGAAAATATGTCTGATTGTTAGTAGAAGATTACCCGTATTACAACATAAGTCTAAAAAATCTTTGCCAAATGAAAACAGATGACGTTCTAAATTGAAAATATCAATAATCCCCGTAGTCATCATACCAGAAGGTCCTACTTGATTCCAATATATGGCAAAATATATGACAATATACCTGTACTACTTATATTCCCGTAGATTAGAAGATATACTCGTGCATTTGTAGAAGATTTGACGTAAAATGACATAATAACTTGAAAATATCAATAATCCCCGAAAATATCAATAATAATAATGTTTAAACCTGAAAACTGTAATTGACATTATTGACTTAACTGATATTATTCAGTTAAAAATGAAATGGCAGTGAAATTTATTTTATATACATATCTTTATTATTCAAATCGGAAAAGATTTAATAAAAATCGTCTGCCGCATAAACACATTGGATTTAAATCCATGGCTAAGCGACATGATATCATTAGCTTCAAATAAATTTGTGGAAAAAATATCGTCTGAATACTGCTATCTCTATGAAAGATTTGACGACATTTTCGTCAATTTAGCAACATTTTAAAACATCGCCAAATTTACCGCCAAGTGAGACAGTAGAACTGACAGTCCAACTTAGCGATAAATTGATGAAACATCATAACGATACCATCCAATAAATAACAAAACACAATTATTTCATTTATTAACGCAATTTTATCAATTTGAAGATATTTTTATATGGATTTACAAACAGTTTTATCATTTTGGTGACATTTTAAAAATTCGCTAAATGTGTTACTAAGTAGGATGGTTGGTCTGACAGACAAATTCTAACGAAGCATCATTTCAGTACTTTCTTCTGACAAAGCAAAATAAATTTAATTGAATTGCGTCGTTATTAACAATTGATGACATTTCCGTCAATTTGGCGAAAAAGAAAATTAGTCAAGTTAGCGATATCCCACCAAATTCGTAGCTCTGAATTTGCAGATCTGAATAAAACTTCCAGATCCCGTTTATATATTCTAAATGAAAACGCTAAAATTGTGTTAGAAGATATACCCGTTCTACTCTTTTTCAGTTTCAACAATCGGTTAAATGAATTTATTGGCTAAACACAATATATGAGTTTATATTAGCTAAGCAAAATAAATCAGTTTATTAGCTAAACACAATATATGAGTTTATTAGATAAACACAATAGGCTTGGCCTAACTAACAAACACTCTTTGCCAAAATAAATGAAAGTGATGTACGTAGTCCGCAATTAATATAATTAACAGAAAAATCAAACCGTTCATTTATAAGATAGTATATTTTTGTATCCATTTATTTATTACTGGCCGCCTTCGGCGACCAGCGTGTTCGCTACCCTTGAAAAGTCTGACCGTGGCAAACTCGCTCTTGCCATAACCCCGTGGAGTTAACAAAGTGTGTTTTAGCTTAATGACGTTAAAACTAATAATTAAATTTTAAGATGAAAAATAATGTTCTAGGGGGGGGATCTTGAAAATTGATTTGTAAAATGAATTTATTCTAATGTCCGTGAACTGTGAGATTCTGTGGATTTCTGTGCCTGTAACCCTAGGAAAGGGATTCCTTTGATGTGTACTCACAGCCGGGATCAGCTGTTCCTATGTTTTTTTATAGAGGTATGCTCCTCTATTTTTTGTTTTACATAAATGAAATTGCATCCGCTTGTCTGCATTTTTAGTATTGCATCGCACATGACATGAAAGTATTTTTGAGATTGATGATGTTGAATGTGAATTTAGTGTTTAAGAAATAACGATGCTGCTTTAACGGTGCTGCTCAGCGAAAAAAAAAATTGTTAAAGATTGTCCCCACCACCACCTGATGCATAAATGCTCCGCGACAATCTCCATAACTTTCTTTTTATTTATTTTATTATTTCTTCAGTGTTTAAATTTTTAATTGTGGTCCCAACCACGACCCGATGTATATAATACATCACTACAATTCATTCCACCATAATTCAATCATTTAAATTTTATAATGACCATATGCTAAGCTCTTTATTCTGTCATTTAAAATATAACGTTTATCATCATAAGTGGTTAATCCCATTTTAATTTGTTTAACAGTATAAATCTGATGATCTTTACCTGTAATTTTAACTTGTTCAACTCTATTATATCTTCGCCTTGTTAGACATTTATAGTAATCTTGATGACAGATTAATTTTTTCACAGCATTCTTATTAACACATTTAGGAGTTATCTTCTCCATGGAAGGTGTTTTTGAACTATATATCTTTGATCTCAGGCCAACAAACTCCAGAGCAGGAGTTCCATTTTTGACTCCATTTATTCCTTTAGTTCATTTTAGATGTTGGCAATTTAAAAAATGAAGTTCTGTATTACTTTCGTAGTATTTCCTTATACACGATATTTTTTGTTTTCCCATCTGGTGCAAGTATAAGTAGATTCCTGTTATACCCAACTCTTGAGCAACCGACATAAAGTTGTCCATGGGAGAAGTAAGGCCTTTGTAGATTGAGCCCAACGACTTTCAAACTCTGTCCCTGAGATCTGTTTATGCTCATCACAAAACTGAGCCGAACTGGAAACTGTAGGCGTTTAAACTCGAACGGGAGGTTTGGAGGTATGATAGGGATGAGTGGTAGAGTGGAAGGTGTTTTTGAACTATATATCTTTGATCTCAGGCCAACAAACTCCAGAGCAGGAGTTCCATTTTTGACTCCATTTATTCCTTTAGTTCATTTTAGATGTTGGCAATTTAAAAAATGAAGTTCTGTATTACTTTCGTAGTATTTCCTTATACACGATATTTTTTGTTTTCCCATCTGGTGCAAGTATAAGTAGATTCCTGTTATACCCAACTCTTGAGCAACCGACATAAAGTTGTCCATGGGAGAAGTAAGGCCTTTGTAGATTGAGCCCAACGACTTTCAAACTCTGTCCCTGAGATCTGTTTATGCTCATCACAAAACTGAGCCGAACTGGAAACTGTAGGCGTTTAAACTCGAACGGGAGGTTTGGAGGTATGATAGGGATGAGTGGTAGAAAAACGTGATTTCCTGTAGAATGACCTGTTATGATCGTTGCCTCAAGAACATTAGGCATCATTTTCTAAACAAACAAACTTGTTCCATTACATAGTGTCGGTGGATCAAGATTTCTTAAAAGCATTATGGGTGCTCCAATCTTTAGTTCAAATTTATGTGAGGGCACATCAGAAATTTCCAGTGAATTCAAAAATTCTGGTCAGTACTCGACGGCCTGATTTATATGTATTACAGAATCTACAGACTTGTAAGTGTGAACAGAACCAGGAAGTTTCATGAGTAGTTGTCTGTTAATGACATTAACCGCTTCGTTGGTGGGAGCAAGAATAGACCTTTCACACAGCCACTTAGGGTCTCGGAAGTGACGCTCAATGTTGGGAAAGAAATACACTTTCTTTTAGTTCTTCTGGCGTTGTAACAATATTTTCAATAAATCCCATCTCTATTAATCCCTTGTCATCAGCGGTTATGTCCCCGTTCCAAATCGCAGTAGGTTCTCTGCAAATTCTTGAGCAGCTGTATGACCTGTCATATGAACTTTCATGTTCGTTTCTAACCTGAGTCTTGAACATTTATCCAAAAGCAAGATGTTTTAATTGGTGCATGTATTTCATCCGCTTTCGTACCACGTTGGATTACTGGAAGAGTCTGCCTGAAATCCCCAGATAAAACCAAAGTGACCCCTACCATTCGTTTCGAGTTATGAAAAAGGTCTTGCATGGTAACGTCAAGAGCTTCCAGAGCAGCCTTGTTGGACATCGTACACTCATCACAGACAGTAAGCTTTCATCTTCTGAGAAGTGCAGCCTTATTCGAACTTCTTGAAATGTTGCAAGTGGGATATTCAACATTCGCTAGATTTAGAGGTAATTTAAACACTGAATGAGCTGTAATTCCTCCAGCTAAAAGAGTAGCAGCAATTCCCGAAGAAGCTTTTTTATTTTTAGTTCTTTTTTTAATTTTTTTGTTCCAATAAAATGGATGAATAATTTATTCCAATAAAATGGATGGTTTGTTTTAGTTTAATGACGTTAACACTAATAATTAAATTTTAAGATGAAAATAATGTATTCCAAAAACAAAAACATCCATTATTTAAGTTTGTATATATTAAAGGCTTTTATGTTTTTAATAAAAACATGAAACAAATTTATGAACACCCATAATAGGGTTTGTAAGAAATATATATAGTCCCCAGATAGGGCTTGTAAGAAAGCCTGATCTTCAAGCTTACTATAAATATAAATTATTAGTCAAAATTGTCGGTACTTTTTTCCCGACACGAAGATTTAAAAACGAAAGTTCATTTTTTTGCGCCAAAGTGACTTTTGTTTTAAAATCTTTACAAAATATTAAAATTTGTCCCCGAGATTTAAAATTGATATATTTTTACTCGCAATTGTCTGCTCTTTCGAGTCGTGTGATTTTTTTTTTCTACTACGTAGGGATGGTGGAGAAAAAAGGGGAAAAATGGGAGAAAACGGTTGAAATCGCATAAAACATTAAATAAGAAAAAAAAATAATTCAAATTTTAAAAATCGGTTTTCACGTGTCACCTTCCCACTCCCTTGGGTCTCCGATTGCCATATTTCGTAGCTCTGCGACACGCGGTCGCTGAGCCTATAGTGTATAAGGCATAAGGCATATACACAGACAGACAGACACACGGACAGACATTGCCTTTTATTATTTAAGATTCAAATCGAAAAAATAATAATGAACATTAACAAATACATATAATTTAATTGCGTTGCTGAGCAACGTGATATAGCCTAATAAAATTCTAAAAATTAATTAACTATTTTTATTTCATAATACTTTCATCGTTGAGTAAAATCTTGTAAAAAATAAACCACGGTGATAGATTTTCCATTTAAATTCATGTTTGCAAACAATTCATGATTTCTGAAAGTAGCTATATAACGTAAAAATCTGTCACCAAACTCAGCGATAAAATTTTAATTCATTTTCTAGTTTTAAGAAAACGGTTTTCAACCTTTTCGTTTGGAGAAACCAGGGAGTTTGACAGTAGAACTCCTAGGAAAAAGTTTCGTTTTCAATTAATATCTCGACAAATCCTGGTCTTAGAAACACTCAAAACTTGGACTAAATTTAAGGAGGGCTATTTCAAGGCTACCCAAAAAATTTCATTAAATTCGGCTTATCCGTTCTTTCGTGATGATGAGACAAACGAAAATTTGGTTTTTCACTAATATCTCGAGAATCACTGGACGTAGAAACTCGAAACATAAACTAAATTTTAAGTGGTACTATTTCAAGACTACCCACAAAATTTCATCAAATTCGGTTCAGCCGTTCTCCTGTGATGACGAGACAGACAGACAGACAGATTTTGAATTATATTTATATAGATTATAGAAACTTGGACAACCAGTATTATGGAGGCGGGAGAACAGTTTCAATAAGATTATCTGAAGATGTTATTTTACAATTTGTGGGAAAAAGAGATAAGCTATGGTCATAAAATTAATGAATGTTTCCTCTTACGACAACCTGCCACTTATAATGATAAATATACGTAAATATAAATTTTATAGGATCTGATAAATTGTTGTTGATATGAATGTGTATCGGATATTTTTATAGGGTGAAATTGTGTTATCTGCAAGTTTTTATAAAAGCTACCTTTTGTAAAGTCATTAATGTTGTTTTACTGATTATATGTTATCATTTTTATAATTATTTATCGTTTATCGAAGCATAGAGAAACATGACATGACAGGACAAGTAACAAAATAAACAACAATATTTTGTTATCTCGATAACCTGGAACGTCATTACATGGAATATTTAATGGTAATTAACTTAGTCAGTTTATTCATTTTTTAAATAATTTTTAAATTAAAAAAATACCCTACTTTTGTACAAAGTTAATTCCAGTTTTGGTGCGTCACTGTACACTTAAATATAGCAAAGAGCCATGATACTGCAAACAGTCACTGATTCTAAAGATTTAATTCCTGATTTAAATAAGTTTATCTATGAAATCAGCTATGAATATAAAATTCCTGTAGAGGCCTGCAAACCCTAGAGCTTCTTAATAGAGTAATACTTAAATCACTATATATATAATCAGAAAATTTATAAATCTTATAAACTTCGTTCAATTAAAAAGGAAATTAAAGAAATTCAAAACGATTTTGTTACTACTCATGTCGATAAGAATAGCAGTAACTACTCAATCATTTGAAAATATTATTATATATAAGTACTCTCTAGTCACACATTCTTAATAATTCTATCTATTATTTACATAATACTAACTTTAAAATCTTATCTAATAGAATATCAGCCAAGTATAAGCAAATTCATCTAAAAAATAGTTGTAATTTGTATAAAAATGGTATTATTCCATATCTTATTTTAGTACCTAAGTTTCATAAATCCTCTGTAGCTTTTTGAACTATTACTAGTGAGCATAATTCTTACATTACTAATGCTGGTAAATTATTACTAAACATTTTATATGAAATTTCTTTGTTAGATGACATCTCAAATAATAGTCATATTCTGAAAAACAATTTTGTATTAGTTTAGAAATTAAAAACTCTTAATAATATCCATAGTATTTATACTTTTGATTTCAAAGATTTGTTCGATAACATTGATGCAGATGATCTGTATAAAATTATTTT
The DNA here is from genome assembly GCA_951213105.1 of Amaurobius ferox. Lineage (NCBI taxonomy): Eukaryota > Metazoa > Arthropoda > Arachnida > Araneae > Amaurobiidae > Amaurobius > Amaurobius ferox. The sequence continues at coordinate 92,161,847 of OX578140.1, read as the reverse complement.
AGAAATTTTTGAAAAATATAATATTATCTTAAAATATTTAACTTTATTTTTTAAAAAAATACTTAATTTCGCTCTCTATGAGAATTATTTTTCAACATGGTGGTTCTTTTATAAGCAATATTTTTGTGTCCCTCAAGGAGGGGGGTGGAGGTGCCTCATCAATATTGGCTAATCTATATTTATACTTCTATGAAAAGAACTTTAATCCAGGGTTGCATAATTGTTTCATGTATAGATATTTAGATGATATACCATGCGTATCCCATAAAAGTAATCCTATAGTATTTAACTTATATCCTAATAATTTACAGTTAAATGTAAGTAATAACGACTGTAATATTGCAAACTTTTAGATTTACATTTAGATTTACAAAATTATAATCTGGCTATAAATTTATATTGTAAAAGGCAACATTTTAATTTTAATACTTCTAAAATTCAACACTTTGACTCTTGTTTGCATATATGCGTGTTTAGTAATATTATATAAAATCAGATTTCTAGAATCAATAAAATTTGCGATGACAATAATAAATTAGCACATTTTATAGAATTATTAAATTCTGCAACCAATGATGCATATCCTCCCAATTTCGTAATTAAAATTATCAACTCAGTGTATCAACTACCACTCGATAACATACAAGAAAACTTTCCCAATTATGGCGGCTAAAAATATTTAAAAAAATCATTATAATTATTGATTATATAATTATATAAAAATGAAAAATAATAAATAAACTAAAAACATTTGAAAAATAAAAAAATCTGAAAATACGGTAGATTAATATTTAATATTTTGAATATTATTTTCGCTAAAATATGAAACTTTAGCCAGTTTGATACTACGATTTTAGCCCCCTTATAATGGCGTTAGTGGCATACTCATTTATTCGAATCTTCTGTGAATTACTTTTACAATAAGATTTTTCATCTATGACCTGTTCATCCTGTATACCATATATTATTGTTCATCCTGTCTCCTACTCTAACTCCCTGAACGGGTTTCAGGGAAGATCACTTCAACTTGTCACCCCCCCCCCTGGTCTATCTTGTCCTCCTTGTCCCGGATGCATCTCAACATTTTTTCACTCAGTTACAACTGCTCACATTTAATACGCGTGCAATCTGGGTTCGTGCTTCATGGATCATGGTAATTTTTGAATTACTAATAATTTTTCAATGTGTCTTCTTTTAATGCTTGTAGTCTGCGCTTTGGATATTTATAGTAACTTACTATTGCTAAATCTGAAATAAGTATGTGTTTGAGCTAATTAGAATTAGATGCTCAGACCAGAAGATGAATCTAAGTTTTGTTAAGCTCCAACATTAAGCCAATGCTGTTCATTTATTTTATCGGCATTGTAACTGTGGTTTAACTGCTTTGGTGATTTTAATATTTCATAATTACTTGGAAGTGGTTATTATTTTTATATCTTTCTAATATATATATATATATATATATATATATATATATATATATATATATATATACATATATATATATATATATATATATATATATATATACCATTAAATAACATATATTTATGAAAAGTATAACACATAAATGTACAAATATGCCAAAAGGCAGCTCACAAATTTGAAAAGACCACCAACTGGTATCCTCACAACGTGACTGAGGAGAGAGAAAGTGCAATGGAATGAACTAGATGGACTAGATATGTGTGGAATGAACTAGATGTTTGTGGAAGTAGATAGTTCACGATGAGAGGTTAAAAAACAAGCAAAACACGCGCACACATACACACACACACACACACGCACACACACACACACACACACACACACATATATATATATATATATATATATATATATATATACACACACGTGGTCAAAGAACAAGGATTCATGCCACATGGTAATATACATTTTCTTATCTTCTTTTTTTCATCTTTTGATGCCTGGAGTTTGAGCATTTATAGTAATGTACTATTTCTCAATCTGAAACAGATATTTGTTTGGGTTAATTTGAATTAAATATTCAGACCTGAATTTAATTCTGATTAATCATCGAATTTGGGCCGGTGCTGTTCTTTTGTCTTATTGGTATTATGGCCGTGGTTTTGCTTCCATGATGATGTTAATATTACTTCAATTTTTTATTATTCTATTTATCTAATATATATATATATATATATATATAAATATATATATAATTTCATTGTTTTTCATACTCATTGTACATATGTACATATTTATTCGCAATATATATAAATTCACTTTTCAACATTAGTTCTTAAGTTTCTAGTTTTAGAAGAATAGAGTGAATCATTAAAATGTAAACAATTCGATATAATTTCATGGCGCCATTTAATCTTCTGGTAATACATATATTTTTAGGGATTGGCTATTTATAGACACGCTTAGATGAATTCTCTAAACATGAAATACCTGGAATGCAGTGGGTTGCAAAATCCCTTTCAGTGTAAGGTTTCCTTTCTACTGCTGGATAAAGCTTACCATGTTTCTGAGTACACTAGTTGTTAATATATTTTGCTTATAAGATTGTGATTTGAATGTTTTATTATTTTTTTAATCATTTGCACCCACGCTGATTTCTGGCGAAATGGTCACTAAATGTGGCAACCACACACTTAATAAAATTTCTAAATATCATATACAGTTCCAAATTTAAGCAAAAGAATCTGCTGTGGGCAGCACATGACTTTCTTCAGGCTCAAATGCATTTTCTCTTTATTTCCTTAATAATTTATCAAATTGAGTTTAATTTCACTAAATGGCATGTATAATTAATTGAAATGCCACGGAATTTGTACTTTTAATTCAATTTTCGTTTCCGTTTGGAAACTGGACGTGTTTTGAAAGGCGGCGCAGCAAAAATGCGAAGAACTGAAATATCTCGAGAACGGCTAGATCTAGAATAATGGGGTTGGTTTTATTATTTTAATTATTGAAAATTACGTATAAAAATATGTAATGTATATATATGAGCGCAAACGTAATAATTTGATTTAGAATTTGAAGTATTTTGCGGGCCATTTCGCAGAAAAGAAAGCAGTTTCTGGTTTTTTGAATCGTACCAAAATCTAATCAGCACGCCAAGGTAAATTATGTGACTTATGTACCGCGTTTGATTTTTGTGACATTAGTGTTTTTTCTGGAGTGGATACATGCAACTTTTGAGTTACATTTCGTAAAAATATGATTTCGTAAAAATAAATATGAATTCGTAAAAATAAATATGATTTCGTAAAAATATGAATTCGTAAAAATATTCGTGACATGGGATTTTGTGACATTAGTGTTTCTTCTGGAGTGGATGCATACAACTTTTGAGTTGCATTTCATAAAAATAGGCAGGTTCTTTTAACACGAATCGTACGAATATCTAATCAGCACCAGAGTCACCCACAAGTAACTGACCATACAATTTTAAGAAATTTGGTCAATTAGTTTTTGAGTTTGCCTGGATTCATACGTTGCACAGACAGACACACAGAGACGTCACGCTAAAATAAGCTTTTCCTATTCTAGAAATCCCGAAACGTGTAGATCCTTCGAAAATCGACTTCCGAATTTCGACATGATTCAAATACTTTACCTATATATAACCATGTATTGCAGAGAAAATAAAAAAAATGCTGCACATTTTACACCATCTAGAAAAGCTTAAGGGGGCTTCGAAAAACGACGCATGGATTCCATTTTCAGGGTTGGATTTATCCACATGACATTGCTACAAACACATCCTGTCTCATATCGAATGAATTTTGCATATGAAAATAAAATATATACTAGAATATGGTGTTCCACTGGACTTTCTTACACATTTCCATTTTCTACCGCTTAAGTCCAATGATGTAGTCAGTTTCTATAGAATATTTGCATTAGAGGAAAGTCCGACCACTGAATCTTCAGCTTACTAGTCGATGATCTATGTATTGATTTGCTGACATAATTATATTTCCTTCTTTAACTGAAAAGAAACCTTGAATTATTTTCCTTTCCATCATAAATTAGACTGGTTCAACTTCTCTTTTAACACTTTACAACAAAGTTGAAAAGTGTTTATGACTTTGTTCATTCTGTCTGTCTGTCTGTCTGTCCGTTAGCACGATAACTGCCGTAAAAATGACTTAATCAAAATGGAATTTTAGTATGTTGTTCAGACGGTCTGTAGGACCTATGGGAATATAAATGAATAATATCACGCAATTAGTTTTGGATTGAACCCGGGTTGAAAAAATTAAATACATTGAGCACTATGGGACCTAATTTTTCTAACATTTTTTAAGCGGATTTAAAATTCACAAATTAAACCGAAAATTTTAGGTAATATTCAAATTGTTCCATAAAATATATAAAAAAAATTCTGCGAAATATATTCAGTAGTTTTTTAAATAAAAATTAAAATAATAATTACACCTCTTATATGAAACGATCACGTGACCATGATATGAAACGATCACATGACCCACTTCAAAATGATATATGGCATCCATCTTGTTTCAAATTCGTAATTTTTTAAAGTTCTTTTTAATTCATATTGAGTGTTGTATCCATCCTAAAACTACTTTATTTCTGCTTAAATTCTGTGCATCTACATACTAAAACAACACAATGACAATATATTTGAGTTTAAATTCTCATTCAAATTTGATTATTTCTACAACTAAGCCTATTTTTCACCTATGTAAAATGTAAACAGCAAAATATGTAGAATGAGTTGTATTAGAATAACTGTATTTCTTTAACACAAAATAATTCAGTCCATGGAGTCTGCATGACTGATATGAAAGAAATATTAATTGATTTTATAAACAGAAGGACGATTTTTTTCGATGAAGTTTTAAGCATAAAGTTTATGAATTGTAGCTCCATGGTCTTAATTTTAAAATAAAATAAATTATTATAGTATTGTGATGAATGAAATGGAGAAAGTTATGAATGAAATCCTGCTTTTATAGAGAGATCCAGGCGTGTTATTTTTTCTATGACGTCATTTGAATTAATTTCAGTTGTTTTCGATGAAGTTTCCAAATATAATAAATTATCGTAGTATTATGATAGATTTAAAAATATTACCGTGGAATGTATTGCATTTTAGAAATATTTAAATCACGTAATTTATATTTCAATGCCGTCATTTGAATGAAGTTCATTTTTTTCGATGAAGGTTTAAGTTTTCAAATATAATAAATCAATGTAGTATTGTGATAAGTTTTAAAATATTACCGAGGAATGTATTGCATTTTCGACTTTTTTAAATAAAATTGCATTGAAGTTGGAAAGTGTTTCATAATCAATGCTTTAAGCATGATTGATCTTTCTTGTTAAGACTTCCTTATGGCTCTGCTTTATCACAAGGCAAATATAAGCTCTCTCTGTACAAACTTTACTGGGATATAGGAGATACTAAACTCACACATTATAAATTTGATAATGAATACTTATTAACTGACTTGTTCATTTGATGCTACATAGGGCGCTGTTGAGCAGGGCCATATAATATAAATCTGAAACAAGCATGTATATGTGTTAATTAAAATTAGGTGCTCAGACCTGAAGATGAATCTATGTCTAGTTAATCTCCAAAATTAAGTAAATTCTGTTCATTTCTTTTATCGGCTTTGTAACGGTAATTACTTGGAATTGGTTATTATTTTTATATCTGTCTAATATATATATATATATATGCTATTAAATAACACATAATTATGAAAAGTATAACACATAAATGTCCAAATGTGCCAAATGAAAATTAGGTATTTTTTGATATCGTCTTTCATAAAATGGATTTCATACGGGTTAAATGTAGAATTTCACGAATGATGAAATCATAGGGGTGGGGCATCCCAGTCGTTAGCGTTTGGAGATTGCACTGACACGACCTGAGATCGATGTTCGCGCGGTGTACTGTCGCGTTAAGTATGTGGATCCGTGAGTTCCTCCCGCAGGTTGATGGTAGGAGGAAGAAAGTATATTACCTGTGTATGTCGCCCCCATCCCCATTGGGTTCTGGTCTAAATTGGATGGCATTGTGCCGGCCGTCCAAACAGATACGTTGCACTGTTTAGTTGACCGGACGGTCTGGGTCAAAGAAGAATAATGGTTAAATTATGCATCTGTGGCGGGACTTCGCAGTGGTTATGGTGGGATGATCGCACACGGTAGTCTCGTTTTCAATTCTCTATGTAGCCCAAATCAATGCCCTTGAATACGTGGAATATATATATGGTAAATCTGTGGAACCAAAAGTCTATCCAAGATTTAATAGGTTAGGGAAGGATGGTATGGTCCTTGTGGAGACCACTCCATTGGGTTCTAGGATACACATTGTGGGTCTCTGCCAGTCAGATATTTGTGGATCAGTTTGGGTAGTACGATTGACTGCATGTATGAGGCTGCCAATAGTAGCGGAAGAGCTGCTGTAAGATTGTACTGATGATAATCATACAGCTCTCTCATTTCCATTTCCAGTCTATACGTCAGATGCATGTCAGCTACCGTAGAATTTGTGAAATTCTCCATGTTACACGTATGAATCTACAATTGTAATGGTGATTGCGAAAAATAAAAAAAATGGTCTGCAGAGGTATATTTATTAACGGAAAAATGTTTGATTTAGTGTTATCTCCCATTAAGGTTTGTGCAGAAAGTTTGAATTACCTTGTATAAGAGTACAGCATAGATATCAGTTTCATTTTCTGTGATATGTCACTACTGCTATAAATTGTAAGGTATTAGAAAATTCTCAATTTTACTATTAATCAACCAGCTAAGCATGTCTGCATTCTTTTTGCAGAGAAAACATGAAATATGCAGATATTCCGCAGAATTTTACTGTATTTTTGCAGATACGAGAACTTTAAGAAATGTGTGGATTTTCGGAAGTCACGGTTGTTACGGTATAAATAGTTTGACACATTTTCTGCGTATTTCCGCATAATTTTGTAAACTCGAGTACATTAAAAATAGTTTAAAAGGTTTTCAGCAGAATTTTTGTACTACTTTGGAAGACACCGACATTTTTCAAATAAAGTTACAGATTTTCTGCATTGTTTTGGTAGATTTTATTTTAAATGAATTTGTAGGTACTGCAGTTAATATACGCTATTGGGCTTTGCGCCCCAGATGTCACTAAATATATTGCAATCAGTTTTTTTAGCAATCAGGTTTCTAGCAAATCTCGCGAGATCTGAGAAGGAGCAAAAACCCAGCTCCATTCTTGCGCTGTCGTAAAAGTAGAAAAAGCAGTAATATAGGGTTCAAATTTAGCTTAAGAGGGTCGAGAGAGTACATTGCAGAGTCGAAAATACAACATTGAAATTGCATAAAAATCGGAGAAAGGGAAAAAAGCTATTCCATACATTAAAATACCTTGAGGCGAGCTAAAACTACCTCTATCGTGTAGTATCTACCTCTATCTAGGCTACACTCTACTGCATAAATTGTGTCACGTGACTTCACAGAACATAGAGAGCGTAGAGATGTAGAAAATGGAGTAAAACGACACAAATACTTTCCGAATGGAAGTTATGAAATGATGAATTTAATTGCAAAAAATTAACAAATAAAGTTACAACAGAAAAATTTAAAGTTTTGTAGAGCTAAGACACGACACTTTATGCCGGTAAAATTTAAAGATTTTACCTGGGATAATTACTTATTGTTGTAATTTTAATTTCTAGCTTTATGTTGTTTTAAAATCAAAGTTATGAAATGGATTAATTAATTTTAAAAACTCAACAATTAAAGTTATTACGAAAAGACTAAAAATTATTGTTATTTAGAACCAAGACGACACTTTTCGATGCAAATGTTGAAGACCGTACCTGGAAAATATATATTTTATTTATAATTTTAATGTTGAGCAATACTTGAAAACAGTATAAAACAGGAAGTGATTTTTTTTTTCAGTGACATACCGTGATATTTGCAGGGAATGCTTATAATAACGTTAGAATCTCATTAAATTTCTAAAATATCTGTAAAATCCGAGGTTTTAGAAATCTTGAATTTTATTGTGACGACAGCTAGTTTAATTCTGAGCTCCGCGAATTAATAAACAAGAGGCAAAATCGTTCTCTGTGTTGAATTTGTTCTTTCGCGTTTTTCGGGATTTTTAAAAATCTGTTTAAAAAAAAAACATCGATTTTATACAAAATTTGGCCTGCAGAGGCCCTTCGAAATTTATCTGTCTATCGTTAAAAAATGATATTCTAACTTTATTTTTGACTGAGAAGATAGGTTTTTCCGTAAACTTTTCTTTTTACCCTCAGAATGAGGTTATTTACAAATATTTAAACATCTAAAATCTATCAAATATTTATTATCGACTCTACGACCACAGACCCTCATGAATTCCTTCTTTTGGCAATCGGATGCGCAATATATTATCAACAGCCCCACAAGTAGATCTTAATGTAAGGAAAACAAGGTGTTTCGAAACACCTCCATGGCATGTTCCAGATTTTATATATCTCAACCTTTTAGTAATTTTACTAAGAGAAATATAGATCATACTATTTACCTGCAACTGTTTGCTGAACATAGAAATCTATATAATGAGTTTACTCCTATTTTCACAGATGGGTCAAAAGTAGGTAATTTCGTTGGTTTGGCTTATGTATCTAATAATCCCATAAAGTCTTTTAAACTGCATGCATCGTGCTCCATTTTTACTGCTGAGATTATGGCAATATACCAGAGCCTTACATTTATATTCCATCAAATTTCCAAAAAGCACATCATTTATACCGATTTATTGAGTTCGCTACAACTCTTATCATCTAGGATGGCTATGAATTACCCTATTGCCTCTGATATACTTAGGTATGAACATCGTCTGAAGATACAAGGATACCATACTGAATTTTGTTGGGTTCCGGGACATGTTGGTATCAGAGGAAATGCGTTGGCAGATATTGCTACTAAATCAGCTACCCAAACTTTAAACCTGGCCATCCCTTTAACTGACATCAAACAATTCATTTTGAAAAATATGTATGACACATGGCAGTATTCCTGGAAAAAACAGTCTCATAATAAGTTGTATGAGATAAAGCCCTTAATACAAAAGTGGACTAGTTTCCAATGTAGGAAAGTTGAAGTACTTTTAACTCGTTTGCGCATTGGTCATATTCGTTTTACCCATAGACACTTACTTTTAGGAGAAATTGAATCCTTTTATAATAGTTGTCAGACCTCAGAAAGTATCAAACATATTTTAATTGAGTGTACGAAATATAAACAGTTTCGTTTTAAGCATTTCAAGACCTATACTATACATTTGGCAGAATTGATTGGGGAAAATCCTCATTTGGAGCTTTTCCCATTCCTATTGGACATTGGTTTTTTCTATCATTTTTAACTTCACCTTTTATAACCTTTTAGCCATTTTTCATCTCGTTTACATTGTTGTACATGTTCTATAGTCATGGTTTTTCACACATTATCACTCTTTTAAATTATACACTTGTTTTAATCCATACTGATTTATTTATCTCGGTATCATATGTCTGGCGCAGCATATCTGCTTTGGATCTTGTGCCATAAAACCTTAATCAACCAATCAACCAACCTATGAAATGTTTAGAATTTTCAAAAGTTTCAGGCCCCTTTTCGGTACCTACGTTTACGCCCCTTTTCGGTACCTACGTTTACGCCCCTTTTCGGTACCTACGTCGGTACCTTTCGGTACCTACGTTTAAAAACACCGCGAGCTTCTAGGCCGAGTAGGGGCTTCAGAAATCCATTTTCATACATATATATATACATACATGCATACATGCATGTATACATACATACATACATACATGCATACTGTGAGACCAGAAATTGTTCTCACATGTGATGCATTTTATTCAGAAATTTTTGGTGGCCAGAATGGCAGACAAAGCTTATAGTCTGGCTGGCACCAAAGTTTATTACGAAGTGAACCTAAAGGTCAGAAGGCCATAAATTTAGGGGTGTCATACCAGGGGGACTGAGATGGGCCTTGCTAAATGTGAAATGATGCCATTGGGTAAAAGAGTAACCAATAAGCACCAAAAAGAAGTAAAGGCGGAGTTACCCCCCCCCCCCCCACCGAGGGAACCACAGCCTGTGATCCGAGAACGAGAAAGAAACGATAAAGATGTCGACTTAAGAGCATACCACAAGAGACAACCATGGAATTTTGACTTAGAAGCATGCCAGCAGAAACTATCACGATTTTGACTTAAGAGCACGACTAGAGAAGAATGAAAAACCTGACAGACTTGTAGAGTGTCCTGTAGAGGTTCCAAAATAATGGTGATATATCAAGGCGTGAGTGCATTCAGAGTACGAGGAGGAGCCACACACCAAAGAGTTATGGCAGTACTAAGACTGATGCATGCCTTTGAGATACGATAAGCCAAAGACTAATCGGAAGGTATGTGCTCAACAATTATCATAGATCGATAGCAATATCATACACGATAGTAATTTTAATAATTCTGGTCGCATATTTCCCCTCCGCTGCAAGAAGTAATGAAACTAAATGTTGTTAATAAATATTTTATTGTTTAAGTTTAAATGGTGTGATCAATTTAGCATTTTATTTAATTAATTATTCCTTTACAGGGCTCGCTTGAAAGGTAAAGTAATTGGAGGGTTTATAGCGGCACAACATAGCAATGTACGATTTAATGATAATTCCACTATATGAGAATTAACGGCCAGGTCAACTTAATAAATTTAATATTAAAATAAATAATTACTAAATGAATTTAATAGTTAAAACCTTAACTTTAAGCTAAATATTTTTATATTTGTGCCACACATACATACATACGCATATACGTGATCAGCTATAAATATTATAGTTATTCAAGATGATCTATATTATAAATCCCAATGAAATGAAACTTAATATTTTGTTTTTAAATTTCCTTTAAAAAATTTAATTTGTTTGATGTATGTATATTAAACTATTATTAGAACATGATTAATTAAAAAAAAAATATGTGATTTTGTGTTTTATATTTATTAATGTACTCATGTTGTAAATTATTTTTTATTTGGAAAATAAATTACATATATCAAGATTGCAAATCGCTCGCAAAGGATAATAGGGGTTTCGAGAAATTGTGGTAAAATGAAAAGTGTTTCGTGATTAAAATGATTGGGAACCTTAAGTTATAAACTTAATAATTAAATAAAATCAACATATTCCATGTTGCTTGTAATGTAAATACCCTTTACACAATTCGCATGAAATAAAACATTTTATTGCACAGTAATCCTCACTGGAACTGAAAATCCCATGTATAATATTTTATTCGGTGTTTAATCCTAATCAACAACAGACAGTAGGCAGCGCGTAATTCCAGTAATCAAAATAGTTGCTGTTCCATACTGCACAAGAACGCAGAAGTGCTGAAATATAGAAGATGGTATTATTTTATTTTTTATACTTTCCCAAGCATTATTGGAAAAGAACTTCCACATTACTCTAGCCATCCTCGTACATCGATTACTTGTAAAATTCATTCGTTGATTTCCTAACAAAAGATAATAATTTAACAAGTGGGAACACACGAAAACAATGCATGTACTTCTGAATATTTACATTTTACTTATGAGAAATACGTTTTAGTGAAGTACTCTATAGGACCACTATCATTATTTACAGAGAAAAACATTAAACAAAATAACGTGCTTGTTGTAAGAGACAGTGTTTTAATTACTAAGGAACATAGATTGCGATGTCTTTAGCTATAACAATATAAAATTAAAAATATAAAGGATACGTACTGTGTAATTATGGTGTCTTTTGCTCAACTTTTTTCAAGTACATGTTTAACTAACCGCTGCTACTTAAGAATTGTTAACTTGTACTATAGTAAAGACTACGTTATTAGGTTGTAAGAAAAATTCTATCTAATAATAAAGCATACGTTTTTATATCATTTTGGACATACAGCATATGTAGGAAACAATCCCTGCTATGTTAGAATAGATAATTAACATTTTATTAAGAAAATGGTATATATGAAAATTCGTCCAAGCTGATATATACATCAATATATTATAAAAAGCATTATGCTGGTAACATCCTCAACTGTTGATTAAAACTAATGAATTATCCTGTTTTGGAGGGAAAAAACATATTACGGTTTTTCTTACTTTCCCTACAATACGCAGTACTGCATAGGGAAAGTACTGAAATCATCAAGAAAATCATATGTTGAGGTTTCGACAGATTTACACGATTTGAGACCTCTAGAATACGAAAAAATTATTAGCGCGCCATCTGTGTGTGTATGTGTATTCTCTCTCACTCTCTCTGTGTGTGTATGTGCTTCCTCTTTGTGTGTGTATGTGCCTTCTCTCTCTCTCTCTCTGTATGTGTGTGCGTCTGTCTGTGCAACGTATATATCCACTATAACTCAAGAACTAACTGACGAAATTTCATAAAATTTTATATGTAAATCACTTATGGATTACTCTGGTGCTGAGTAGATTTTGGTACGATTCGGAATAAAATAACCTTCCTTTTTTTTAATAAACGGGCTGCAAAAATCAAATTTATCCACTCTAGCTGAAAAACTAATTGATCCAAATTTCACAAAATGTGGTAGATAAGTCTCTTGCAAGTTACTCTGGTGATGATTAGATTTTGGTACTATTAAACATTGCTTTTTTTTTTCAAAATGGCCCACGGAAATTATCAAAATATAAAATAAGACTACGTATGCTCAAATGTATTAATTACATACTTGTTTTATACGTAATTTTTAAAGATGAAAAGATTATGACCAACTCTATTATTTTAAGACTAGTCGTTCTTGAGATATTTTAGTTTTATGCACATTTGTTACACCGCCCTTAATATAAAAGAAATACGCCTTTTATCTAATTAAATCTGAATTTTTTTTAGAACTTTAGCATCGAAACATATATAAATTATCTTTTCAACATTAGTTCTTCAATTCCCATAGCTCTAGAAGAATAAAGCTGATCATTCAGAGGTAAACATTTCGATGTAATTTCACGCTGCCATTTAAATTATTGGTTATACATACATTTTTGGGGATGGTCTATTTATAGACAAGCTTAGATGAATTCTTTAAACATGAAATACCTGGTATGTGTATGTGTATGCGTATGTATGTTGTTGTTGAGACCCAGACCGTCCGACCTACCAGAAAGGTATGCGTATGTATGTATGTATGTATGTATGTGTATATGTATGTGTGCATATATGTATATGTGTATGTGTGTGTGTGTGTGTGTGTGTTTAACACGGCCGTTTTAAGTTTGATCTTTTCTGTTGAGTATCAATGACTATGGCACCGGTTGAACGCCTGTTATATATTATATTCCATGCATTTTAGGGAAAGTGAAAATGATAATGACTTGGTACGTTTAGCAGCAGTCTTGGAGTTGATTTAATTGTATCTGAACAGTGTTCTTAAATCTAAAATACTTCGTAAGGAATATCTTAAGACAGTTAATTAAATATACCGACAGGATAATTTAGACATAGTATGCACACCGGAAAATACAGATAAATTTTTGTCAAAATTTTCCAAACTGCCCCTGCATTTTTTGTAGTGATAGTAGTGGAGGGTTGATAGAAATATCCTTACGTTTTCTATAGATACTGCTCTATCCTAATTATCCTGTAGAAAATGATTTTTCCTTTGCTATCTGAATTATACATTTAATGAACTGACTTAGCTGTCATCAACGAAGTATTTTAATGTTGAGATTATATATTTGATATCGCTTTTAAGATTCAAGAGATATTTTATATGATTATATTATGTCATTTCGAATATATCGTTATGAATGGGAATTTTATTTTTTTATTTCATTACCAATAATTGCTACAGTTAATATATAAACACGAAAAAGTTAACAAATTAAAATCTACGGTATAAATATATTAAAAGTTTTCCAAAATAGTTAGCACCACTATATACAGTAAAACCTGTAAAGTTGTTGGACACCTCTATATGTTGGACACCTGTCTATCTTGAACACAATTCAGTGGAACGGAACGAATTCCTATGTTTTGACATGTATATAATACCGTCTAACTTGGACACCTGTCTATCTTGGAAATTGGACGCTGTTTACATTACTAAGTTGGACAAGTTCCTTAAACTTGGGGTTTGCATAAAGGAAGTAACCTACCAATTTTGATCTTTCTTATCTATCCCCAGGGATTATCTTTTGTTGTTGATCCCCAGAGGTATTCCTTTGTTGTTGTTATTGCTTCCGGGAAGCTCTTATCTGCCCACATTTCTTTCTTATTGTTGCTTAAGGGGCCGTCCCTCCCCACCATTCCACAGTCCTCAATTATATATCACAACCTTTTTGTTATCAGTTTGTTTACACACACACAACAACACACTTGAAGAATGGACATTTGTAGCTTCCCTACCCCATCTTTGCATTGTCCAATTAGATGTCTGCATCTTCTGAATAAAAAGGTTTCTTTACCCTCAAAAGTCACATTTGTTTCTTAGTGCATTCTGGAAAGGTGACTGTGATTTTAGTGACGTGCACATTAGTTTTTAATAATGAGCAAACGTAAATTAGTTGAGCTAACTATTGAAAAGAAAAAAAATCATTCTTGATCGCCTAGACAAAGGTGACAGCTGCAGAAAGTTGGCAGAGGAGTTCGGCATATCAAAATCTACTGTTTCCAATATAAATAATAAGAGATCTGATGTGATACATGCATGGGAACTGAACTGCTCTGGAATAAGAAAAAAATCGGTATCATAAGTATTTTGTAACAGTAATTATAATGTTTAATTAAAACCATTGGCTTATTAGTATTTTCTATATGTTCTAAGTCTTTTGATGTGCTTTATTGAAGGGGAAAAATGAAATTTCATTACACTGTCTATGTTCGACACCTGTCTAAGTTGGACGCTTTTAGGGGGAACCGTATGTGTCCAACTTAGACAGGTTAAACTGTACATGGAAAACAAATCCCAGGACATACTTTTCTAGTAATATACCAACATAGGAACACGTTTCGTGCAAATTCTTTCAATTTTCTATTCGGATAAATAATCGAGGAAGTACTCAGGAATCGGACTATAAAACACAATGCTGTCAGCGAAATAATTAAATACCTCTAATCACTTACGAGGTTTTCTATCGATGTCAGTGGGAAGGAATAGTGGAAAGAAAGAGGTTTCATTTAGACTCTGATCGATACTCGTTCGAATTAAAGTAATTTGTAAAAGAATATTTGTTTTCAAATTACAGTATCCGTAACTTAATAGGTACAATGTTTAATTGATTGAATATTTTTTTAATCAAAAATGATAAACCCAGCAAAACCAGAGTTTCATTATAAATTCTCAGCTTAATTGAACCAATTGTATATATAATTATAATGTTTCTTCAATACGACTAATAATTTCCATGAGTGAAAAATAGAACACTTAATGAACATAATGACATTTGAGACATTGTAGTTATGTTAATCAGTGGTTTAACTAAATCAACAGAAATTCATATAAAAGATAATATTTAATGAACATCATGATTTTTGTGACATTGTGATTCAGTAAACTACCAAAAAAGGAACATATTATGAACGTCATGGCTTTTGTGAAACTGTGATTCAGTTAACTAGGGCGTTACGGTCTAAGCGCCGAATATAATCACTTTCATATATAATTGATGCATTTTAAATGCCTAAGTCAGATTTTGTTGTTCGTTCTTATATTTCTCTCGTTTTGAATGGCAACGCCAGTGTGTTTCGGGGTTTCGTTTAGTGGGGAATTTTGCCATTTTGTTTTGAGTTAATGTCTCTCATTCATCCACATTGGAGACCGCAGTGTATTACGCATATTATTATGCATGGTGTGCTTTTATGATAATGTTATCATGGGATTACATTTTTGTCGGTTTGAAACAAAACGTACTTGCCGAAACGACCTGATTCAACTGATGTATTGTGCACTAATGCAATCCACTTACTCTTAGTTCCATGACAGAATAAAGTATTACACAATGTATGGGATGTATAAAAAGGATCAAGCCCTTTCATCCATATGTGATTTTAATACAAAGATATATTTAGAGAATATGCCAATCCTTTCATTCAGAATATAGTTTTCATGTAACAAAAGTAACACGAGTTCGAATTAACTATCTATCTATTATCCGTATATACTAATTGCCAAGTGTCCGTCTGTCTGTCCGTCTGTCTGTCCGTCTGTCTGTCACGCCTTTTTTAGGCACTTCCCGAATAGATAGAGACTTGCAATTTGGTACACGGCTCGGTCGTTCGATAAAATCCCCTGGAAAAATCGAATTTTTCGAAAACGTTCTATAGAGGGGGTGCCCCACACCAAAACGTTCGAAAAGTGAAATGACAGGAAAGCATGCTTTGCGATGAGATAGAGACTTCAAATTTGGTGTATGGGTAAATCGTTCGAAAGGAAGAAAGTGTGCAATTTCAGATTTCCAATATTTTCTACTTAAGGGGGGGTGCAGCACACCAAAACGTTCGAAAAGTGAAATGATAGGAGAGCATGCTTTGCGATGAGGTAGAGACTTCAAATTTGGTGTATGGGTAAATCACTCGAAAGTAAGAAAGTGTGCAATTTCAGATTTCCAATATTTTCTGCTTAAGGGGGGGGTGCAGCATACCAAAACGTTCGAAAAGTGAAATGATAGGAAAGAATGCTTTGCGATGAGGTAGAGACTTCAAATTTGGTGTATGGGTAAATCGTTCGAAAGGAAGAAAGTGTGCAATTTCAGATTCAGATTTCCAATATTTTCTACTTAAGGGGGGGTGCAGCATACCAAAACGTTCGAAAAGTGATATGATAGGAGGGCATGCTTTGCGATGAGAGAGAGACTTTAAGTTTGGAAGTAAATCGTTTGAAACAAAGAAAGTGCGGAATTTCAGATTTTCAATATTTTCTACTTAAGGGGGTGCCGCACACAAAAATGTTCGATTTTCCGTCTACAGGGGGTGCTCCACACCAAAACGTTCGAAAAGTGAAATGATAGGAAAGCATGCTTTGCGATGATATAGTGACTTCAGATTTGGTGTATGGGTAAATTGTTCGAAAGGCAGATAGTGTGCATTTTCAGATTTCCAATATTTTCTACTCAAGGGGGTGCCGCACACCAAAACGTTCGAAAAGTGAAATGATAGGAAAGCCTACTTTGCGATAAGATAGGGACTTCAAATTTGGTATATAGGTAAACCGTTCGAAAGGAAGAAAGTGTGTAATTTCAGATTTCCAATATTTCCTACTTAAGGGGGTGCCGCACACAAAAATATTCGATTTTCCGAATAAATGAGAAACGGCCTCTTTAAAATTTGGTAGAGGCTCAAAATTTTATATATAGACTAATCATTTGATGAAAACACCCAAAACGAATATAATTTTTCAAAAATGTTCGTTAAAGGGGGGGTTCTCCAGAGGGAAACGTTCGAAATGTGAATTGATAAAAAAAAAACATGCTTCGAAATATGATACAGATTTCAAATTTGGTGTACAGGTAGATAGTTCGAAAGGAAGAACATGTGCAATTTCAGTTTTCCGATATTTTGAACTTTTGGGGGTGCCTCAAAACTAAATGTTCGATTTGTCGAATAAATAAGAAACGCGAATTATTAAAAAATTTACATTATTCAGGGATTGCTTAATGTGGGGCCGTTGATTTTCAACGGGTATGCGGCTAGTAATATACTAATTGCCAAGTGTCCGTCTGTCTGTCCGTCTGTCTGTCTATCACGCCTTTTTTATGCACTTCCCGAATAGATAGAGACTTGCAATTTGGTACACGGCTCGGTCGTTCGATAAAACCCCCTGGAAAAATCGAATTTTTCGAAAACGTTCTATAGAGGGGGTGCCCCACACCAAAACGTTCGAAAAGTGAAATGACGGGAAAGCATGCTTTGCAATGAGATAGAGACTTTAAATTTGGTATATGGGTAAATCACTCGAAAGGAAGAAAGTGTGGAATTTCAGATTTCCAATATTTTCTCCTTAAAGGGGGGTGCAGCACACCAAAACGTTCGAAAAGTGATATGATAGGAGAGCATGCTTTGCGATGAGATAGAGACTTCAAGTTTGAAGTATGAGAAAATCGTTTGAAACAAAGAAAGTGTGGAATTTCAGATTTCCAATATTTTCTACTTAAGGGGGTGCCGCACACTAAAACGTCCGAAAAGTGAAATGATAGGAAAGAATGCTTTGCGATGAGGTAGAGACTTCAAATTTGGTGTTTGGGTAAATCGTTCGAAAGGAAGAAAGCGTGCAATTTCAGATTTCCAATATTTTCTACTTAAGGGGGTGCCGCATACCAAAATGTTCGATTTACAGAAAAAATGAGAAAACGCTCCTTTAAAATTTGATAGAGGCTTGAAATTTGGTATATGGGCTAATCATTTGACGGAAACATGCAAGACGAATATAGTTCTTCAACAATGTTCGTTTAAGGGGGTGCTAAAGAGTGAAACGTTCGAAAAGTGAATTGCTAAAAAACCATGTTTCAAAATGAGACAGATATATCAATTATATATTTGGTGTATTTGGTATATTTGATATATTTGGTGCAAGGGTAGATAGTTTGAAAAGAAGAAAGCGTGAAATTTCAGATTTCCAATATTTGTTACTTTCAGGGGTGCGCACACTACTATGTTCGATTTTCCGAATAAAGGAGAAATGCTCCTTTTAAAACGTGATAGAGGCTTGATATTTGGTATATGGGCGAATCATTTGATAGAAATCACAAAAAGAATAGTTTTTTTCAAAAATGTGTATTTAAGGGGGTAGACACTCCGCACTAAAGTTTTCGAAAGGTGAAATGCTAGAAAAGCATGCTTCGCTATGAGATAGAGACTTCAAATTTGGTGCTCTTCCTTTTAAATGTGATAGAGGTTTGATTTTTGGTATATGGACCAATTATCTGATAAAAAACACAAGACAAACAGAGGAAGAAATCCGCAAATTTAGTTTCCCAATATTTTCTTCTTTAGGGGGTTCTGCACACCAAAATATTCCATCTGTCGAATAAATGTGAAACGCGAATTATTATAAAATTTACATTATTCAGGGGTTGCTTATGCACCGTTGATTTTCAACGGGTATTCGGATAGTCTGTATATACTAATTGCCAAGTGTCCGTCTGTCTGTCACGCCTTTTTTAGGCACTTCCCGAATAGATAGAGACTTGCAATTTGGTACACGGCTCGGTCGTTCGATAAAACCCCCTGGAAAAATCGAAATTTTCGAAAACGTTCTGTAGAGGGGGGTGCTCCACACCAAAACGTTCGAAAAGTGAAATGATAAGAAAGCATACTTTGCCATAAGATAGAGACTTCAAATTTGGTGTATGGGTAAATCGTACAAAAGGAAAAAAGTGTGCAATTTCAGATTTCCAATATTTTCTAATTAAGGGGGTGCCGCACATCAAAATGTTCGATGTACCGAATAAATGAGAAACGGCTCCTTTAAAATTTGATAGAGGCTTGAAATTAGGTATATGGACTAATCATTTGATGAAAACACCCAAGACGAATATAGTTTTTCAAAAATGTTCGTTTAAGGGGGTACTCCAGAGGAAAACGTTCGAAAGGTGAATTGATAAGAAAAAATACTTCGGGATGAGATAGAGATTTGAAATTTGGTGTACGAGTATATAGTTTAGAAGGAAGACAGTGTACAATTTCAGTTTTCCAATATTTTCTACTTTAGGGGGTGTCGCACACAAAAATGTTAGATTTTCGAAATGAAGTAGAAACATCCCTTTTAAAACGTGATAGAGGCTTGATATTTGGTATATGGACGAATCATTTAATAGAAAACCCAAGAATGGAGTTTTTCAATAATGTATATTTAAGGGGGGTGGGTACTCCACAGAGATACATTGGAAAGGTGAAATGATAGAAAAAGCATACTTCACGATGAGATAGAGACTTCAAATTTTGTGTACGGGTAAATCGTTCGAAAGGAGGAAAGTGTGCAATTTCAGTTTTCCAATATTTGCTATTGTAGGGGGTGCCGTTCACTAAAATATTCGAATTGCCGAACAAATGAAAAAGCAAACTTTACAATGAGATAGTGGCTTGAAATTTAGTATATGGACTAACCATTTGATTAAAGAACCTCTAAGGTTATTACGGTTTTCAAAAATGATCATTTAAGGGGGTGCAACACAGAAAAACGTTCGAAATATATAGCGATAGAAAAACATGTTTCACGATAAAATAGAAACATCAAATTTGGTGTACTGGTAGATTGTTTGAAAGGAATAAAGTGTGCAATTTCTGATTTCCAATATTTGCATCTTTAGGGGGTGCCGAACACCAATATGTTCGATTTTCGGAATACATGAGACAGGCTTGCTTTTAAATGTGATAGAGGCTTGATATTTGGTATATGAGCCAATCATTTAATAGGAAACCCAAGGCGAACAGAGTTTTTCAAAATGTTCATTTAAGGGTGTGCTCCACAGAAAAACGTTCGAAAGGGGAGATGATAAAATAGTGTGCTTCGGGATGAGATAGAGACTTTAATTTGGTGTACTGGTTCAGTATTGTGGCAATTAATTGAGAAATGTCATTTATCACACGTAAGCTTAGGAAGAAGCACTCCAAATTAGCTCAGAGTTCAAATTGCAGTTATTATCAAAGTAGCAGGTGTTCGTATGCACCTGGTAAGTAGCAGGTGTTCAAATTCCTCCGCCAGGTGGCAGGTGTTTCGCAGTGGTAGTTTCTCAGTTGTTGCGGGGCTCATTAGCGTCATGGATATCAGCGCGGAAACACGTGCTAAAGTGATTGCGCTTAGAGAACACACTTCTAAGACGTTCGAGGAAATAGGTAAAATATGTGGAGTGAGTACCGCAAGTGTCGGGAGGATCTGGAAGCGGTTTCAGGAAACAGGAAATGCTGGAACCAACCGCTCTGGAAGATGCGGCCGAAAAAGATCAACTTCGACTCGTGACGACAAAACTTTACATCGAATGAGTGCTAAAAATCCTCGATTAACCAGTTTTGACCTGTCTAAGTCCATGGTGGCAGCTGGTGTTGATATTGCACCTTCAACAGTGCGATACAGGCTGTTAGAACGCGGACGGAGAGCACGTTGACCGTACAAGAAGCAGCTTCTGACGCTTCGCATGAAGAAAAAAAGGTTGGAATGGGCACGGAAATACAAAACATGGACTGGGAGAAAGTTCTCTTTTCTGACGAAACACATTTTGTGGTTCAGGGATTTCGATCTATGTTCGTGAGAAGGAGCCAAGGAGAACCTCTTAATCAGCACCACATCAATCAAGCGCCCAAGCATCCGCCCAAAAAGATGTTTTGGGGTTGTTTCAGCGTTTTGGGGACAGAATCTCTTGTTCCCGTAGAGGGAATGACGAACAGTGCCAGTTACGAAGTCATATTGACCCGAAAAGTGCTTCCAACCATGGCTAAACTGTGACCGAACGGAGATTGCGTTTTCCAACAAGACAGCACGCCATGTCACACTTCAAAGCGAATCAAAACTTTCTGCTCAAAAAAAAAATTACCGTTCTGGATTGGCCCGGGAATTCACCAGACTTGAATCCCATAGAAAATTTGTGAGCTATTGTCAAAAAACGGCTTCACAAATTTGACTGTACGACGATGGACAAGCTAATTTCGGCCGGTATTGACATATGGTTCAGAGACGTTGAAATTAAAATTACATGTGCTAGTCTAGTACATTCCATGCCGAAACGTGTCTGTGATGTTATAAAGTCTCGGGGAGGTCATATCACTTACTAGTTTTAAATGTATCCATAGAAAACTTGAATAAAACTGAATTTTATAAAAAAAACTGCATTTCTCAATTAATTGCCACAATACTGTAGATAGTTCGAAAGGAAGACGTGCGCAATTTAAAATTTACAATATTTTCTCCCTTAGGGGGTTCCGCACTCTAAAATATTCGATTTGCCGAATAAATGTGAAACGCGAATTATTATAAAAATGACAATATTCAGAGGTTGCTTATTGCGAAAACTGTTGATTTTCAACGGGTATTTGGCTAGTTTCTGACTATTTTCGGTCACAATATATGGTGGTAAATAACGGTGTTTTTTTAGTTCTCTGATAAATACCTGCTACTACGACGTAGCTGTATGAAGAATAACCAGGTTCAACTAGGGAGCCAGTATGATATATTTATAAAAAATGTCACTTTTGAAATTAAGCAATGAAAAGTTAAGCTTATATCTACTGTCTTCATCGAAATATTTTTCATTATTCCAATGAATACAAACATAAACTAGCATTTAATTAGTACAACATGATTCATGTACTAAGCGTGTACATCTGGTGCATTGAATCCATTGTCGACTCAGCGTGTTAAATAATTTAAGATAGTGGTTTTTCGGAACTTTTGGGATTGCGTGGTACTTTAGAAATTCAGTTTAATGGTGGAATCAAGATGAGAAAAAGTCAATTGAGGTCCAAACTATGAATTTAAATTTTACGCTGTTGCTTTATTTTTTAGAAAATTTACATGAAACTATCAAGTCTAGGGAGCCCAAGGATTCCGTGGAATACACTGTGAAATATGATGGTTTTGGATAACAAAGATATATGATACCTTCCTCCTCCTCTTGTTATTCACTCAACAAGTCCATACGTTGTCTCTGCGTTATCGTTTTAGATGTCTGGTGTCTTTTATGTAGTTTTTTCGGAAAAGTCTCTTTGATCCATTTTGAAAAGTTCCTTTGCAGCAATTTATCTTCATTATGTTGACCATTCTTTTATCGTCCTATAGTGCTTGTCTGACTAGTGACTCAACCAATACTGCAAAATTTCTTTTGACTGCCTATTTTTATTTTTTTTCAACTTTACGTTCTTGAAAGACCTTACTCCTCTGGAGAAGGAATTGTGTTTTCTTTACAACTGGTGGCTTTCTTTTAAGAACTGATTAACATACGGTTTGAAACGAAAATATTATGAAGAAGACTCACGGGAGTTGGTGATATATGAGGAGTGATAACTGGGTGGGTTCCAATGTGGTAATATATTGTATCGACCTTTGACATACGATTGCATGATATCTCTGACTATAAAATTATTGCCATTGATGGGAAAATACATGCTTTCTTGTATTCAGACATTATTTTGATTGGTGTTATCGTTGATAAAAGAACAGTTTTAACGATTTCTGGAATGTCGTGTGTCGTCTTTTGACGTTTATACATAGCTATCCAAGCATTGCAGGTTGTGTTGGCATATAATGTCAAAATGTCAAAAGTGAGGCGCCAGACGAAATTGAAATTTGAATCCGGTCCAAATTGCAGATAGAATCAAGATAAATACGAGTATAATATATATACAAATATTCAAAAATAAGGTATTAAAGGGATTATTACAATTAGTTCAAAAGTTTTAGTGAAAATCAGGACAAATTTATCATTGGTGGCGGTTTTGAATAAGGCTGTGAAAAGATTTTATTTTTGATATCACGTGCATGTTCAGATATAATATCAGATAATGCTAACTGTTTGTTTAGTACAACTAATAGTTAATATTAATTTATAGACATCATCAGGGAAAATAATGGGATAACGTACACCCCAGTTTGATTGAAAGTATTGCTTTTAAATTTATCCGTGCGGATTCGGCTGAGCATAGGAGTAACTGTAGAATGGACATGCTTAAAATTAAATTCCCGATACAACTGAATGGAGGGCGAAAGATCTTTAGATTGCAAGGAAGGCTGGGTTAAAATAGCAAAATTTCTGGAAGACGAAATAAGCGAAGATTTGGGATACATAAATTTAGAACGGATATTAGGGAAAAGTTGATAAATGAACTCAAAGGTGTAAGCAGCTTCCTATCTAAGGGTAAAAATAAGGCTAATTTCTTCCTCATAGATCATCAATCGAAGAACATACATTAAAGACACGGTTAAAATAGGCAATGAAGGAAGCTCTTTAGGAAGAAATAGGAAGGAACAAATGAGCGAGAATACAAGAAAGTGAATCTGCTTGAAAACTTAAATACGGGTCATTGTTATCATGAAAACTCAGAACATTCCGAACGGGCAAGCCCCCACACATACGTACTCATGTTCAGCAGTAAAATTTATGGAGGGATAAAACTGTTAACAATATCACAAAAGCTATTAATGTAGCTTAAACTATTATTCAAAATAATGAACACATCATCCACATAATACTGTAAATAACCGGTATTAGATACAAAGAAGGTAAAATCTCACTCGCAAGTTCTTGCAACATATCCGCATCCAAAATGTCGGATAAATGACAGATCATAGTGGCACTATCAGTTTGCAAAAATATTTTGTTGAGGAAACTAAAATAATTTGCTTTTGCGATAATGTTCAATGCAGAAACGATTTCGTCGATGATCGAAAGGGAAATTTTATTACATGCCATCAATTTTATTAGCCAATTTTACTACATTCCAATTTTTACATTCTGTCTCGGCAATATATCTCAGCATTGAATTAATATAATCGTCAGTTGTGACAAGAATAAACTGTTTAGTTTTGTCTGCAGACAATATCACTGAATCGAAACAAGTTCTAAGTTTATTAATTTCCACGCGGAGAGATAAATAGGGTTTACATTTTTTTTTTGGAAAATTAGTGATAGATCGAAACTTTACAAACCCTCCACGTTCCTTATGAAAATGACTACATGAATTAAGGCACCCTCCACAGAGTAAGGTCCAACTCTCGCGGCAACCTATGGGTTTATGTCGACTACAAGGGGAGAAGGCACAGAGGCAAAATCTCTCATCCAGCAAAGCCGCAGCCAGGGGCCACGCTCGGAATCATTCACTGGGTAGGGTCCTGAAGAATATCCGTCAAGCTAGACCCCAGCCACCACCCGGACCTTGGCTCAGACCATGAATAGGCACAGTCCAGTGATCACGGCTACTCGGAAGAGTCGGACCTGATTGCCTCACCGGTTCGGCGGACGGTTCTTCGACATCCAGGTAACCCGATTATTATGCCCCCCAGGTTGGAGGACAAGAGCTACAGAGCTAATATCCGTTACCACTTCAAAGAGTGAACCGTCCCGGGGGGGAGAGGCATCCTCCACAGGGGATAAAACTAATAGAAATGGATTTAGTGAATGGTCAGGCTTAATTTAGGGTCACGTTCCAAACCAGAACACAAAACAGGCCAGACTGAGTGTGAAGTTTTATTAACGAAAGGAAAAAGCTTAAGGGAAGTAAGAGGAACAAAATTAGGTGGTTTTAAGGTGAGCAGTTCGTGGCAGGAATATTTAAACCTTGGATGACAAGAAAATGCAGGAACACAGCTGCGAACACGAGAACTGGGGTAGGGGACTAATTGGATCAAATTGCCAGGGGAACAAGGAGATTGAACGCTGGTTAAGTTTTCTAAACCAATGGAAGATCCTATGTTTGGGAATATCCTCAATCCTATTCCTAATATGGGCCAAATGTAAATGAATATAGACAAAAGCAGTATAAGACATGCTGCGATGAGCACAAGTAACAAAATATTTAAATCGATAGTAGCAACTATATTCAATAATGGAAATTTTAGTACGCAATTCATAAATGGCGTTACAAAGAAGTTTATACAAAGCAAACTCGATAACATGGGGAGTTGAGGAACTACATACAAAATTAAAATTTTACAGCAAGAAGGGATTAAGGCAAACGTTTACAGATTTTCAGAAAATCAAGTTGATTTAGTAAACGGTTCAATTTAAATAAAAATTTAAAACAAAGTTATATGACTAAGAAACATAAGTCTGCACAGCAAACATGAAATCAGTGTATAACAATATATTATATAGGATACAAGTTTAAATAAAACATCTCTTACAATAGCCAGAACCTTACAATAGCCTGGACAAAGTGCATAAAAATCTGGGTTGAGTCTAAAATTTCAGGAAGTTCAAATAGTTTGTTCTATATTCCTATAGCAATGTAGAAGATAAATTTAGGCTATGGGACATGTAAGCTCACTAGGCAATCCTGCCTTGAAATCAGTGGGTAAGCTAGCTAGATCACAATATTTGTTTGCTTGCTTTTCACTGTAACACATTATTTTGCAAATCTTTTATTAAATAAGTATGTAGAAAAAAGTCATGAATATTTCCTAATTGTTTCACTAATATCTTTACAAAGAGTTTTGTTTTGCATAACGATGCTTTTAAAACTTCATATCACATATATGGTGCACCCACATATTTGTGTTACTTAATCATATCACACACAGATTAACGGAATATGACCACTGTAAAATTTTTAGCTGTAGAGACCTTTAACTATATTATACATGAACATCATCACCATCCATTAAATTATTAAAATCTTTTAACTTAGAATTCACTGGGATTACCATTAAATAACTATTTATAACAATGGGATATGGAATGTGTATTAAATATTCAAAATATGCTTTAGCACATTGACAGATAAGGCTTATTTGGATAATTGGATCACAGACGCTAATTTCATTTAGACATGTTAAATTATTTCACACCGTTTACATATTAATAACCAAAACTTCTAAAATAATATATACACAGCTCAAACTTCTGCTAAAGAATAAAGTTCAATGTGCCATTAAAAGCATCATATACAACAGAATTAAACGTATGGGCAGGTTTCGAGGATAAATATAGCTTTTTTTGACAGTACACATGAGAAGAACAACCGTCATTTCTCAGCCAAAAAGAGCTCTTAAATTTTATATTAAGGAATACTTGAGTCATGTTTCTAAACAAAAGGATTCTATGTCTGCAATTGCTGAACACTCTTGGAACTCGAATGATGTTTTTAATTTTTATCGCAGCTGGGACTCTAAT
Source organism: Amaurobius ferox (assembly GCA_951213105.1). Taxonomy (NCBI): domain Eukaryota; kingdom Metazoa; phylum Arthropoda; class Arachnida; order Araneae; family Amaurobiidae; genus Amaurobius; species Amaurobius ferox. Next base: position 92,135,033 of record OX578140.1, on the reverse strand, counting down.
CATGTTTTTAATTTTTATTGCAGCTGGGACTCACATCATATTTTTAACACTTTACAACATAGTTGAAAAGTGTTTATGACTTTGTTCAATTTGTCTGTTTGCCTGTCTGTCTGTCCGTTCGCAAGATAACTGCCGTAATAATGTCTTTATCAAAATGAAATTTTAGCATGTTATTGAGACGGTCATTGGGACATATGGTAATGTAAATGCATAATATGACCCAATTAGTTTTGGATTGAACCCGGATAGGAAAAATGAAATACATTGAACCCTATGGGATTTACGTTTTCAAACGTTTTTTAAGCGAATTTAAAATTCACAAATTTCTTCGAAAATTTTAGAAAATATATAAATTGTCCCATAAAATATATAAAAAAATATCAACGAAATATGTTCGGTAGTTTTTTAAATAAAAATTAAAATAATAATTGCACCCATATTATATGAAGAGATCACGTGACCCACTTCAAAATAAAATATGTCATCCATCTTGTGTCAAAATAGTGATTTTTCAAATTCTTATTGTGATAATTTTAAAAATTGCCCAGTGAATGTATTGCATTTTAGAGATGTTTAAATAAAATTGCATTGCAGTTGAAAAGTGTTTCATAATCGATGATTTATGCATGATAGATATTTCTTGTTAATTTTTATCGAAGGTGGGACTCTAATCATGTTTTTAATTTTAATCGAAACTAAGATTGATTTTACATCCATTTTGAATTACATTCTTGAAATGGACTTTCTTGGAATTTCTCGATTGTTTTTCAGTCAAAATCCCTTATTAATGATAATTCTCATGTCTTATCTTCTGCTTGAAAATATCTGATTTAATTTTTCGATTCTATTTACTTCTTTCTTATTTATGACATTTACATTATTTCCTGGTTTTTATTTCATTGAGCTTTTATGAACAACTGAGCAAGTAATTTGAATCCTTTTTTGGACATTCACTTACTCTTTTGTATTTTACTGTTCATTCATTATGTCTCACTTCTTTTTCCTGCCTCCTTTTACCCTTTTCTTCTTCTCTCGCTACTGGCAATACCATTTTCTGGTTTTTACCACGTTTGCTGTTGAAACATAAATCGCCGATAATTCTTTGAAGAATGAAGGTTGCATTCCTGCGTGTCCTGACGAAAAAAGCTGTTTTTGTCTTTGAAACCGGTAGATAAATATAATTTTGTTGTATTTTCTTCTTTCAATGAAGTTATTTTAATTTTCTTATAAAAAATCTGAAACTTACTTCTATAGAATAAAATGTATGAAATGGAAAAAAAAAAGAAAATGCATTGAATTTTTTAATTGGAGAAAAATTCTAAGCTTTGTTCCACCAACTGAAAAATAATGTTCTACGCTAGACTAAGCTTCAACTAGTGCCTCATCTAGTACGTACAAAAAATAAAACACGCTATTATTTATTCTACAGTGTATCAAAATAAGTCAGCTTTGAGTTTAGAAAATAAACATCTCTAAACACAAGCATTCACTATAAAAATAAAATAAAATCAGACTCACTAAATGGAAAGTAAATATTTTTAAACACAAACATTCACTATAGAAATAAAATAAAATCAGGCACACTAAATGAAAAGTAAACATTTCTAAACACAAACATTCACTATAAAAATAAAATAAAATCAGGCACACTAAATGGAAAGTAAACGTTCCTAACCAGAAAGTTGCACTACACAAATACATTAAAATCAGAAATACCAAACAGAAAGTAAACATTTCGATAAACTGAAAGCTGCACTATGAAAACTTAACAAAATCAGCATAAAAGAAGGACAATAATAAAAATAAGTGCTTGGACCCATTTTTCGTAGCTGAATGCCAATGATGAATACCATTTCTCGTATATTCTTTTTATTTTCTTTGGAAAATATTTGGGAATATGATAATAAAAGTCAATGCGACAGCGAAATATAATTAAATTCCTGTGTTAACTTCCAAGGTCCTTCTTTCTATTATGATGATGCAGGGTGATGGAAGGTTGAGGAATTTCCTTGGTCTGATCAATGCCTGATCATATCAAAATAACTGTCAAAAGGATATATATTTTTTAATTGCAAAATTAATTATTGGATTATTGATATGTTTTCTTTTATGTGTGGGGTTCACTGATAAGAATATAAGAATATTGATCCCGTTATGGATTGATATGAAACATCACCCCTTCCGTATATTTGTACATGGAAGACGTTGAGATGTGTTGGCGTGACTATAGTACACGGTGCATGAAGACATATTTCAATAATGTGGTGGATTTTAAAAGTTTTATTATTTTTAAATTTTTTTAAATTTAAAATTTTTTGTTTGGGGATTGTATAGTTTTGATAGATTAATATAATGCACCTTATTTCTTCCGAATCGGCCCCAAAACATGCTAAGTTATCGACGATGAAACGTTTGGATGTAATATGTGCACTCACTCCACTAGGCAAGTATGCTATTGGCGCAAGCGAGAAGCACATATTGGCGCAGAAGTTAATGGGCGCAAATGGCGCAGATTCAAAACTAAAATTTTTTACATTTTTCTACAAGTTTCTTTTGTAGCGCAGCTTAAAGGGTATATATATCCAGATGAAAGATTACATATTGGCAGGTACTTTTCTATATATTAAGTCAACAACTCAACTGAACGATGGCGAGTTTATAGACTCACTGTAGAAATATCTGGAAAAAGCACGTAACTCATACAGTTCTTAACTAATCTACAAAATGTGAGAAGTTTCCAGAACTCAGCCAGAGATCACCAAGTTGGCGATGTTTTAATAAATTCGCTACCGAGGTAGTACAATTTTTCGTCGAGGTCTAGTTATCCAGACCTTCAAATTGTAATAACGGTTGGTTCTTATGTATCCGTAAAAATAAAATGTTACTTGCGTTACATACTTCTGTTTCATCTTCACACTTTATTTATTTCATGATTTACTTCATACTCCGCGCTCTATGATGTTTCACATACAAAATATGCACACAGCTAAGCAGAAAGTTCTCTCGTAATATGTCGAATATACAAGAGCATTTTCTTTTGCTAACACCTACAGATATCGTATTTGATTTGATAGGATTGATTTAGTGATACTGTTGCGACTTATTCTCTGAAATCGTGAGTGTGCATTCAGGATAGAAGAATAAGTCCACATTTCTGGATAATTAACACGCTTATTTACAAGCATAGCGTAAACAGGAACAATATACTGTAAAACAGTACCTAAATTCTCCCCCAATTTCACGAAACAACCGATACTATTCAAAACATACTCAAATTACTCAAAACATTGACAACATTGACGTATTTCATTTCACAAAACAGCGGCTCAAAACATTGACAAAAATCACATATCGATGTAGTTTGTATTACGCCAACTGCTCTAATATCTCGTAGAATACTGGTTATTTTGAGGTGCTTCTTTAAGCTTCGGAAAGTCGCCAAATGTCGCCAAATTTGTGACAAATCACAAAATAGGTCAACCATTTTCAACCTTCTGCATATGATAACCCTAGATGCATGTCATAGAAATGCCTGTACGGGTGTTTTCACCGTCTTGTATTTAAAAGAAGTGACAATCCAGTGAGGGGATTTTACACGTATCGTAACAATATATTATTCGTTGTATGCATATCAGAACTACTTTGTCCGGTATCTAAAGTTGGAAGAAAATTTTGAAGAATTACTTGTACTTAGGTAAATATAGAAATCTCTACCCATTCCTGGAAAATGGTTATCCTTGTTCCTATGAATCTGGAAGCCAGATAATGATACGCTTGATCACGGGTGACTTTGCGATTTGCAGAAAGTTCTCTATGAGTGAAATGTTTTTACCTGCTTTAGGAAATATATTGTTATGCTTCATAGGCTGTGAAACTTATTTTGCATCTTAAAAGAATACGACTTCTCTTTTCCGAACTTTACTATATTAGTAAAGAGTTATTACTGAAATATTTTACACTGTAAAGATTTCTCAAATTGTGGATTCAGAAATATCTTGCTCCATCTGAGTAGGACTTGGTTTGTAACATTTTGTTCATACATTCATAAATTCTGAGCATTATCGAATTTACAATAAAATTCTTCATTTTTATACATTTTGCCACCTTTGTGTGAACGAATTGTTGGTTTTTCTAGGAAGTAGAGTTTGTCAAACTTTACATTATGAACTGTAGTAGTTTGAAGAAATTAAAATTAAAATGCTGGAAGAACCTGCTCAGAGTCTATACCAGAATACCATAGTTTTAGACTTCTCATATGCACAACTCACCATGGTAAATGCAACACCATGAAGCTTTGGCCGTATAATTATGTAAATTGCGAGACAAATGCAGCTGGCCGAGATATGAAAATGATCTAAAATGCAAATATGCAAATAGATCGCGAAATTAGAGCGCGGAAAAAAGGGATGAAAACGACAGATGAGCCAACAGTTTCTACTATCTACCTCGCCATAATAGTCCTATGATAAAATATATAGGAAAACAACCTGTTTTTGAAGCAACTTATCAAACACTATCAACTAACTTCAAAGAACACATGCAGACGATTAGTCTAAAATACTTATGATTACAAAGTTATGCAGACATAAAAAAAAATTAAAAAAACGAACGAATAAAACCATAATAAAAATGAAGATTGTATTTAATTTTCTAATAAAATGGATTACATATATGTTAAACATTCACTATGAAAAATTAACAAAAATGGATCTGAACTCGACTTTCTCATACTAGAATCCATTTCTAGCAGCTTTTTTTTTCAAGTATTACAAGAAAAAATATGGAAAATTGGTTCCATGGGTACAAATGATATGGTTTATTGCGTGTTAACCTTTTTTAAAAGGTTTAAAAAAATCTTTCGATTGATACTATGCTTGACAGTGTTTTTAATGACGTTACGAAATAAAAAAAATTATATCGTAGCTATTTTTAACGACAATGATTGAAACTATTAATTCTCGTGATAATTCAGCTATAAATAAATCCTTTTAAGCATGAGTGTGTTAAATTTTAAATGTTAAATAAATCTGACATTTCAATAAAATTTCAAATATAAAATTTGAAATATAAAATTTCAAAATAAATTTTGCCTCAATTTAAAAAAAAAAGTATATTTAGATATTTTCTTGAGAAAGCCGGATAAGGAGGTATATCGTAAAAATCGTGAAATTCTAGTGCTAGATTTTTCCATAACAAAGCCGGATATAAAGTTTCGTTAAAATCCAATGTTTGTGTCCGCTACTGTATACGCAAGAAATCGACCACAAACAGACAGACAGAAGGATATCACTTTTAAAATAATAAAAACGTTTTCAGGGGATTCTAAAACATGTATTGGTATCAAATCTCGAATTCAGAATTTTTTGTGAAAACAGTACTGTCTCTATAATATATGTACATAGTATGTGAAAGTAGAAATATGTAATGCTATTATATTTAGTCTGGATTATCTGGAAATCCAAGTTATGGGATCTAAATAAATTTTTATTACTTTCCCTGTACTACATGGTAATGTATACGGAAAGTATTGGAATCATGCCGAAAATTGCAACTCAAGTTTTCGACGGATCTACCCGTTTCGAGACCGCTAGAATACGAAAAAAGTATTTTTAGCGTGACGTCTGTGTGTGTGTCTGTGTGTCTGTCTGTCTGTCTGTGTATATTTTGTATCCACTCTAACTAAAAAACTAATGGATCGAATTTCACAAAATGTGGTACGTGAGTCATTTTTGGGCGAATCTGGTGTTGATTAGTTTTGGGTATGATTCGGGGTAAAGGAATCCGCCTTTTTCTGCGAAATGGCCCGCAAAAGTTTGTATCTATTCTAGCTGAAAAACTAATAGACCAAATTTCACAAAATTTGGTAGATAAGTCACTTTTGCGACACCCTGGTGCTAATTAGATTTTGGTACGATTAACAAAAATAACCTGCCTTTTTTTGCAAAATGGCCCGAAAAAATCGCCAAAATCTAAAATAAAAAACTACGTATACTGAAATATATCCATTAAACGCTTGTATAATACGTAATTTTTAACGAAGTAAAGAATAAGCCTAACCCCATTACACTAGGACTAGCTGTTCTCGAGATATTTTAGTTTTTTCGTAATTTCTGAACGCCACCTTTGAAAATAAGTCCAGTTATCAAATGAGAACGAAAATCGAAATAAAAGTTAATTAAATTTAATTAAAATAAAGACAACGTGAATATAAGTATACAGGGAAAGTCATGTGCTGCCCACATCAGATTTTTACTATATATAAGTATTCTAAAATGATATTAAAAATTAATTTGATCATATGGAATAAAGAAATAATTGACCATTTGAATTAATGTCAACTGAAAATACAATTCCATGTAAGTTCCTTATATTGCCTTTTGGAAAATATTCGGAAAGAAGTAAAAAAAAAAACATTGCGGCCAGTCAATTGTTATTAAATACCTCTGATTAATCTCGGGGTGTTTCTGCCAATAGTGATGGTGAGAAAGGATGAAAAGAGAAGGATTTTCTTTGGTCTGATCAATACTTGCTCTGATGAGAGTAACTGGGAGAATAATATTTGTTTTTTAATTACTCGCAAAAATATTGGATTATTGGCTCGTTTTCTTCTGGTTTCATTGATAAGAATATAAGAATATTGATTTTTTTGCATAAGTTACACTTTCTGATATTATGAGTCTAAAAAATAATTAACACACAGTACGTCGATAATAAACACAGAAATGAAGACAAAAATATTCGATTCATTTTCATGATGTTGGACCAGAGTTGAGCCTGGGGTACTTTCTGCAAAGCCCATGCATATTGGGTTTGGTCGGATTTTGTTTAGATTTCAATCAGCTCTTGAGGTTTAAAACATGTATCTATAGAATGGCTAGTACTTAAGCCTGCAAAAGACAGGGAGACTAACACCTTAAACAAAATGAGCTGCATTGTTTTATTTTGTTTAACAGTGTTACAAATATATAGTTCTTTGAGTGAGAAATAGTTGTTTCATTTAAATATTGTTGGTCCAGTTAAGTTTTTCTCCGTGGTCGTGTTTCTTCGACCATGGAGGAACTTGACATGGAACTTCGACCATGTTAGAAGCACCTTCCTTTTTTTGTGAAATGGCCCGCTAAAACTGCTTGTATTTATTTCAGCCAAAAACCAATTAACCGAATTTCACAAAATTTTGTATGTAAGTCACTTGTAGGTTACCTTGGTGCTGATTAGATTTTGGTACGATTCGGAAAGAAAACCCATGTCTTTTTTACGTAAAAGTCCACCAAATTCGTTAAAATCCAAAATAAGAGACTAAGAGACTACGGCAAGTACAAATGTACTAATTAAATGCTTGTTTTATAAATAATTTTTGGCGATAAAAAAGTAAGACCAATCTCGTCACCTTAAGATTAACCGACCTTGAAATATTATTGTTTTTTTCACATTTTTGCTGGGCTGCCTTTGAAAACGAGGCCAGTTATCAAATGAAAACGAAATTGAATTGAAAGTGCAAATTCAGTATAATTATTTCAAATACAATTATGCGTGTTATTTTGTGCAATTAAACTCAATTTAGTGAACAGTTAAAGAAAAATAGAGAACATTAATGTGAGTCTGTAGGTAAAGTCATGTGCTGCAAAAATCAGATTTTTGTGTTTCGATTCGTTCACTTGAAACAGTACGCTTCTTAATTATTTCCAACTTGTGAGAGAGCGAACTATGAAGTTTTTTTCTTTAATTTCAAGTTATATTCAGCTCATTTTAAAACTCTAAATCTATTTTTTGAAAGCTTTATGAAACCATTTATTGTTGTCAAACAAGTTTCTAATTAGAAGAATTATAATAATTTATTAATTTTTTTTATTCTTTTTATATATATATTTGTTACGTTTAAACTTAACTTATATATTAGAAAACAGAGTGTTTCGACTGGATTTTGATCTACACAGGAATTAGGTAACTCAATTTCGTTGTTTCAGCTTAAGCCAATTTAATTTTTGAGATGACACTAATATTTTAATTATAAAAACACAATTAAAGGCAATAACATATTTACTTTTACCAGAAGTTAATATCAGAAACAGAAACAACGAGTTTTCATCATGGACAGTTTGATAATTGCACACTGTATTCCCATCGCCAAAATTATTTAAGATATTTTTTTCGCTTACATGTTGAGAACAAAATATACATATTTTCGGATCTTTTTGAGTAATTTAAATGTTATCTTTTCAAATCCAATTAAGCTTATTTAATTGAAAGTCCATATAAGTACGTCATATTTAATTTTTGGGAAAGGAAAAATATAATTAACTTAATTTTAAACACTCACCAAACGAAAATGGTGCAATTTCAAAGTCTGGTGTATATCAGAAATAGAATTTAATGAAGATAGACAGAGTTATAATGAAAGTAATATACTTTTTATGACACTTTATAATTAAAACGAAGTTACGCAGTCCCTTTTTGTTCTCTAAATCAATATAGAGATTTTTTATGAATGTATATATTTATATGTGTGTGTGTGTTATAAATTAGGTATACACTCAGTTAAGCATTGGGTAGTTGATGAGCATGCAAGTGTCCGTATTATATATTTTATAATTTTTTCTCGTTTTTTATACGCTTTTTAAATATTAATAGAAACATACAGATATTGAATAAATAAAAATATTTATATAATATGCACTGAACTGACTGAGGGAGTGTTATATCCAAATTATTCTGCCCTTGCTCTATAGCTGGAATATGGGTTTTAACGTCATTCGATGCGTTTCAGCTTCGAGACCAATGCCAAAAATATAAACTAAAAAAAACTCAATTAGGGGGTGACGGTGCAAAGTCTAAAATTAGGGGGTGACGGTACAAAGGAATAATTAAAAAAAATCTGATGTAGGCAGCACATGACTTTCCATGCAGACTTATATTCACGTTCTCTTAATTTTAATGAAATTTATTTCACTTTTAATTCAATTCAATTTTCGTTATCATTTGATCATTTGATAACTGGACTTACTTTCAAAGATGGCGTAGAGAAAATACGAAAAAACTAAAATATCTCAAGAACGACTAGTCTTAGTGTAATGGGGTTGGTCTTATTATTTTTTTCGTTAAAAATTACGTATTAAACAAGCATTTAATGGATATATTTGAGCATATGTAGTTTTTTAATTTAAATTTTGGCGATTTTTGCGGGCCAATTTGCAAAAAAAGGCAGGTTATTTTTTATCGAATCGTACCAAAATCAAATCAGCACCAGGAGATCTGATAAGTGACTTATCTACCGAATTTTGTAAAATTCGGTCCATTAGTTTTTCAGCTAGAGTAGATACAAGCTTTTACTGACCATTTCGCCAAAAAATGCAAGTTCTTTTTTCCCGAATCATACCCAAAACTAATCAGCACCAGTTTCGTCCACAAGTGACTTATCTACCAAATTTTATGAAATTCGGTCCATTAGTTTATTAGTTAGAGTGGATACAATATCTGCACAGCCAGCCAGCCAGACAGACAGACACAGAGACACACAGACAGACGTCACGTTAAAAATAGTTTTTTCATATTCTAGATCTGTCGAAAACTCGACTTGCGATTTTCGGCATGATTCCAATTCTTTCCATATACGTTACCATGTATTGCAGAGAAAGTAAAAATTCAAATGCACTTTGATTAATTATCGAGTAATTCCTCTTTATGTAGAATTTTTGGATTTTATCTCATTCACCAAATTGAAGCTCCCAGCTCAAAGAAAAAAATCTAATATTTCGAAAACTTGAATTAAGGGTAACGATTCATAAGAATAATTAAAAAAAAATTAAAACCACTTTTTAAAACTGACCTGCCTGTGCCGGTTTAACTCAAAATCCTGACTTGAGATGCCACTGTGGTGCGGCCTCCACAGTATCGCATCTCATCTCACAATTCACTTAAGTCACGACCCCTGCTTTAGACTGTAGCTACAATAAGCCTTACGGACTTTGCATATAGAAGCCTATTTCTTTTTAGCGCTCTTTTCTCCCAGTAAACCTTCTCCTTCTCAACAGTTTATATTTTTTGCTTTGCCTCTCTCTGTTCCTGTCATCCTTAACCAGCATCCAAACTTTAAGAAATATTAAGATCTCTTCTGCCATCAACAAACATTATACTCTATGTCTATTACATTCGAAGTGGGGATACGTGAGTTTTCTCACAGGTGCCTCGGAATAAAAATGCCTTGGAATTTTCAAAATAATCCAGTACTTCCACTCGAGCCAAAATATCTGCTTTGGTATGATTCAATCCGTCAAAGCTTCCAGATCAACGAAAAAGTAAAGATAAAATCGAAAATTTGATTCCTGAGTCGCGACATAAAGGGATGTATTTTAAAGTTACCCCATATTGCCTTTCAAAACTGTGCGCCATTCAATTTTTATGTTTAAATTTTAAAAAGCTTCTGATATTTAGAACTTTTACGCATTAGCTGGCTACTAGCCACTGAAAACGTGATAAGCGTAGGTGAAAGGGGTAGTGATTAAATAAATACTTAATTAATGAAATTGCAAGGTTTGCTGTGGATTGACGTATGTGTCAAAAAGTTAGAGCTCTTATAAATGAGTCAAAAAGTTGAGCTGATTAGCGTTATTCGCAAACGTCTATACAACTTAAGAGATAGCTTTTACTTTCATTTATTATCTGCAAAAGCAAATGAACCTCCTTTTCCATGTTGATTGTAGGCCATAATCCTCTGCAACACTTTTCTCAGTAGATTATTTTGAAAGTCAATATCAACCAAGTTTTTATATCAATAAATTGATCTGCAAAGTTTGGTGTCTATTGCAGTATGCATTCTAAAGAGTACATACAAACGAATCAAACTGTCTGGTTCGGATCGTGATTATAGAACTTTTTATGAAAAAATTAAAAATGGATATTTAAAATGATTTTTTTTACTTTGAAACCATATAGTAAATGTACAAATAATGGACATATGACGATAAACTTAAATAAATAGCCGGGCATAGCTTCCATATGTTATTCAAGTTAGTCTTGGAGAAGTATATACAGGGTGTCCCAAAAACATTGACCTCGGCTTTTATTCCTTAAATATTGATCTTAGACATATATAATAAATTACAAAGTTGCGTAAAAAAGGTACAGAATTTTATGAAATCGATAAAAATTTTCAAGAGATAAAATTTGAAGAAATACAAAATTTAAATTTTTAAATAGGCCTCCGTACGAAAACATTTCCAATGAGTAAAATATGCACCATACACGCATAAGGTTATGAGCAAAATTTCATCATTTTATCATAAAAAGTCTCAGAGATATGTTTAAACAAAGTTGGTGAGGGATTAATCACACATTAAAATGTAAATGTTTATAGCAGGAGTGCAAATGACGCAACGCAGAAATGCAATATAGGCAAATAATATCTGCCTCTTATCTTTAGATTTATATACAGTTTTCCAATAATATGCTTCCTGAAAAATACCTTAATATTTTACATGATTAATTATAGAATAAAACTTCGAAATGGAACAGTCAAAATGAACATTGCAACAGCTTAGAATTGTATGCATATGCAAATATCTGCCTCTGATCGGTGCGTCACACAATCGCAACAGACACATCATCACATGAGAAATTTGTTTTCGCTCTAGCATTGATCAATCTTCTCGATTACGACAGCATAGCGCGAGCAGCCCGGCAGTCTGAGCGACCCTTAAGTATTTCACATTTCTGCTACATTTTGAGAGTGTAGTTAGCCTCTACCGACAGTATGTCGCAATATAGCAACGAATAACTTTTTGAAATGCTGACACTGTACAGTTTATGCAATCGCAATGTTAACGAAACTGCACGGGAATATCTACGAAATTTCCCCAATTCTCGACATCCTTCTGGGAGATTTATTTCCCGATTGGTGCAACGAGTGATTGAAAGAGGAAGCGTACGTCGTGTAGGTGGACCAGATAGGCCCAGATTTCACCCAACTGATGTGGACACTGATATTTTGGCTTACTTTGGAAGTCATCCATATAGTAGTGTCCGTACCGCTGCTTCAGAAATTAGCGTAACACGTGCAACAGTGTGGAGAATACTGAGACTGAATAAATGGCATCCGTTTAACATCCATGGTGTGCAAGGACAGCAACCAACAGATAATCAACGCCATCCAGATTTTTGTAATTGGGCTCTACATCAGGAAGATGCAAATCTTTTTTTCCTGAAAATTTCCTGAAAAACGTAATTTGGTTTGACGAATGCTGTTTTAAACAAGATGGATACATAAATCCTCGAAATGAGCACTTCTGGTCTGACACAAATCTATTCGTGGTATGTGATATTCATCATCAGAAGCAATTTTCTGTAAATGTATGGTATAGTATTTTCAGAAACCGTTTGCTTGGACCCATACTGTATGATGGTATATTGACGGGTGACATATATTTTAATGAGATTTTGAATGCTGTTATTCCTGATTTTATGGATGATTCCTGATCATGTATGTATTCAATGATGCATTCCTGATCAATGATGTATTCCTGATTTTATGCCCTTAACAGAACTTTCACATTTATGATTTCAACAGGGCGGATATCCAGCTCACCATATTACAATTGTGAACAGTGATTAAATAATGAGTTTCCAGACAAGTGGATTGGCTTGCTTGGACCAGTCGAATTTCCCCCTAGATCGTCTGATTTAACAGCTATGGATTTTTATTTGTGGGATCTTTTACGCACAACTGTTTATTTGTCACCTTCCATAAATAAAGCGTGAGTTGCAACAACGCTTTCAAGATGGTTGTCGTGACATAATCGAACAAGAACTTGATCGAGTGCACAGAAACAGAAGTGTTATCAGGCGAATGCAGCTCTGTATTGGCATGGATTTAAAACATTTTGAACAAGCTTTGTAATCTTTGTGTAATGTTATTATTTCTACACAGCGGAGATTCTTTTGTACCAATAAATAGCAAAATTATTATTTATTTATGTAATCAGTGTTTTCTTCCGTAATTTGTGTATGACCCCTGAAACGCGATCTGCCGATATGGGTTTTCCCTTCTGAGAACCCATGTCAATGCAACGAAAAGTGGTTTAAGTCAGAATTTTTGTCTTTTCATATCTTTGGGACTGTTTATGATAAATTACTGAAATTTTGTACATCACTTTATTAGTGTATGGGGCACATTTTACTCATTGGACAAGTTTTTGTACTGGGGCCGTATAAAAATTTAAATTTTGTATTTTTTAAAATTTAATTCTCTTGAAAATTTTAATCGATTTCATAAAATTCTGTACCTTTTTTTACGCAACTTTGTAATTTATTATATATGTCTGAAATCAATATATAAGGAATATAAGCCGAGGTCAATGTTTTTGGGACACCCTGTATACCCTTACACTTAGCACCCCAACTTGGTAATCTTATTCATAGATGAATATTATAGCACAATTTTTCTTTAGCATGCGTAATAAATTCCTGCAATCCTCAGTACTTGATATAGTTAACTACAGACGACTTCAATGCTTAAATAGGACCTTACTATAACTAAGGTTCCTTACTCTAACTAAGGAGCTTACTATAACTAAGCTGCACTGACTCGCAGTACTAGGACGGACTCAAATTTTCACCTAGATTTAACTCTCCTCGTAGTGACTCTCTTAAACCGTTAAAAATTATTCTGCCACCGGACTGTATTGAACAATTTAGAAAGTGTCTTTGGAAAGAACCCACACGATTAAAACGACTTTATTTGAAGTGATAAACCTCGAACTGTGGACGGTAAACTGCTGAGTCGAATACATGTTAAATTGATCAATTAACCTCGAAAGTAAACTTTTGCATCACGATTTGGCAATTTTAATCATTGATTAATATTACAGCACAGCTTATACCTAGCATGGATAATCAATTCCCTGAAGCCTCAATATTTGATATGTTTAACTACAGACGACGTCAAAGCTTGGATATGACCTTACCATAACTGAACTCTACTGACTCGCAGTACGACGACGGACTTAACTTAGATTTAACTTACCTGGTAGCGACTCACTTTAACCATTAAAACTGATTCTGCCGCCGGACTGTATTGTTCCCATTAGAAGGGCGAATTTAGAAAATACCAACACAATTCAAACAACTTCGGTTGAAGTGATGAGGCTCGAAATGTAAATGGCACACTGCTGAGTCTAATACATCGAATTGCTCGAATAGCATGTTAATTAGCATTTATTCTTATATACTTTATCCGAAATACGCCATCTTCTGGCAAGAAGTATTAGAACTATCAGAACTATTATTAATAACAAGAAGGATCAATCATGCATAAAGCATTGATTGTGAAACACTTTCCAACTTCAATGCAATTTTATGTAAATATCTCTAAAATGCGATACATTCCTCGGTGATGTTTTTAAAATTATCACAATACTACATTAATTTATTATATTTGAAAACTTCATCGAAAACAGATGAACTTTATTCAAATGATGTCATCGAAATTTAAATCGCCTGGCTCTGTCTATAAAAGCAGCATTTCATTCATAAGCTGTTTTCTATTCCGTTCATTCATCACAATACTATAATAATTTATTTTATTTAAAAACTTAAAACCAAGAAGGCAAAAGTAATTTAACTCTATGTTCAAAACTTCATCAAAAAATCGTCTGCTTGTCTGTAAAATCAATGATTGTTTCATTCATATCAGCTATATTGTAGACTCCATGAGTCAAATAATTTTGCGTTAAAGAAATGCAGCAATTCTTATACAACTCATTCTACATATTTTGGTATTTACATTTGTAACACAATATTTGTATTACATGTTGCCACCCCAATTACAAATGCCAACCAAAATAATGAACTATCTAAATGCTGCAGAGGGAGCCAATCACAACAAATGCATATATAAACAGTGGTCATCCCCGTCTGCAGCAACAGCGAATGGTAAATGTGGTAGGGAACGAATGGGGAAAAGAAAAAAGCGCCCCAAAGCCATATTCAAAAAACTTCAGTCGACTTAAAACTTTCGAACGAGTCAGCATCATGTCTCTTGGGTTTGTGAAAAGTGTCTATAGAATGTGAGCAATAAAATGGTAGCGAGTGCAGTTAGATGTGCAACGGTTTACCTACATCATTGAAATAGCACGAATATGCACGTAACACAAAGAGTAAAGGTAACCAACTTTCAATTGTCACTATTAGCACGGAAGGCACACCTTTAACGATTATTAAAATAATTAACTACCAGTTCGTATGAGTAGATCATATGAACGAGTTCGTAAATATTGAACTATAAGAACTATTCTTTATCGATTGTTTAAAGGAAACTGTTTTTAAGAAATTTAAGTCAAAGTTATTATGTGTGTAAATATATATATTAATGTAATATTGTCAGTATTATGTGTCTTTTAATAATTGATTTAATGATAGTATAATTAATCAAGATTACAATGGATATCTATTAAGTAAAATATTAAAATAAATTGAGCAATTAAGCATGTGTATTTCTTTATGTTTTGTGTGTTTGTATCTCGAGCTTGAGAACCGGGAGCTTACATGCTCCACCCTTAGTGGCGGCATCATAGGTAAGTCATAGAACAATACTTTTTGATTAGAATAAGTTTACCTTATGACATGATGTCGCCGCTTGAATTGGTGCCGTATGTGGTCAAGCTCGGAGAGAATTATGATTTGAATAAGAGAAAGTAAAAATATAAATAAAAGACAAAATTAAATTTAATAATGAGTTGGAATATAATAGTGAATTTAATAATGAATTCAATAATGAGAGGTAACTCAGTATAATGATAGGAATATGCATGAAAATGATAATTTAAATATGTATTGTATTATTGTGTATATATGTGTGTATTAGTATAGATATTTAGTATATAGTCAGAAGTGTACAACAGTGTATTAAATCATGGCGTCGAATAAAACTAGGCAATCAAATAAAAGAGCGAGGCAAGATCCTCCGATTAACAATATGCAGCAGGAGGTAAATGTAAATAGCAGTATAACAGATAATTCGGCTGTAACAAATAACGCGGTCCATGCACAGATGCCCGCAAATCAAGCGCAGCAATATACATCGTTGCCAATTATGCAGATGTTGCCATCATTTGATGGGCAAAAGGAAAATAATGTCAATTTCTTTATCATACAATTTAAGGAAATAGCGGATTTAACATCATGGTCCGAACAAGAGAAAATTATAATTGTCAAATCTAGATTAAGGGGAAAGGCACAACAATTTCTAGCAGAAAATATTGCTCTGCAAAAAGAAAAATCATATGAAAAATTCATGGAATTATTAAAAAACAAATTTGAGAAAAAACAAACCTTAGTGCAAAAACATAACAATTTTAACAATCTGAAACATTTACCAAATATGACAATTAAGGAGCTTGCACAAGAAATCGAAAACCAGGCGATAATATTTTTAGAGATAGACGGAACAATTGATGCAAATGTACAAAAAATTATAGAGAAAATTAAACTGACCAAATTTTTACAGATAGTCAGAGAAGATTTAAGAACTGAAATAAAAAAAATGACCCGAAAACCTTTGACGAAGCAGTGAAAATAGCTGAGGTAATAGAATCCGCATTGGAGGAAGATAGTGATTGTGTAAATAATATTGAAATGGAAAATAAAATAATTGAGAATGTGGAAATAAATCATGTAAAAACTGAAAATAATGCAGAAAAGCCGCCACAGAAATTTTGTATAGCGTGCGGTCGCAACAATCACTGGATGTCAGAATGTTTTACGCTTCAAAAAGTACAAAATAATTTAAAAAGGGCATTCACAAATGAAAACAGCAGTCAAGAAACCACCAATTATCAACAAAGACCCACTAATCAAAATAATTATGCACATTATAGTAGGGCGAATTTCAGAAGAGGTAATTTCAAAAATAACCGGGGAATACGGCGGCGTGCAGGAAATAACAACAGACAATTTCAGAGTAATAATAGAAGATCATATCAGAATAATGGACCACATTATGAAAGCAATCATAGGCAATATCAGAATAATGAATATTTAAACTAAGAAAGGGACCTCGAAATAAAAGACAAATAGGAAGTTATAAGGCATCAAATAAGGATTCGAGATCCCATAAAATTGCAAGCAAAATTAATAAGGATGCACAAAATTTAAATGAACATTTACTGAATTCAACGTATGGACAGAGTGACGCACTGCCAATGATCAACGTAAATTTAGAGAACATAAAAAGAGTGGCTCTCATAGACAGTGGCGCAAGTGTCAGTTTATTATCAGATCAAATATTTCAAAAAATCAAAAATAAAATTAAAATTAACTATTTATCTAGACAAGTAAAAATCCAAACCATGACCAAGGAAAACATACAATTTTCAAAATGTATCAGCTTCAGCTTTAAAATTGAAAACAAAAGATGCAAAAATTCATTTTTTATAACTAAACAATTAAACAACACACCTTATGAAATAATTTTAGGATTTGATTTTCTCAAAAATCATCATGCCATAATTGATACAAATAAATTAACATTAAAATTTATTAAAGAATCCATATCTATCCCATTTCAAAACAAAAATCAGAAAAAAAGCACAGGAACCAGAAACTAATAATACAAGAGTTGAACATATTCAATGCTTAAATGCAAGCTTAGCGCATAAAATTAAATTACTCCCTCAAGAAACAAAATCAATAAAATTAAAATTAAATGAAAACTATTTTGAGGATAAGGAGGTATTGTTAAATATTACAAATTCGTTAAAAGATTTACACGCCGAGTATTCCCTTCCCGGCCGTCCAACTAGTTACTCTAAGTCCTCTGGACGAGTCGGACGGTCTGGGTCTTCCACGCCGAGTATTCTTTACATTATGTAAATAATAGAAAATTTATTTCTACTCTTTTAACAAACAAAACAGAAGAAGAAATTCAACTTAATAAAAATATGATTGTCGGAACTGTAACACCGCAATTTGAAATTTTTGAAGAAAAACATAATGAGGATAAAATTTTAAAGGTTAATAATATAGAGAGTTTAAATAACCCACAAAAATTGGACATTTCAGCTTTACGAAAAGCGGAATTAACACCGCAAGATTTTAAACTGGATCATCTACAAGAGAATGAAAAGCATATATTGCTAAAATTACTGTTACAAAATTATGATGTATTTTCGAAATCATACAAAACACTGGGAATGGCGGAAGAAATAGTACCGGAATTTAATTTACTACACCAGTACCCAATACAGTGTAAACCTTATCCCTTGCCAAAAATGTTAAAACCTGTACTCGAAAGTGAAGTAAAACAATTGTGTGAAGCTGGAATAATTGAAAAGAGTACAAGTAGTTATGCGTTCCCATGTTTACTAATTAAGAAAAAAAAAATTTTAATAGTAGTGATATCAATAAAAAACAAAAGTATCGTTTAGCCGTAGATTACAGATTATTAAATCAGATTACTGAATTACTGCCCGTAAATATTGGTAAAATTAGCTACATTCTGCAAAACATCGCAGGCCACAAATTATACACTGTAATTGATTTAAAAGCCGCGTTCTTTCAAATAAAAATCAAACCTGAACATGGGTCGATACTCACTTTCGTAACGAAGGACGCCGCCTATAGACCTAAGAGATTACCTTTTGGGGCAAAAAACTCATCCGCATATTTCTCATTACTAATGATGAAATGCTTAAGAGATTTGAAAGATCAGAAAATTGAATTTTATTTAGATGATATTGTAATTGCCGCAAATTCATTCGAGAAAATGTTGGAGAGATTAAAAATTGTTTTTTCGAGATTAGGTAAATTTGGTTTAACCATTGACCCTTCAAAATTACAAATGTGTAAAGAGAATATTAAATTTCTAGGATTTAAGATAAGTAAGGAAGGCATAACACCTTCAGATGATAATGTACAAAAAATAACGAATTTCCCTGTGCCAACGACAGTAAAAAAAGTAAAATCATTTTTAGGTTTATGTAATTACTTCAGGCAGATCATACCAAATTTTTCTGAACTATGCAATCCATTAATTGAGTTAACAAAGAAAGATAAGAAATTTATATGGACGGAGAAATGCGAAGAAGCGTTTGTAACATTGCAAAACGCGATTTTATCGAAACCGGTAGTCAGGGCAGCTGATATGTCAAAGCCGTTCTTTTTGTCGACTGACTGTTCAAAAGTAGCCGCGTCAGGAATTTTACTTCAATCAGTCAATGGAAATTTTCATCCTATCGAGTATTATAGCAGGAAACTTTCAGACAGTGAAAAGAAATATCCGAGCATGAAGCTAGAATTGTTAGCAATTCACGACGCTATAATACATTTCAAAGATTTTTTATATGGTACGCACTTCACAATTTTTACGGACTCTAAAGCTTTAACTCACTACATACACTTAGAAAATCAAAATTCTGATTTAATCGCAAGATGGTTATTAAATTTACAACAATATTCTTTCGATATAAAATACATTAAAGGACAAGATAATCCCAGTGATTTTATGTCGCGACAAATTTTTTCTGAACAAACTAAGACTAAATTAATAAATAACATTATTGCTAATGACAGCGCTATAACAATAGCCAAAATTTTAGAAGAGCAAGCAAAAGATAGAGAGATAAAGAAAATTATTAACGGACTGAATGCAAAATCTAAGCAGCCAAGATATGTAAATAAATACTACAGTCTAAAATTTGCAGTTATTGAGTTAGCTCATACACCACATTTTGGAGTAGAAAAAACCTATCAAATTCTGAATAGAAAATATTACTGGAAAGGGGCATACAGTGATGTAAAGAATTTTTGCGCATCATGTGATGCATGTTTATGTTACAAAAATAAGGCTATAAGACCTATGGCATTACAACGTGTGCCACGTCCATGTAAACAAAATCACACGGTGGCATTAGACATTGTAGGGAAGCTACCGAGATGTAACGGACAGCACGAGTACATCATAACGATGATAGACCATTACTCGAGATTCCTGGAGGCAGTACCCGTGAGAAATATTACAACTGCGAGTGTTTTACAGGTCCTAACTAACTATACATCTCAAAATGGAGTTCCTATGTGGCTGCTGACAGATAACGCGAGGCAATTTAAAAGCGAAGAATTTAAAAAATTCGCAGAGCAACATGGTATAAAACTCAAATATACTTCAATTTACAAACCCAGCTCAAATGCAATTTTAGAAAGAAGTCACTTGGGAATAAAAAATTCTTTGGCAGCAATGGCTGACCAAACATTTAATTGGCATAAGGTTTTGCCATATGTAAAATTATTCCATAATGCTACACCCAGCGCAAATATAGACCACAGTCCCGCTATTTTGTTTCTTACCATAGATTTGAAATTACCCGGAGAAAATAATCTGGAAATAGCGGACCCTGATGACAGTCCGATTTTAACTCAAACTGAATATGATAACGAGGTCAGTGAAGCACTTACTTTAGCGGAAAAAATTAATAGATATACAAAACGAAAACAAATTCAAGCCCAAAGTCGCCAAGGCTTCGCTATAGAAATAATCAAAGTTGGATGATCATTTAAACTCCACTATACTGTAATTGCGTTGTTTCAATTTGTAGATGCACAGAATTTGAGCAAATATAAAGCGGCTTTAGGACGGATACAACACTAAATATGAATTAAAAAGAACTTTAAAGATCACGATTTTGACACAAGATGGATGCCATATTTTATTTTGAAGTGAAGTGGGTCACGTGATCTCTTCATATCATGGTCACGTGATCTCTCCATATAAAAGATGTAATTATTATTTTAATTTTTAATCAAGAAACTACTGAATGTATTTTGCTGATTTTTTTTATATATTTTATGGGATAATTTGAATATTTCATAAAACTTTCGAAGAAATTTGTGAATTTTAAATTCGCTTAAAAAATGTTTGAAAAATTAGGTCCCATAAGGTTTAATGTATTTCATTTTTTCAACCCGGGTTTAATCCAAGACTAATTGTGCGATATTATTCATTTATATTCCCATGGGTTCCACAGACTGTCTGAACAACATACTAAATTTTCATTTTGATAAACTTATTTTTACGGCAGTTGCCGTGCTACCGGGCAGACAGACCGACATCCAGACAGATAGACAGAATGAACAAAGTTATAAACACTTTTCAACTATGCTGTAAAGTGCTAAAAACTGAAACTTCTCCATTGCGACATGTGGAACAAAAACATCAAAATATCGCATTCCCGAAAATATATTGATCACTATATTAACGAACACGACTATTTTAATCAGTAGTAGATTGATGACCTGAACTGTCACAGAAGTATTTTGGGCACACTTTGTATTGGACTAAAGCAAACTATGAGGCGGAAGATATAAAACTTAATAAGAGTTGTTATTGAAAATAAAGGCACAGTAGTATCCTTATTAATTTAGATAACAGCAAACAATGTCCAGAGAGTAACAACAGCTTGGGGGAATAAAATGAGCGGTAGCATATAAGACAGATATCATAAGAAAATTGAATGTCACAGTTTACGATGTTGTTTCCTAACAGTAAAGTAAACATTATTCTTTAATATCTCAAAAATATAGATGCTGCAACATGGAGCTTTGAACGCAACATGCCATTCTTATTTTCATTGAAAGATGAAATTTTATCCACCAAAAATGCTATTGTTTATTCAGTACACGGTTACTATTGTTACACAGGCGACAACAATTTAATGCCGCTACGTGTCTGCTGTAAATACAGTATTTGGTAACTAAAGAGAACAAAGGGGAAAACGAGTCATGAAATTTCCCCTGTGTTAACATTACGAAAGAAAAGTATGAACACCATGATTAAGAAATTGTTTAACATCTTTTGTGTTTATTTAATAAATGATTGTAGTCACTCTATCGTATATTGGACCTGTTAATATTTTAGTTATTGACAAAAAAAAATACCAAAAAAATATTTGTAGATTTAGATTATGCTTTTAGATTTTTGGCAAACACTTTTCAGCTTAATGAAAAAAGTATCATTTAGGAAGTAACATTCATCTAAATGAAAAGTAAAATACTATTTTTACTTTCGTTATATACGTAATGTATAAGGAAAGTATTGTGACGGGGTTGGAAATTCAAATTCGAGTTTTCGATGGGAGAGCACGTTTCAAGCATCCCTGATCACGAATAAAACATTTTTGAGATGATGCATGTGTGTGTGTGCGTAAAAGTATGTGTATGCGTGCATGTGCGTGCGTGTGTGTGTGTGTGTGTAAAAGTGTGTGTGTGTGTGTGTGCGTGGTGTGTGTGTGCGTGGTGTGTGTGTGTGTGTGCGTGCGTGTGTGTGAGACTGTGGAAACGATATCTCACGAACGAATGGAGCGATGCGAATGAAATTTGGTACAAAATCCCACAATCCATGAATACTGGAAGCGTATTGTTTTTAAACGCAATCGAATGTTCCGAACCCTCTAAAATTTTGAATGAAATTTTGAAAAAATCATCAAAAAATCAAAACCTTTAATAAAGTTACGTAACTGGACATTTCGTATGTAATTTTTCCCCAGAAAACGATTGACATAAATTTTAGAACGCTAGCATGAACCGTTCTCGAGATATTACATATTTTTAAAAAAAATTATCAAACAATCATGTAAAATAAAAAAAAATATATTACCTATTGAGAAACATATTCACTTTTCAAGAGAGAAATTAATGTGAAATTTATATATTTTAATTTTCTACAATTTCTGAATGAAATTCTGGCACATATTAATAATGTTTATGTTTAAGTATGATTTTTGACAAAAGGAAGAGAGTTGCTATACATTTAATTACTTTTCCTATTTTTTAAATGTTTGTAAAATGTATTTAAACTTTAAATGTTTTTAAATTTATTTTTTAATCTACATTTAAACGTGTTTTAATATTTATTAGCTGCTCAGTATCTTTTTCAGCATCTACAGCAAATGATATAGTTCGCAGAGAGGCAAAATACAAAAAAGTATTTCCTATTGAGAAACATGTTTACTTTTCACATGCAATACCATGCGATAAATTTTGTGACATCATTCTCGTGGATCTATCTCGTTCCATTCATGAAAAAAAAAATACTTTGAGTACTACTTTTGTATTTGAACGCCAATAGTCATTAATCTGCTATAAGAATAACTTATTTCTCCATCCATAACGCTTGGCGAGATTTTGGCTACGAATTTGACGGAATGTCACCAAATTGGCGACTTTTTTTAATGTGGCCAAATTAACGAAAATCTCGCCAAATGGGTAAAAATGATCAGTGAAAATGACGACTAATTGACGAAAATTCAATATCTTGGAAAGAATATAAGTATTTAGTATAAGAATAAACTATTTCTTTTTTGCGGTAAAAGTAGTAAATGCATTGTATTATGTCATTAGGAAAGTCATGTGTTGCCCATTTTTTTATCCGAAGTCCATAACAACGCTAAATAAGAATGGATTTTTATATTTTACTAATTTTCACATTTTGTTATTAACACTTTACAACATTGTTGAAAGTGTTTATGACTTTGTTCATTTATTCTGTCTGTCTCTCTGTCTGTCTGTCCGTTAGCACGATAACTGTCGTAAAAATGACTTTGCTCATTCTGTCTGTCTGTCTATTCGTTAGCACGATAACTGTCGTAAAAATGAAGAATATAAATGAATAATATCACCAAATTAGTTTTGGATGCAACCCGCGATGAAAAAATGAAATACATTGAACCCTATGGGACCTAATTTTTCAAACATTTTTAACGCAGATAAAATTCACAAAGTGCTTCGAAAGTTTCAAGAAATATTCAAATTATCCCATAAAATATATAAAAAAAAGTTTCAGAAAAATATATTCAGTAGTTTTTCAAATAAAAATTGAAATAATAATTACACCCATTATATGAAGAGATCACGCGATCATTATATGAGGCGATCACGTGACTCACTTCAAAATAAAACATGGGATCCATTTTGTGTCAAAATCGTGATTTTTTAAGTTCTTTTTAATATATATTTAGTGTTGTGTCCGTCGTAAAACCGCTTTATTTTTGCTTTATTTCAATGCATCAATGTTCTGAAACAATGCAGTTACAATACATTTGAGTTTAAATGATTATCAAACTTTGATTATTTCTACAACGAAGCCTAATTTTTATTTATGGAGATTGTAAACGCATCAAGTTCTAAGATGAGTTGTTTAAGAATTGCTGAATTTCTTTAACTCAAAATTATTTAGCACTGGAGTCTGCAATATAGTTGATATGAATGAAACACTCATTGATTTTACATAGATAACAGACGATTTTATAGCAGAATTTTTCGGTAGTTTTAAGCACAGAGTTAAATTACTTTTACCTCCATGGTTTAAAGTACTTAAGTAAAATAAATTATGATAGTAATGAATGAAAAGAATAGAATAAAAGTTTATGAATGAAATTTTTAATGCTTTTTCATAGAGAGCCAGGCGATTTATATTTCAATGATGTTATTTGAATAAAGATTATTTTTTTCGATGAAGTTTTCAAATATAATAAATTATTGCAGTATTGTGATAATTTTAAAAAAATACCTCTGAATGTATGGCTATTTAGAGATGTTTAAATAAAATTGCATTGCAGTAGGAAAGTGTTTATAATCAATGATTTATGCATGATCGATCTTTCTTGTTTTCTATATATTAGAATGAGGACCTGCAGTCTGATCTTTCAGATTTCAGATGGAAGTGCAATTTCTGATCTGTGTGACCTACCTCTCCATTAGAATTTGTTTCCTTTGAAACTATCTGTTTCACGTGCATTAAAGAGGTGAAATCCTTGCTATACATCGTAAGTAAGGCTCATAAGTATACACGCGGATGCAACAGAGACATATTTACTCCCAGACAGAGCGATGACTGTGTTTGGCGAAAATGTGGTTACTTCCTAGTGATATTTATCTCTATACTGGCTCGTTTCAATGGGTGCTTTTTCAAAGCTACCGGCTATCAAACTGATTTTATTTGCGAGCCTTGAAATATTTAATTACTTTAAAATGCGTATTTTGAATATAATATTTCATGAAAAATACTTTGCTTCTTAACATGCTTAAAATGAAAGACATTATTAATCACATTTTACATGGAAATCGTTCATATTTATAGCATTTTGTAACAATTTTCATGAAATAAAATTAGAAAGAAAATAGTAACAAATTCTAAAAGTTTATTTAAAAAATATAAAATGACCTTCTACTATTGAAATGTATACCGATTTTGATAATACTCGAGAGAGTATTTTGAACCGACGTTTGAAGGTTTATTTCATTTCATTTATTAGAGAAGAGAGGGAACATTTATCTAAAATTAATTAAAAATGAAGATTTTTAATGCTATATTAGAGTGTTTTGCCTAGTTTTTTTCGGTTTGTAGGAAAGGATCTTTTCTTGATAACACTTGTTTTATTATTAAAAGTAAATTCTGGTTAAGAAAAAAATGAAAATGGAATTTTTTTGTGTAGGGGGAACATTCGGGAACGGACGCTAAGAGCCTTTCTACAGTGGAGTTGAAACTGATTACATTATTGAGCATTTATACATTTCTTTGATGTTTGAGTTTCTATACGTTTAAACACGTCGTAATGTATTTTCATCTTACTTTTATAATTTAACACAAATCTTGAAATATTTTTAGCAACCAGTACACTCCAACTCGTCCATGCATATACATATTTACTCGATGAGCAATTATTTCATGTTACACCACATTTAGTACATGTTATGAATTGATTTGAATGTTTATTATTTCTGCACATTTCAAAATACTTCGCATTTGACAGATTTCTAAAACTCAAAGATGTTTGATACAATTTATCATATTCAAACTTACTTCTGTAAAAACTTATAAATAAAACACACATTGTGTAAGTAGAACAACAATCCAAACCATTCATCCACCATCACTAACTGTCCATGGACAAGTCTTACGATAATAAATATAACTTCATCAGTAAATATTTTATAGCATATTGAGTATGTGCTAAATCCAGTATAAAAGCGATATTAAAATGTTCAAGTACATAATCTAATCTGCTGAAAAGTAAATATATCATTATATTTAAATTTCCATAAAATATTAATTCGATATATTTTAAATAAAATTGCAATTAAAGCTGAAAACATAGAGCATAAATTTAATGAATAAATTATAAGACAATGACACCCGGTAAAACGGATCCATTCAATTTGTAAAAGAAAGAATTAATTTTAATAAAAATTACCACTATAAAAGCACAATGTCAGTATGTTACTCTTCCGATTAAAGAAAACGCATGTATACTAACTTGACTAAGCTCTTTCCAAATCTGAAATCCGTTTTTTAAATTACCTCCCAGATCTGGATAAGTAGAATTTTAAAGTTTGGCATTTTTTGCTTTTTTTGTGAGAAAATGCTCTAAAAATTGATTTATGAGTCATCCACGAGCTGAAAAACTTATGCTTGTTTACTCACTGTTGAATCTTATACAGGAAACATTTTGAAAAGAGTTTCCCCATAAATTGAGTTACTTCTCATAGAAGTTAATAAATTTTCACACAATTCGACACCGTCGAAGTGAGCACTTCATGTCCGCAGGTTCTTGCTTTCCATGCATGACCGTGGTGTACATGTATTGACTACGTTTCCTACGTACATATATTGACAACTCAAATATAATTTATCATACAATTTATCATATAATTTCTCACAAGTAGGGCGTAGAACGTGTGATGTATGGGTCTGCTGCTTAAAAAATAGTAAATGCAGAACATTTAAAAATCTCCGGAATTTTTTCAGTGAATTGGGAGCTATTAAAATAATATCTGTGTTCACAAAAAATACTCAGATTTAAGAAAATTTTACCAACAATTGCAGAAATTTTATATTAATGCATATGCATTTTTTTAACACTTTACAATATAATTGAAAAATGTTTATGACTTTGTTCATTCTGTCTGTCTGTCCATTAGCACGATACCTCCCGCAAAATGACTTTATCAAAATGAAATTTTAGTATGTTGTTCAGACAGTCTGTCGGACCTATGGGAATATAAATTAATAATATCACCCAATTAGTTTTGGATTGAACCCGGGTTGAAAAAGTGAAATATATTGAACCCTATGGGACCTAATTTTTCAAACATGTTTTAAGTGAATTTAAAATTCAAAAATTCCTTCGAAAGTTTTATGAAATATTCAAATTATCCCATAAAATATGTAAAAAATTTTCAGCAAAATATATTTAGTAGTTTTTTAAATAAAAATTAAAATAATACCCTAACAGCATTTTTTTTCACAGTGACGTAAGATTTACGTCACACTGTGACTTTGGGACGTCACAAGACGTCGCAGTACGTCTCGGCAATGTCATATTGAGGTCACAACGAAGTCAATTTGGTCATTTTCAGGGTCGTTTGTGACGTCACATAGTAACTTGTTTGTGACGTCTCATTGTAATTGCTATTGTAATGTGGTCACATTGTTACGTGTTAATTAAATTGTGGAAACGTCACAGAATATAATCACAATGAATTTACAAAGTTACTAATACGTAACTCGCATGGAAGTCACAAATATGATGTCACATTGTAACCTAGGTGTCACGTGACTACAACGTCACTGTCACACATGTGACGAACTTTGCTGTAACGGTAATTACACCCTTTATATGGAGAGATCACGTGACCATTATATGAAGATATCACATGACCCACTTCAAAATAAAATATGACATCCATCTTGTATCAAAGTCGTGATTTTTAAAGTTCTTTTAAATTCGTATTTAGTGTTGTATCTATCCAAAAACCGCTTTACTTTTCCTTAAATTCTGTGCATCAATTTTCTGAAACAAAGCAATTACAATATATATTTAAGTTTAAATGATCGTCCAACTTTGATTATTTCTACAACTTAGTCTACTTTTCACATTTGGAAAAGGTAAACATCAAAATACGTAAAAAGAGTTGTATAATAATTGCTGCATTTATTTAACGCAAAATTATTTAGCCCTTGGTGTCTGCAATACAGCTGATATGAATGAAACAGACATTGATTTTACAGAGAAGAAAACGATTTTTTGATGAAGTTCTGAGCTTAGAGTTAAATTACTTGTATCTCCATGGTTTTAAGTTTTAAATAAAATTAATTATTAAAGTATTGTGATAAATGAAATGCTGATTTTATTTAAAGAGCCAGCCGCTTTATAATTCGATGACTAGATTTGAAAATGTTCATTTGTTTCCGATGAAGTTTTCAAATATAATGAATTTTTGTAGTATTGTGATAATTTTAAAAATATTACCGATGAATGTATCGCATTTTAGAGATGTTTAAACCACGCAATTTACATTTCAATGCCGTCATTAGAATGAAATTTTTTAGCTCATGGAGTCTGCATAGCAGATATGAATGAAATATTCATTGATTTTACTGAGAGAAGGACGATTTTCTTATATGAAGTTTTAAGCATAGAGTTTAATTACTTGTAGCTCCATGGTCTTAAGTTTTTAAATAAATTAAATTATTTTAGTACTATGATGAATGAAATGATTGGGAAAATGTTATTAATGAAATGCTGCTTTTATAGAGAGAGCCAGGCGTGTTATTTTTCTATGACGTCATTTGAATGAATGTCAGTTGTTTTCGATTAAGTTTTCAAATATAATAAATTATTGTAGTATTATGATGATTTTAAAAATATTACCGAGGAATGCATCGCATTTTAGAGATGTTTAAACAAGGCAATTTATATTTCAATGCCGTCCTTTTAATGAAGTTCAGTTTTTTTCGATGAAGGTTTAAGTTTTCAAATATAATAAATTAATGTAGTATTGTGATAAGTTTTAAAATATTACTTAGGATTGTTTTGCATTTTAGAGGTGTGTAAATAAAATTGAATTGAAGTTGGAAAGTGTTTCATAATCAATGCTTTATGCATGATTAATCTTTCTTGTTTAATTTGAAATAGAAAAGACAACGTTTAAAATGTAGCAACTTCACGAAATCACAGTTTCCAATGCAAACGTTTGCTACCTTGGTGATAAGGGATTGATATACCCGTCTCAAAGAGTATTAGCAACTCTACACTTACAATGCAAGAATAATTCATATTTGTCTATGGTAAAAAGTAATTTTATGAAAAATTTCCGTGAATTAACAAATTTTCAAATCATTTTTTGAAGGTTTCAAAATCCATTTACTTTCGAAAAGGCATAAGAAGGCATTAAATGTGAAACTATTTGTACAACATAATTGAGATGAAGGTTCACCCATCTTTTCTTTAGTCTTTATTCCATATTTTCCTTTTCTTAGGATCGCTAATAAATTTAAATATTCTATATTTTTTGTTGAATGATTTGTATAGTTTTTTGGATCACAATAACCCGCTTTGCAGCTACATTGTATATCAAGTACCAGCAATGTAACATATGCTTGCCATTTAAATAACAGAAGCATAATTGATAATTGTGTGGTAATTTTTAGGTGTGATAATTTTTAGTGTGATAAATTTTAAGATATCACAGCTGAATGTATCGAACTTTAGAGACGTTTAAATAAAATTGCATTGCAGTTGGAAAGTGTTTCATACTCAAAGCTTTATGCATGATTGATCTTTTTTAACACTTTACAACAAAGTTGAAAAGTGTTTATGACTTTGTTCATTCTGTCTGTCTGTCTGTCTGTCTGTCTGTCTGTCTGTCCGTTAGCACGATAACTGCCGTAAAAATGACTTAATCAAAATGAAATTTTAGTATGTTGTTCAGACGGTCTGTAGGACCTATGGGAATATAAATGAATAATATAACCCAATTAGTTTTGGATTGAACCCGGGTTGAAAAAATGAAATACATTGAGCCCTAAGGGAACTAATTTTTCAAACATTTCTTAAGCGGATTTAAAATTCACAAATTGCTTCGAAAATTTTAGGTAATATTCAAATTGTTCCATAAAATATATAAAAAAAAATTCAGCGAAATATATTCAGTAGTTTTTTAAATAAAAATTAAAATAATAATTACACCTCTTATATGAAACGATCACGTGACCATGATATGAAACGATCATATGACCCACTTCAAAATGGTATATGGCATCCATCTTGTTTCAAAATCGTGATTTTATAAAGTTCTTTTTAATTCATATTCGGTGTTGTATCCGTCCTAAATTCCTGTATCTATTTAACACAAAATAATTTTGTCCATGGAGTCTGCATGGCTGATATGAATTAAATATTAATTGATTTTATAAAGAGAAGGACGATTTTTTTCGATGAAGTTTTAAGCATAGAGTTTAATTATTTGTAGCTCCATGGTCTTAAATAAAATGTTTAAATTAAATAAATTATTATAGTATTGTGATGAATGAAATGAATGAGAGAAAGTTATGAATGAAATCCTGTTTTTATAGAGAGATCCAGACGTGCTATTTTTTCTATGACGTCATTTGAATTAATTTCAGTTGTTTTCGATGAAGTTTTCAAATATAATAAATTATCGTAGTATTATGATAATTCTAAAATTATTACCGAGGAATGTATCACATTTTAGAGATGTTTAAACCAGGCAATTTATATTTCAATGCCCTCATTTGAATGAAGTTCATTTTTTTCGATGAAGGTTTAAGTGTTCAAATATAATAAATTAATGTAGTATTGTGATAAGTTTTAAAGTATTACCGAGGAATGTATTGCATTTTAGACATGTTTAAATAAAATTGCATTGAAGTTGGAAAGTGTTTCATAATCAATGCTTTAAGCATGATTGATCTTTCTTGTTTCTTATTATATCGTCTAATTTTTAATCAAATCTGTCTACTTTAATAAAAATCAATTTTTTGAAACGTCATCAAAACCGTTTTTGATATATTTTATGTTCTTTGATTTTTCTACCATCTCAAAACTACAGTCACGTTTTACATTCGAACGGTTCGACTATACCAAACAGTTTTGAATTGTTTTACACATTTAAACATATTTATATTTCATAAACTTTGGAATTCATAATTTAAAATTTTATTTTTACGTTCAATTGTCATTTTAAGTTTTCCCTTGCCATTTTATGCAAAAGGAAAAAAATCAAAGTTAAGTTATATACATCTTGACACAGTAGAATATAAAAACCTTGTGTACACTAATCTGTCATTTATAAGTTAGTGTAAAGGACGGAGCAAAATAAAACAAACGCAGAACTAAATGTTAGTTTAATTGAATGCAAAATTAAGTTTTAAATCTAATGTAATAACGTGATAATAACATACAAAATTGAAAAAATATCAATGGTTTATTTACTTAGTTGAATTTAACACTTAAGCGCTCAAATAACTCAAAAAAGCGAAATAACCTCAAATTTGATTTACAAACATCTTATTCACACTTGCAGCGTTTTGAAATTTTGCTGGTTAGTATGAAGTTATGTGTATCAAATATAATGTCTATAGCGTTGGGTGGATTGGATCCAGACAGTGGTAAGGCTTTTTCTGATTGAGTGAAAAACGTTTTGCAATGTATTAAACAATAATTCGAGATTAACATATTTAGTCTATTTGAGGAATACATGAAGTTGCAAAGCTTTTTATAAAAAAATCTGATGTGGGCAACACATGACTTTCCTTATATAATGCAATGAATTAACTAACTTTGCAGTTAAAAAAATGTTATTTTTATAGAAGATACTAATATTCTTTCAAAGATATTAACTTTTCTTTAATTAGTCGTCATTTTCATTGATTTAGAGTTATTTTTATCCATTTGGCGAGATTTTTGTTAATTTGGCAACAATTAAAAATGTCGCCAAGTTGGCGAAATTCGTCGACAAAATCTCGCCAAGCGTTATGGGCGGAGAAATAAGTTTTTCTTACAGCAGATAAATGACTATTGGCGTTCAAATACAAAAGTATTACTCAAAGTACCGTTTTTCATGAATGGAACGAGCTAGATCCACGATAGTGGTCTCACCAAAAGTATCGCATGATATTACATATGAAAAGTCCACATGCTTCTCAACAGTTAATATTTTTTTAAAAATTTATATGACTTTTTTTTATTTTATATGACTTATTAAAAATGTGCAATATCTCAAGAACGGTTCACGTTAGCGTTCTAAAATGTATGTCAATCATTTTCTAATGAAGAATTACATAGGAAATGTATATTTCTGAACATTCGATTGCGTATAAAAACAACAGGCTTCCAGTGTTTACGGATTGTGAGTTTTGTACCAAATTTCGTTCGAATCGGTCCATTTGTTCGTCAGTTATCTTCTCCACACCCACACACACACACACACGCACACACACACACACACATACACACGCGCACATACACACACACACACACACACTTTCAAGCACAAGCACACACA
Source organism: Amaurobius ferox (assembly GCA_951213105.1). NCBI lineage: Eukaryota > Metazoa > Arthropoda > Arachnida > Araneae > Amaurobiidae > Amaurobius > Amaurobius ferox. The sequence continues at coordinate 92,102,687 of OX578140.1, read as the reverse complement.
CACACACAGACATCACCTCAAAAATATTTGATTCGTGATCAGGGATGCTTGAAACGTGCTCTCAAGCGTGCTCTTGAAACGTGCAGTCAAGAACTCGAAATCGAATTTTCGACTTCGTCACAATGCTTTCTTTATACATTATGTATATAAGGAAAGTAAAAATCCCTAATTTCCAAAATCCACAGCTGTAGACGCTGTTTTGGCGAAGTGAATCGTACGAAACGAGCCATTTCGTGACTAAATTTGCGTATCTGGAGAACCTGTTATTGGTCAAAATGTAGTAACTCTAGTTTGCTCATTTCAGGATGCTGTCTATTTACATTTGCGTTGCTTTAACATTCGACTGTTAAAGTACGAAATACTTAAAATGATTGAAGCTCGTTTGAAATATATTTTTAACAGTGCATTACAGCACCTTTTATAACTTTGTATGTATTACAAATTATGCTTTACGCATGTTTAATTCTGCTAGAAGAATGCCGAAACAGCATAATTTATATGATTATGTTAAATTTCAGCTCTTGGTAGTTAATTTCTCTGCTGATATTTAAATGTTCAACATTACTATGATTTTATGGGGAATCCATTAGTTGCAAAAAGAAACAAGAAAGATCAATCATGCTTAAAGCATTGATTATAAAACACTTTTCAACTTCAATGCAATTTCATTTAAACATCTCTAAAATGCAATACATTCCTTGGTAATATTTTAAAACTTATCACAATACTACATTAATTTATTATATTTGAAAACTTAAACCTTCATCGAAAAAAATGAACTTCATTCAAATGACGGCATTGAAATATAAATTGCCTGGTTTAAACATCTCTAAAATGCGATACATTCCTTGGTAATAATTTTAGAATTACCATAATACTACGATAATTTATTATATTTGAAAACTTCATCGAAATCAACTGAAATTCATTCAAATGACGTCATAGAAAAAATAACACGCCTGACACTCTCTATAAAAGCAGCATTTTATTCATAAACAATTTCCTATTCATTTCATTCATCACAATACTATAATAATTTATTTTATTTAAAAATTAAGACCATGGAGCTACAAGTAATTAAACTCTATGCTTAAAACTTCATCGAAAAAAATCGTCCTTTTCTCTGTAAAATCAATGAATATTTCGTTCATATCAGCTATGCAGACTCCATGAGATAAATAATTTTGTGTTAAAGAAATACAGCAATTCTAATACAACTCATTCTACATATTTTGCTGTTTACATTTTATAGAAGTGAAAAATAGGTTTTGTTGTAGAAATAATCAAATTTGAATGATCATTTACACTCAAATATATTGTAATTGCGCTGTTTCAGTATGTAGATGCACAGAATTTAAACAAAAATAAAGTTGTTTTAGGATGGATACAACACTCAATATGAATTAAAAAGAACTTTAAAACTCACGATTTTTAGACAAGATGGATGCCATATATCATTTTTAAGTGGGGCACGTGACCTTTTCATATCATGGTCACGTGATCGCTTCATATAAGAGGTGTAATTGTTATTTTAATTTTTATTTAAAAAACCACTGAATATATTTCGTTGAATTTTTTACATATATTTTATGGAAGAATTTGAATATTACCTAAAATTTTCGAAGCAATTTGTGAATTGTAAATCGGCTTAAAAAATGTTTGAAGAATTAGGTCTCATAGGGTTCAAGTTATTTCATATTTTCAACCCGTGTTCAATCCAAAACTAATTGGGTGATATTATTCATTTATATTCCCATAGGTCCTACAGATCGTCTAAACAACGTACTAAAATTTCATTTTGATTAAGTCATTTTTATGGCAGTTATCGTGGTAACGGACAGACAGACAGACAGAATGAACAAAGTCATAAACACTTGTCAACTTTGTTGTAAAGTGTTAAAAAGTGAATTTTAGAAACTTGCCTTTTATTTAATATATAACGGGAATAGCTTTTTGTCTAGTTTCTTTAAAAATTTGTATAAAACACTTAATATCAATCTATGTAATTCTGTGAATATATAAAATATTATCTTCGATGGAAGAAATTACAGAGCTGAAATAGCTGAAATTTTACATAGTTACATATCAAACGTTCTGAAACTATTTATGTCACAATATACCAAAGTGCCTATTCACATTTTAATCAATAAATGACTTAATAAATAAATAACAATACATGGTAATATATTGGAATCATGTCGAAAATCGTAACTCGAGTTTTTGACAGATCTATACGGTTTGGGACCTCTAGAACACGAACAATTGTTTTAACGTGACTTCTGTGTGGGTTGATATTTGACGATGCAAAACATAAGACCAGCCCCATTACTACTATAGGATTAACCGTCCTCGAGACATTTCTGTTTATTCGCATTTTAGCTTTTTCGGTTTTGAAAATATGTCCAGTTACCAAATGCAAACAAAAAGTGATTAAAAGTGCAAAGTTGGTGTAATTTTAAATAATTATGCGTGTTAATTTGTGTAATTAAAACCAATTTAATGTATTACTAAAAAAATAAAAGTAAAATGAGTTTGAGTCTGTAGGGACCGTCATGTGCTGCCCACATCAGATTTGTTTAATATTCATTTCATCTTGCATGGAAAAAATTATATTGAAAATGAAAAAAATACTTTACTTTGTTCTTGGCCCTTTAATGATTTGCACATTTTGTAATAATTTATATAAAATCTATATTGGTATTTTTTTTCAAGATAATTCATTCTCCATGTCAGATTTTTATTATTGTTCTTCAGTATTATTATTGTTTATCGGTATTATTATTGTTCTTCGGTATTATTACTGTTATTCCGTATTATTATTGTTCTTCGATATCTTTATTGTACTTCAGTATTATTTGGTTGGAACGCAACTGTTGGAGATTTCAGATATTTGATTTAAAGAATGTGAAGATATAAAATATTTATTTCCAAAACAATATGTTTAAGAATGAAACAAAATTAATTATTAAATTTGTTTTATTGAATAAAAAAGGAAAACTGCTTACTGAGTTTCTTGAACAATTTTATCTTATATGTCAAGTTTCTTATTTATTCCATTTATATTACTTTTAAGTAACTAAAAATGCGCATTTAATTAAGCATAGCCAGCATAATTCTTTAATGTCCTTTACTTACATAACATCGTAATTATATTTCTTGACTATGTAAAAGTCTTCTTGAAAAAGTACTTAAAAATAGGAGAAAATAAAAATGCTGTCTGCATTTTATTGGAGAATTCTTTAAATTTTTATTACTTAAAGACTTCATGATTCAAGAATTAGTTTGAATTAAATCAAATGCTAATTACTTTCTCCTGTATTTACTTCAACTAAGCAATTTTAACATATTTTATGCAATGTTTGGTAGTTACAAAGAACATTTATTTGGGAAAAATTTGTCATGTTGAAATCCTATTTAAATTCTGCTTATTTAACGATTTTTTTTTGTAGAAAATTGTAATTTAATGATAAGTAAATTCTATCTATTTACAGAATTGTTTAATTAATAAAGTTTAATTGATGTTTATAAGCTTTTAAAATACTTTTCGACAAGAAAATAATTTTTGCAATTTGTTTCGAAGATAATTTGTTTTCAAGAAGATAATTTTCTTGAAAATATATTCTTAGCAAATCAAATAGTATCCGTGCATGGCATTCTTGTAAAAATGTTCATCAGCAACTTAAAAAATAATAACACCCTTTGTAATTTTTTTTTGTTTACATAATTTTAAGAGACTGTAATGCGAAATAAAATTAGTACTACTTTTAGGCAGTTAAATGACTTGGTCTTTTGAGATAGTATACATAAACTATATCTAATATTTGGCTCAATTACAGTATTTCTTGCCACTGTGGTCTTTATTGTTCAAACGAAACAATCTTTAAAATTTGGTATTAAGGAACAGGAAATTTATGTAAAAGAAAAACAGGAATTTAATAACTCCAATTGCTCAACATTGCTTTAATTTCGACCACATACAATAATTTCAGGCCGATATATCATCGTCACGTACACAAAGTGTTTTTTATTTATTGATAAATTATACTACAACGTAAGATGCCGCGCAATAAAGTGCAACAAGCAGGCATGCGTGACTTCAATATTAGGATTCTCTTTTTAGTATGAATAAGACTTAACACGAACTCCAAATGTGAGCTTGAACATACCCTATAAATAGCAAAATTGCTAAATAAAAGAATACAGTATGGTAGCGCCACCTACGGTGTTTAGACAGAAGCAAAATAAGAAAGGAAATGAAACGCAGAGCTTATGGACTAATTTCCGGGGCAGAAAATGAGTGAGACTGAGAAAATATAGTTACACTTGACTATGTTGTGTTTCAAAGAAGTATGTTGATAAATCATTAACTAGACCCGTAATTTATAAATCATTAACGAGATCATAATTTCGTGACACTTAGTGGCGCTACCATATAGGGCTCTGTCGTTTAGACAAGTAGCTGTGGATAAGAAAGTTCATGCACTTGGAAAGCTGCTGTATTATGGACCGTGGACATTCTGAACTTGGACATTTTTCTGTCCACTGAAAATTACCTTATGACTATTGTTACAAACACATGTATAGGCTGATCAAATAGTTAAGAGAACTTTAGATTAGAAATAAAAATTAGTTACATAACTTGAAATCCTCTTTAATTCATGCAGTTGGCAAATGCAATAATTTTTCTCCCAATTAATATGCAATACAAAAAAAAAAGAACTAAAAAAAAAGCCTAACTGTCAAAAACATGATTCCACGTGTTGTAGTTATAGAATATTCTTTTCACAATTTCTCTTCCTTTAAAATTTTTTACAGCATCCGCGTTACATAGTTTAGGAATTTAAAATTAGTGAACTTTCGTGTCCGGAGCTGCTTGTTCCGTTTGGCGTTCAGGGTCAGGCTTGTTCGCACTGACGAAGGGAATTAAAAGAAGAAAAAACGTATAGTTGTTTACTACACTTTATTTGCGGAACATTTTGTGTTGTGATGTTGTTTCCATATTGACTGTGCTCAAAGCCATTTTCTATACTTATTAAGCTAGAGTTTTATATTCATATTGTTTTACGCTTTGCTCTTGCCATCATGCTACGTGATGAATAGCATATGGCATTAATATGCTGAAAGAAAATTATTAGTTTGAGGAGAAATATTGACAATAGCGTTTTAAAAAAGTAATTTGCATCTATTTTATTATATTTTGGAAAATTTTGAAAAGTATTAATCTAGGCGTGAAATTTGTGCTCATTGAAATACACTCTACTGCAAAAAATATATGCACCCATAAAAAAATTGAGCTACATCCGCGAAACTCGGCATGCAAATATTCTATTAAGAGTTATGCAAATGATCTAACTGTCGGCACCAATGCTGTTATAGGGTTCATGCAACGTGCATGAGAACGCCGCATCGTGCAAGTATTTAAACTGACCGGCGTTCTCACTCAAGGACAAATGGAACTCAATTTTCTGCTTTGATACGTTGTGCACAAAGATGCCTTTGAGATGCATTCGACGGTGGTACAAATTTTGGATTTAGAGAGAGGTTGCATCATAGGCCTGATAATTTGCTTGGTTTAACAGACGTATCAGTCAGTCGCCATCTTGTTCGAAGCAATAAGGTAGTTTATTGATGTTGGCAACAGTGGATCAGACAAGGCACATGTAACCGTCACAAAGGATCAGAACGCCCAGAGAGACAACTGCTGGAGAGACAATCGTTCAGTCAGGAAATGAGTCACATCCACAACATCCGTCGTTATGAGACATTTGAAGACAATTGCCATCCTCCATGCATCCTGCATCAAGATATATTATTCGGAGACGACTAGCAGAAGGTAGAATTGGATATTGACGTTTACTACGGCCCCGAAACTGAATCTTCAACATAGGTAGAGCCGTCTGGATTGGTGCCGAGCTAGGTCATCCTGGATAGTATTCGATTGGAAGCATGTTGTTTTGAGCGAATACCGCTTATCCCTCAGTGTTGATGACCGCTGCAGACATCGAGCGATACAAGACCATTGCACGTAGTGTAACAGTCTGGGAAGCCATCTCGTGGTATAGCCGATCTCTTCTAGTTGTGCTGCAGACTAATCTGACGGCTCGCTTGTGCGTTGACGATATTCTTCAGCCGATTGTTTTGCCTATCCTCTCGAGTAGCCCAGTTCTATTTACCAACAAGACAACGATTGACTACATGCTGCATGAATTTCTCAACAATGTCTCCGAGGATTTAATACCTTCCTATGGATACCCAGTTTCACAGACCTATCACCAATATAAAACGCCTGGGACATGCTGGGATATTAATTGCAGCATTCTTAGAATAACAATGAATTAGGAAAACTTGAGCAACGTTTATAAGCACAAGCATAATAATGCTACATACAGCTGTTTCAAAGACAGGTTGGATCCCTTTGTCAGTGCAAGAGAACTAACAAACCCTAAGTCCAAAAGATGAATGGGATAAAGGAAGTAGCAAAAGGGAATAATGTACCCAAGACATAAATACATCGAGAGCTAAACAGAAAACAGTATGACGAACAGTCAAAATAATAGGAAATGAGAAACAACAAGAATACGATTAGACACAAAAGTGAAATCCTGACAAGACCAGGTAAGTCCGAACAAGAATAAATGAGATGAACAACACGAATAATACTACACAAAGAACCCCAAAGGAATATAATGACGGAAAAGGAGGGGGGGGGGTGTTTATAATGCACTCTGCTAGACGGTAGACAAACAAAGAGTACTGAATAATTCATCAGCTGCATTTCTAGAATTTTTCTGGATATAGAAAGCTTTAAAAATAAAATTCATATATTGAAGTGTTTTCTTATATAATCGTTGCTGAAGGAAACAGAAAACGGTGGTAAAATATGTAGTAAAGTTGAACAATTAAAGATTTATTAAATTCTTGTTTTTGGACATAGTTTTCATGTTCTTTAATACGGGATTTTAAAGCACATTTCGTTTGACCAGTATAAGAAAGATCAAACTAGAAAGAAATACAGTAAATGCCCCCAACTATTAGCAACTATACAGTGAATGCCCAACTATCTTTAAGATTAGAAAATGAGTTTATTAATAGGTTTAAACGCAATATTGAATTTGAATTTTTTACGGATTTTAGCAATCTTCTGACTGACTTTTGGAAAATTTGATAAAATGATAGCGTTATTGAAATCTTTTTCAGCAGTTAGTTTGGAGGAAAGTTTAGAAAACGTTTGAATGGCACGATCAACAATGCTGGGAAGCAAACCACGATCAACAATTTTGGGAGAGAAACCACGATCGACAGGAACAGCTTTTAAATAATTGATCTCAGAATTGAGCAAATCCATAATAGAGCAAACGCCCGGTGGACAAATGTATTGAAAGCAGTAATTTCTGGTTAAGCAGATGGCAGGAATTTTTTGTGGAGGTAGAGACACCAAAAAAAATTTTGTAAGATGTAGTGAGAAATTCATTATCGTTACAGAAGATTAAGACAGATGAAAAGACAAGACGATTTTTCTTTTCCATTTCAAAATTAAACTGAATGCAAATATCAATGGAGTTCTATTATGTCTAAAATACCATCTATATAATTAAAAGTGTGATCCAGGAGAGCAAAACTTTCAACAACATAACGAATTAAAAAAGCAAACTGGATAATTTAAAAAAATCTTAACTTCAAAATAATGCATATGGATGTCAGTGAGAATAGGATTGAGTGAATTACCCATAGTCAAGCCAACATACATACTGTAGAATTTATTACGAAAGACAAAAAAAAATTTGCGATAAACAAGTGCTGGTAAGAGAAACAGGCTCGTCAATTTTAAATTAACAGAAATGGGATTTATAGAATCATTTCTCCAGACAGGACAGTGCACCTTCTACAGAAGCATTGGTAAACAGTGACTTCACATCAAAGGAGACTATAGTCAAACTACGAGAGTTTAAATAGCGAATTTTCTTCACAAATTGGGCATAATTTTAGTAGGTATGAATGTTATTTGCTAAATAGAGGATAAAACTTAGAATCTAAATGTTTGGCTAATTTGTAGGAAGCAGAACCAATATTAAAAACAATTGGTCTAAAAGGAACACCAGCGTTATGAACTTTGGGGAGAGAGCACAATTGGTCACAGAAGGAATCAGGGACATTTTATAATTTTCAAGAATTACACATGAAGATTTGATCATAGCACAATACAGACCTTCTGATTAAATTTTCAACTTTTTCAGCACACAAATTTTTAACCAAAACAGCAATCTGACTACCCTTGTCAGGCTTAATGATTACTAAATCAGGATTGTCACGTAATACATTGAAGTTGTCTTTTTTAGATTTATTAATATTTTATTTGAAATGTTATCATTGCATTTGAGTGTTAACAATTAAATATCTAATTGCATCCTTTTGAGTGATAGATAAAGGGCTAAATTTGAAGGCTTTTTCAACAGGAGCGATAAGACTAGGGATAGACAATTTAGGAGTAACAGAACAATTACTATTTAGTTCTGGGACATTAATTTCAGTTTTGCTAAGAGGTACCTTAGATAAATTTACCACAAAATTTTCATTAACATCCGGAAGATCACTGATAGAACGATAATGTATATGTTCACATTATTAAAAATAAAGTTTATCCACAGGAGCCTTATGTAAAGTTGAAGCATTAACCAACCTATGCACAGAATTATATCCAAAAGTAGAGAATTTTGGGTGAGAAATAGAAGTTTTCAAATGATGTTTAAGCAATTACTTTTCAATGGTAGCAATATGGCTACGAGTGTCTTGAATAAAACCACCCTAAGAAGGGACAAGCGAAAATTAGACATGGGTTTACTAACTCTATTAGAAAGTTTAAGTTTCTAATTTATGGAAATAAATTTTGGAAGAATTTTACAATGTCTACGTTTTAAAAGAAAACTCAAATTATTTAAGAATTTTTTGACTTTTTGAACCAAATTAGAAAAATGATTGAATTTGGAAGTCATGAGAAAGCTGAATTAGCTAATCAGTTGCAACATTTGCTGCAGCATTTTCCGCAGAAGGATATAAGCAACTTAATTGACTCTATGCCGCATTAAATATCGACTTGTAGAGCACCTAGGGGAAGATTACCACTTACTAAAATGTAATTTTCTTGTCGCCACCAATTCTTAATAACAAGGTTTTTTGCTTCTAAATTATTTACTGCGGGAGGGAGAAAAGGTAATATTTTTCAAATTTATGCATTGTGTCTTATGTTAGATTTACTCTTCTACAGGTAGTTAACAAAATAACTATTATCCACAGGTATTTTTTCAGAAATTCAAGCGAAATTTTCTTAGTTTATTAATGTTTCTATTTTTTTCCCCAAGTCATAAATTTTCCTGAACTGCGAAAAATGTAACGTTCACAAATATGAGTAAAAATGCATCTCATTAAGTACCTAACTCAGAGTCACTCCATTTACGCATTGCAACGAAGAGAGTGTAAAAACGCTGTTAGGCAAAAACCACTAATTTTCCAAACGAAAGAAATGCTGCTTTTACCTCAATGCTTTGATGTGGTAGCTAATCTAAGGGTTAATTTGTAAGCACTTTGTTTTTTTAATGTTGGGAGGAAATACTCGTGCGAGAAATATTTTGCAAGATATTCTAGCGCTACTCGGTTTTTAAATCTCATTAAAACTTGAAATGTTTGCTTAAAAGCGTTCAAAAGATTAATAAATCTGTATAATAAAATTTTTACAGTTATATTTATCTTTGGTTATTTTTAATTCTTTATTTTACCTCAAATAAATAAAAGGAATGTATTTATGAATAACATTTAGATAGGAGACCTTAAGATAATTTTCTGAAAATAAACAGGTAATTTTCGTATTCTTTGTAAATTTTTATATGAATACAATTTGTTAGCAGAATATTTACTTGAATTTGCTAGTGGCATTCTCAATAAAAATCAACGGTGTCACATTTTGCAAAACGGCAGTGTTATATTATATATATATTTACTTTTGGGTACTCAAATATTAAATTTGTTGTTAAATTGATTGAATTACTTAACAAATTATCTACTTGTATAAAATTCAAATTTTATATCGAAAGTAATATATGAAGTATATTTTACTCTTACTCTGAAATTATAAAATATCTGTTTACAGCATCACTTTAAATAAAAGTATTTGAAAATTATATTACTTATAAATTGATGTTGTTAAACTGGTTATGACTGGTTAGAAGTTCATAATTTGCTTAAAATAAAGCGTTCTGCACTTGAACGATAAATCGAACACACCTGGTGTGAAGCACCCCTAAATTAAAAAAACATTGATAAAACTGAAATTTACGCCATTATTTGTGTCAATTGATCTGCTCTAGTACCAAATAACGTGTCCCTGTCTCATATAAAAATATGGTTTGCAATTAGTTTAAATTTCCAAACTTTTGTAATATAAAGCACAGTTAAACTTTTGTATACTCCTTATCTGCCGATATGGACAAAATGTTACTTGGTTGAAGACGATTTCTGAATTCGATAAATGACACAGTTTATGGTTTTCATTATGAAGTAGGGTCTTTCCAAGTGGTGCTGTAGTTTCGGCGAAAATACTGATCGTCAGGTTGAACATCTAAACTTTGTCGACTTCTGGAATCGTACTTTATTAGCTTCCAACTTGTAACGGGTTTTCATTCTAATCGTAGCAATGCTGATTCTATTACGAGCGAAACAATAAAACGCCTTCAACTGCACCTGCAGATCTGACACATATTTATCAGCCGATGAAGGGGCATTGCATGGTCTTCCAAAAATCAGATCATACTGCAGCTGTAAACCCTGGCCAAACAGCATTTTTAATGGAGAATGACCGGTCGATTCGTGGACAACACTTCTGTAAGTTAGCAGGAACAAAGGTAGATGATGGTCCCAATTTTGCTGGTTTTTAGATGCGAATATGGTGAGATGATTAGGTATCGTTTTGTTGAATCTTTCTACCATGCCGTCCGATTGAGGATAAAGACGAGTAGTTCCAGTTTTATCCATACCAAGTAGTTTGTATACAGTCCTGTGAATATACCAGAGTTAAAGTTTGTTCTCTGGTCAGATTGGATGAATGAAGGAACTCTGCTAACAACATACACAGTTCCGGGTAAAGATCTTCACTGATGGCTGTAAACTCTTGGTTAGGGATTGCGCAAGCTTCTGGCCTCTTTGTGAAGTAGTCCATTACTACTTGGATGTAATTTGTTATTGTTTAAAGTCCGTGGTACTGCTCCTAACATGTCCAGTGAAATTCACTCGAAAGTGTGTCTGACATTATAACACCGAAGAAGGCCAAGTGTTTACCTCTTCGGTCCTTACCGAGAGATGTATCCTTTGCACGCAACTTGCGCTCAACATCGGATCTGGCATTACACCAGAAGAAACATTTACGAACTGTACTCGAACTTTATTATGAGCGTTTACTTTACTAATCAAATAAATGAGACAGGATTCAGAGAAGTGTCTTTCGAACATGGTCTCCATTAGACATTCAAATGTTGAGGAGGAATTACAAAGTTCAAAAGGCCTCACTTTCAATTGCCAGAGTCCTTGACATGTGGTAAATGCTATCTTTTTTAGATCAACGGGATGGATTTGCACTTGCCTGTAACAAGGCTTAACTGTATGCTGCGCCCTCTCTCGCGCATCAGGATTTAACATTACAGCCGAGAAGGAAATGTCATCGTTCATAGAAATCCTGGAACGATTAGAAAATATCTGCTAGGTGGCGCTAGTTCCCCACGCAGTATTTCACGCGCTTCAAGGTTATTCTAGTAGAATTTCAACTGCGTTTTTGCAATGTTTTTACGCTGCATTATAAGTATATTTAAACTGTTAAATTTCAAGTTTTTAAAGTAGCATTAAAGGTATATTTGCACGATGCCTTACTGTTGTGTACCATTTTGTAAGCCAGAAGAGAGGGTTATTTTTCATACATTTCTAAGTGATGTTAGTCGGACTCAGATGTGGCCGCAGTAACGTCGATAGGAAACATTTCTGGGGGAGGGGATAAATAAATATTTTACTTTCCATTTCTCCATAAATCATTTTTTTTAATCCAATGGGTTCGATGGGTTTCTGGGGACCTTCAGTCCTAAATAGCGACGCTACTGTGTGTGTCAAAGTTATTTTCCGAAATAATTTTTATCCAGACCTCAAATCGTGTGGCAACAAATATTTTAGGAAGCTTATGTGCTGCATAATTAAAAACGCCGTTTAAAGTCAGATACTTTGCCATGTATTATTTCATTTTATCCATTGTGTATAATAATACTTGTTTGAAAAACGTGCCATTATCCTCCCCTAAAAGTAAATGTTCAACAGGGGAGGAGGCGTCCTAAAATTGATGAACATGAACTGTTATTAAATTTGGTTAAATTCTGCGAACGCCTTAACCGAAAGCGAACCATCTATTTGCGAGCCTCTGGACGAACAGCAATGCAACAACTCAGACCAGATTTTGTTGTTTTTCTATTTTTGGGGCGGCACAAGAAATAACCAGAAGAGAGGGGGGGGGGTGCCAATTATGGGTCTGTAAAAGGAGGGTGTGGGGGACCTTTTTGCATTATTCGGTTTTATCTATCTCATGACCGCAGTATAAGGGGACAGATGACCAGGAGCAAATTTTTAATTCTTCGATTTTATATATCTTAACTACATTTGCTTCAATTTTGATTCAATTTTCACATTGTATCTTAAATGGACTTAGTCGACCTGCTCGAGCTAAACTTCATTCCACGTTTGTTGCTTTGCGATTTTTGCATCCGTGGAAGAATGGGGTGGGATGGACAAAAGATGAGGCTATGATCAGGGACTCTTTTTAATTATTTATTTTTATATAGTTTAGCGACACTTACTCCGATAATGATGCAGTTTTCATGTTGTAATTTCTACTCTCTATGAACGTTGGATGTTTCGTCAATTTTAATATATCGTAATATAAAAATTGGAGAGGCTAAAAATCACAAAATCACATATTTTTTAAAAAATTGGACACCGTTCGCAGTTTGTTTGAAAGGTAATTTTTGTAAATACCAGACTAAATCATAATCAGTTAAAATAACTAAAAAACTAATTCGAAATTTAAAAACATAACGAGGAGGGGTCTTGAAGTATCTGTGCACCAAATTTAATGGTGTTAAGATGCTTGAATTTCTCGCAACAGACTGCACACACACACACACACAGACAGACAGCTTTATTATGTGAGATTTGAATGTATTTTTATTTTATTACATTATCGTTTATTCTTGATATCGAAATTTTATTACTTGAAGAGGGAGAATCATGTGTTAGATATTCCAGATTTTCTTTTGTAAAACACCGAAAAATAGTGATATTTATATAGATTACTTTTCTTCCGAAAACATGCCTCATTTTCCCTTAGAACGTGCACAACAAATAAACGTAAAGAATGAGCAAAAGATTAAATAAAACGTTAGCGTAAAAATACACGAGAAAAAAAGTCTTAAGATGACTAACAGATATAAACTGTGGAACGTTGTAATTACACTTGTCCTTCTCTATATAGAAAAACTCTTAGAATATATAATATTCGCACAGGGAAATGTGCTTGTAAATTATATTTTTTTCTTACCTAAAAGCATGTTAAAAGGATTTTGTCTTGTATGTGAAAGGGCATTTTTCTAAAGGATAATTTCATATGCAGATAAGACTTTAATAAAGAGTAGTTAACAGAAATGTTCTTGGTTTCTCTCGCAAATATTTTATTTATTTTTGGCTGTGAATATATTCAGCTTCTGCATTTATTATTTCCCTATATACATGGTATAATATGTATAAGGGAAGCAATGTAAAAGGAGTGAATATCCGAATCTGAGTTTCTGAGTACGTTTTAAACATTCCTGAACAAGATTTGATCGATTTTAAGATTATGTTATATGCGTGTATGTATGGATTTTAGTGTATGTGTGTGTGTGTGTGTGAATGTGTGTGGGAGGGTGCTTTTGTGCACGTGTGCCTGTGTATGTGTGAATGTGCTTGTGCATGTGTATTTGTGAATGTGTGAGTGTGTGTGTGTGTGCTTGTGTGTGTGTGTGTGTGAATGAGTGTGTGTGTGTAAATGAGTGTGTGTGTGTGAATGAGTGTGTGTGTGTGAATGAGTGTGTGTGTGTAAATGAGGTGTGTGTGTGAATGAGTTTGTGTGTGAATGAGTGTGAGGGTGTGTTTGTGTATGTGTGTGTGCGTGTGCATGTGTATTTTTATATGTATGAGTGTGTGTGTGCTTGTGTGTGTGTATGCATGTGCTTGTGTGTGTGTATACGTGTGCTTATGAGCATGCGCGTACGTGTGTATATTAGTATATGTATTCGTTAGACTGTGAAAGCAATATCTCACAAACGAAGAGAAGCAATTCGAATATAATTTAGTACGATTATTACAGTTAGTGAATTCTGCAATTATATTAATTTTAAGAGAAATCAAAAGTTCGGATGATAATGACATTTTAAAATTATTTTTAAAAAATAAATCTTTAAAAATGTGTATTATCACTTATTATAAAAAATAATCGTGTCGGAAGTAATTTTTCATTACAGCATGGATTATTGAACTAGCATAAACTATTCTTGATTTATTGCACGATTTTCGAATGAATATTTCATAAAATCTATCTGAATGAGAATTATCAACACTATTAACGAAGGAACATTTCAGACATAATTTTTCATTAGAAAACAAATGACACAAACTTTAGAACAACACTACCATAAACTTCTCTCGAAGTGTTGTACATTTTCAAATAAGTATATTAATAAATTACATAAAATTGAAAAAAAAAGCAGTTAGTATAAAAACATATGATCACTTTCCATATGTAATATTGTGCAGCAAGTCTGTTAACATTATTCTTGCGAATTTGTTTCATTCCATAATTGAGGAAATATTTTTGTAAGAGTTAGGAATTTTTACCATAAATTTCGCCAATAGACATGATACTAATTAAATACTCATTGCAGTTTGTTGAAGATCTTGCACAGAGTATGAATAAGTCATTTGGATTGGACTAATCATTTGCGAAAACAGACAAATTTCACTGATTACTGTGTTGTGGACCGTGTTGAACAAAATTTCGCTCTAAAAAGAACCCTCACTTTTCGTCCCATTGCTCTATGTAGAAGTTATGCTCTGCCTTAATCAGTCATTTAAATTAAAATGCCACTAAAATAGTGACAATACAAAAAAATCTGATATAGGTATCACATGACTTTCCTTATATAATCCAATGAATTTACTACTTCTACAGCAATAAAATAGCTTATTCTGATAGTAGATACTTATATTCTTTTCAAGATATTGAATTTTTGTCACTTAGTCGTCATTTTCATTGATTTAGCGTCATTTTTAAACATTTGGCGAGATTTTCGTTAATTTGGCAACATTTAAAAAAGTCGCCAAGTTGGCGACATTTCGTCAAATTCGTCGCCAAGATCTCGCTAAGCGTTATGGAAGGAGAAATAATCCACGATAATGATATCACCAAATTTATCGCATGATTTTACATATGGAAAGTGAACATGTTTCTCAACAGTTAATATATTTTCTTGAATTTATGTGACTTTTTGATGAATTTATTTGAAAAATGTGCAGTATCACGAGAACAGTTCATGCTAGCGTTCTAAAGATTATGTCAATCGTTCTCTAAGGAAACATTACTTAAGAAATGTCTATTTGCGTAACTATATTAAAGGTTTTGATTTTTTGATGATTTTTTCAAAATTTCACTCAAAGATTTAAGGGGTTTCTGAACATTCGATTGCGTTTAAATTCAATAGACTTCCCGTATTTACTGATTGTAATTTTTGTACCAGATTTCATTCGAATCGCTCCATTCGTTCGTGAGATATCGTTACCACAGCCTGACTGAAACAAACACACACACACACAGACATCACCTTAAAAATGTTTGATTCGTAATCAGGGATGCTTGAAACGTGCTCTCCCGTTGAAAACTCGAACTCGAATTTTCGACCCCGTCACAATACTTTACTTATACATTATGTATATAAGGAAAGTAATACTAAAGGAGAAGTGGAAGATTTCGAAGCGTTAGTTGTACATGCATAATTCCAAATGCAAAAATGCTTTAATAAGGTAGGAAATTATACAACATAAATTTAAATAACGTGCAATATTTTTGTAAACAATTAAATTCTTATACAGTCCCAGCACAAAATTGTAGGGGTAAGAGTATATAGTGCATCCTGGTTATGAACTCTCAAGGTTATACAGAGGATACGGATATAACAGAGGTCTAAGCATGTATCCCTTTCTTTCCTTCCTTTGTCCCTTATAGTGACACCTATGAGAAGATAGCTTCTCTTTGCGCTTTTATGTCCCGAAGAGGAAATTACCAAATTTTTTAATCTTTAACATTGAAATAAATAGCGTACAGAATAGGTCTAAAATCTGGGAAACGATTAGAAGCTGATGGAGAAAATGTTATGATGTCCACGGGAATAGAAATTGAGAAAGTAGACAAAACGTAAGACTTTATACGTAATTAACTTTATACGTAAATTCTAACCAGCCGCTTGCATAAATTAAATGACTAAATGTGGCTAAACTCGAATTTCTCATACCAGAATTCATTTTTAGAAGCTTATATAGTATATATACAGTATATCTACACAGTATCTATACCGTATAGAATATATACAGTATATATAGTATATATACAGTATTATATAAGTATATATACAGTATATCCCTGTGAGAATGTGTGATTGAAAGAATGTTTAAAGAGTATTAGAATATTTTTCCAAACCATATATAATTATTTGCAGTGTAACTCAATTAGATTTTTATACAAAATCCATTTCAGTAGCTTGTTTTTTCTTCTTTTTTTCAAATTTTATAATAAATTTTTTTAAACATCAGTGTCATGGGTCCAAACGATTACAATTATAGCTTGTTACCCTTTAATTTAAAGGGAGTGAAAAAATATTTCGATTGGTGCCATATTTGATAATGTACCCCCGAAGGTGTAAATTGCATCCTCCTTCCTAAGAGAGTGTGGCGTAGTGGGTAGCGTGGGTTTATAGTCACAGCCGAATAACTCTCGAGTGACTTCAATTCTTTATTTGTTTACAGCAATTCGGTAATATACGCATTAGGTTACAAAGGTACCCAAATCTGAATTGAGGCGAATAGTCCGCTGAGGTCACTCTGACGTGTTCAAGAAAATGTCCAAATCAATTTCCTGTGGAAAGTCTATGAGAGGTGATTCTCTGGCGAGGTTTCAAGATGAATTCTCTCGCGAATCTTCGAGATGAAGCTGACGTAAGTCCGCGATGCGATGACGTCCTGTCACTGCAAATGTTAGACCCAGGTGGTCTAAATTCTAGACTAGTGGTAGTCTATATGGATCGAGTCCTACAGGGCACTCGATCTTTCTTCCGCTTCCGTACTTAGGTCAGGAACTGTCGCTGAAGGCTTCTGCTCAAAAAACAATAGTACAGGGCCTATGCCCAAGAAGCACTCTCTTTATGAAAAGACGAGCTCTCTCGTCGAAGATCAGATCTTATCTGCTCTCCAAAATTCTGCTCCGGTGGCCCTCAGAAAAAGAGCCACCAGGGGACAATTTTCTCTCTACTTTTTTTATTGGATCTTAATATCCGTGATGTCATTTTGAGTCTCATTTGTCCGGAGACTCGTGCCAGTAAGTCTAGGGGACACTCCCCTCACGTCTGAAAGCTCAAGTCCACGCGATCACTCAAGGCGGTTCGTGCCAGCTTAGCCTTTCTTTTTAACTGTCAATTTTCTAGACTTGGTTGCGCGGGATTCGCGACGTCCATTGTTCTGGTGACCTCTGCCATGTTTCACATTCAAAGGGTCACAGGTGTGCCTGGTCTGGAATTTACAAGCCCCAATTCCATTTCGGGGGAGGGAGATTTAATTACGGTTTCATTTGGTGAATTAATTTAATTCAGCACAAGAGCTAACCACGACACGAATAAAAAAATTGTATCGCGACTATTTTTCACAACAATGATGATTTACTATTAAGTCTCGTGATCATAAACCCTTTTATGAATGATTTTGTCAGATATTATCCTGTGCTGCTATGTTACAAAAATATAAAATGTGAATAAAATTCGAAGTTTTAGCTCTTAAAAAACGCTATCTAATGCTGTAGTTTCAGATAATAGAGCTAGATAGTTTTGTGAAACTCGATTAGTATTTGTGGCCGATATAGTGTACGCAAGAAATCGGCCACAAGCATGCAAGGCAGACAGGCGGTTTTCACTCCAAAAATTGTCAAAATGTTTTCAGGAGGTCTTAAAATATATATAGTCGTTAGAATCTCAAATTCGAAAAGTTTCGTGGAAAAAATATTTTCTCTATACTATATTTCATAGTATAAGAATGTAAATATCGCACTAGGAGGAACAAAATGCAGAGGCACATGTGAATTAGTGGATTTATCTTGAAGCGCAGTAGTATATCTCACAAGTTATCGTTGATAAACAAATAAATGTGTAACCAACCAGTGAGAATATTAAAGTGGAAGATATTTATGCATATAGTTATGCATGTATTACGTAGTTGCAATATTTCTACAAAAGTAAATAATAACTAAAATATGTAGAATATTAAGTTTTGATTTTTGTAAATGCATTTGTTTAATCGACAACTAAATATAGAAAATAAGAATATACACTTATAACACAAAAAAACAGACAACTATATTTTAACACTGAAAATTGAACATTGAAATAGCATAGCAAGCCTCTATCATAACACGCCTGTGTTTGAAGTCGCCGAAACTCTCGCTTTTAAACGGGGTTCGAGGTATTATTAAACAAAGCCAGTATGATACCTTAATAGCATTTCTTGTCAAGATAGGTCATATCAAGAAATGCCATATAAAGTGAGGGAAGCATATCATGGAGTACTATCAATTGAACCTTCATTGTGTCAGTATATTGTATGCTAAGATAACCACGAATACCGAGCATGTGCGGCATGCCCAGAAAATTGGAGATGATAGAACCTTGTAAAAATATTGTTGTAGCTTTTGTTGTAAAATGTCGAACAGAATAATATTCATTTTGGTAGCTTAATGGATAGAGCATCGACATATTAGGTGGTAATTATCCGTTTCATGTGGAAATCTGAAATCTGAATGACATAAAGCATGTAAAGTTCTAAGTAAGTACACAGAAACTGATGGTAGCGATTTAATTTCATAGAGAGTTACGCCAAACAGGGTGCTATCCTATGTAAATAAATACCGGAATTCTGAGGACAGGCGGATTTGAAGTTGCACTTCAATTTGAAATTTTAAGAATACACAAAAATACTACTATTTCAGTGGCTTGATGGGCATATTGAAGGCGTGTCAGACGGAGTTTGTGGGTTAAAGTATTTTCTGAAATTGGATTTCACTATGGCCTTCACGGCTTTAAAATTCACGTTTTTATTGACAGCATGAGAAAAACCATATCACGCGTCGAAAATATTACATAGAAATTATTTTGCATAAAGTATTATCTGCTAGAAATATTTCATCAAATGCCCAATTTGATAAACGCGCTTCGTTGCTGTATAAGCAGTTATTTTGTGCATACTAATTGTTATAATGATCAACCTTTAGTTTGCTGTTACAGTGTAACTATGAATCGTTACTTTGCCAATGTGTTTATCTCTTTCATGACCCTCATACTTCTGCAACTCTCCCAAATGCGACTTTCACGTCAGACATACCGGAATTTAAGAATTGTGATAAATTTCTTGGAATGAGTTTTATTTACCCAGAATTTTTTCTTTATTCAAATGGTTTATATAATTTAAATGATTAAACTCCAATCTGTCCAGGTTTTCAAAATTGCCTCACCTGGTAAACTTTATAAGTATGTAGCTTATCGCTATTTCACATTGCTGAGTTTTAATGAGAGCATCTGTTCATTGAAACTCCTTGCTGCACGTGCAGAATGATTTCTTGTTTTATAAATCCGGTAACATGGAGAGCTTGATATGGATCTTGCAACTATGAGCTTGACTTTGCAACCTAGTACAATTTGAGTATCTTCTAAAAGTTTAATGCAGTCTGCATGGTGCAGTACATATAAAAACACTAATTCACCGACCGGAGGTATAGCACTGCAATAACTGCTCTTCCTCCCTCCCTCCTTCCCAATTCTTGCATCTTCAAGAATTACTTCTTTTCTTCAAGAAGCAAGTTGTTTTTTAAGAAAGTTCTCTGATCCATGTTGGAAGAAGGTCAATTTCACACTATGGCCCCCGGCTCCTAAATGTTCAAGTCGATGATGCTCATTGGCTTGATCTAAGCCTGACGACCTGAAATTTCTCCGGCCATCCAAATAGCTGCTCTAAGCCCTCGGACGAGTCGGGTGGTCTGGGCTTTCGACCTGAATTTTCTGATTGGTTGTATAAAAGTTTACTGCCGTTGCGGAGAAAATAACGGTACGAGAAATCCGGCTCTCCAGGTTTTCAGCTATTGTGTCAGTAATGTGATACCGAGTGTAATCAGCTACTGTGTAATCAGCTAATGTGTGTAATCAACTACTGTGTCAGAGGTCTTGAAGTGTCTTACCTTGAAACTGGTTGTCGCCACATTTTATCCCCCTGTCAATACCATCTCTGAATATATGAGTTCAATATCTGATCTCAATATCATAATAGTCAACTACTAAATGATGAGCAGTGATCAAATATGCAATTCCATATTGAACTATACAATTACATTTAATCAGGATTCGTGACTTTTAATGCTTTAATCAATAAATAGGCAAGCATATTTGTAAATTATGTACCCGGTATCTATTCAAAAGCATCCAATTAGACAAAGTACAGTTATTACGCTGTGCAACAAGTTGAAATCATCTAGATTAAAGCGCATCGCAAGCTTTGACTGATGCTAAATTTTCCAACGTACAGATAACAAAGTTTTATAATGTTATATATATATATATATATAACATTATAAAACTTTGCATATATATATATATATATATATATATATATATATATATATATATATATATTATATTACTTTAAGTAGAGGAGACTAAAATGAAGTTATGTATTAACTTTTCATTAAAATAATTGCTAACAGTAGTAACTGCTAACATGGTCGCTAAACCCAACATTACGTCTTTATGCGAGCCCCCGTTACATTAATCAATAAATAAAAAAGACATTACTCATTAAAATCCACATGTCTAACTTTAAACAAATTAGCAATCATTAACACGTCTGTTATTATGGTAATTAGCATTACATAATGTTAGTACAATATTCCTTAAGAAGAAGAAAACAATCGTGTAAGATCAGTGCACTTTTATCTTAATCCAATTAGCAAAACAACTATATATTACTATCAGCACATACCTTTGCAATTTGCTTCGTTTTACTGTCTGGCTCTCTGCTCGTTATTACTAACAGCCCCATTGGCCTTCGAATGGAGACTATGGTTGTTTCCATTTTCATACACTACTCATGACTTGTGTCTCATGTCTAAGAACTCACTCACTTTAGCATTTTGATGCACCATTTCAATTGCCATACGACTTTAACTGTCTGACACATTCTTATATCACTGCATTCTTCAACTGTCATGAAATGGTCTTTCGTCTGCTAATTTAACTATTGGCTAATTACATTCTGCTAACTACAACTGTTTGATTACGACTTCTACGAACGATTTAATAAGACTTCGTTAGCTGTTTCATACATTCTGAATACTGACACTGCAACCGTCTAAATTTACACTTCTTTGATCCTCGTTTCTGCACATCATGTATTTTTTCTCGGCTGAGGATGTGCCCTATGAGTCCATTATCTCTTCCTCAGTTCCTCAGTGCATTATCTGTTTCGTAACGATATTTCATTGGTCCTTCAATATCGAATGTAGTTTGGTTTAAGTCTTGTGCCTAGGATATTTTTTATGACCCAATCACACCTGCAATTTGGATGATGTGAATTTATTAGAGTCATAACTGTCCGGGCCCAGACTGTCAAAATTGGTGATTATATGTCTGCGATTTTATTTGTTCGCGAGCATCAAACTGCATATGGTGCCTACTGGTTACAAACGCACACAGATATATATATATATATATATATATATATATATATATATATATATACTCCTTGTAAAAATTACAACACCATGAAGAAATCATCAGAATTGAATAAAAATTATTCCACAAACGAACTGTATTGATGCGAATAAACGATTAAATTTACAGAGCAAAATATCAATATTACATGTCAAAAATGAATATTTGGTGAAGCCATCAAGTCTGCAATGAGTGTTTTTATACGACATGGCATCGGATCAAACAGATTTTGAATTTTTACCTGAGGAAGAGAATTCCAGATTGCTTCTATCCGAACACAAAGTTCATCTGTATTAGCTACGGGGCGAGTGTCACGAGTGAGACGCCCACCCATGAAATCCCAGACATGCTCAATCGGCAATGTATCTGGTGAATAGGCAGGTCAACGAAGAAGTTGTATCTGTTGTGCTGAAAAGAAGTCTTGAACATTCCCAACAACATGTGGATATGTATTGCCCTTTGAAATACAGCTTCAGGAATTCGTTGAAGGAAGGGTACGTCTTCGGGCTCCTGAATTTGTCTGATGTAGCGGTTGCTGTTGAGATTACCCACATTTCTTAGAATCTGAGGTCGTCCACGATATCCAATGGCGCCTCAGACCATTACGCTTGCCGTTCGTCCAGTATTGCGTTGGATAACGCAGTTCGAAAATTGGCGTTCGCCGCTATAACGTTTAACGTGGATGAGACCATCACTGTACCACAAATTGAAGCGGGGTTCATCGGAAAATACGATTGTTGCCAATCGGCACGCCAGTGTTTATATTGATAAGCCCTTTATAGCCGCAGACGTAGATAGTTTACCGCCAGGTAATCCTGTACAAATGAATTCTTGCACGCAGTCCACAGTGCAGCAGACGACAACAATTCTTGCAGCTGGCAATGACATACCTGTAACAGTGCCCCAAAGTTCTGCCAACTATCGCGATGAAGCTGTACGGTACATCCTTGCCATTCCGATGAAGTGTCTATCATCCCGTTCTGAAGTAACATTTAGTTGTCCACTTACAAATTTGCGACACTTCTTATCTTCTTCAGTTCACTGCTTCCACACTCGCATCACTGTCGCGACATTGCGCTCCATACGAGCTGATATTGCAAAATAAGAAAAACCGTTTATGAAGGCAGATCATTCGGCTCCGTTGAAACTCCGTAATTTGATCATATGGCCCCCTTTATCGTCGTAGAGGCATAGTGACTTTTCATCAAACGTTTATTCTGTATTTGTGTGGCTCTGTATTTGTGTGGTACTTGTGTAACTCTGTATTTGTGTGGCTTAAACAGTAGTTAAGAGGGTGCTGCTCAGCCTACACATGCTCGGTGACTCTGAAATTCCAATCATTTGCATATCAGAGCTTAACTTGAATTTGCTGTAAGTTTCAGTACAATCGCGTAATTCTTCATGGTGTTGCAAATTTACAAACATGAGTATATATTATAATATATATATATATATATATAATTGAAAGATATATAAATTTAAATTGAATTTTAATAAAGAAAGTATATTAGTATTTATGCGCAAGGCAGCAATATATACTAATTACAAAATATAATATATAAAATACTAAGGATGCAAAAGAATTAAGAGAAAGAAGGCAGTGTAAGGTGCTTACTTAAAGGCGGTAACGGGTAGTGAACTTACACCCCAGTTAACAACGTGCACGTCCTTGATGCCGCGGCATTGCACTCCTGGACGCCTGCACCGACTTTTGCTGACCTTCGGAGTGACAATCAAAATTACCACGAGACCATTATAAAAGGAGTAGTAAAATAAACTGATGTATCAAAAGATGGAATGAAATCACTGAGTTGTCAACAGTTTAAATGCTTCCTCAAGAACTAAATACATTGCTCAATGCAATGTTGCCATTATTTTTTTTAAAAATTCCCAATGCAAAACCTACAAAATGATCCTAAAAGGAATTTAAAAAGGATTTTAAAAAAGTTTTCAAAAAGGAACACAATAGTGATCCATAATTATCATTTTTTCCGAAGATATATATATATATATATATATATATATATATATATATTAATTATATAACTTCTCATATAAGGTATTGGATATTTTTGTTTAAAAGCTTCCTTTATAAAAGCTTGATCGGTTTTCAGCCTGATGACGTCACTGTTAACAATACGTTTCGTTCTGTTTAATCCTCCAATAAAGACATTTCTGAATATATTCCTGTGTAAATTAGAATTCCAGTGTATTATTCCTGTAATAGGTATTTTATACGTTGTTCTCTTGTCATAAATGCTAATTTTAATATTGTGATCGCTGAAATCTATACACAGATCCAAAAAGCATACCACATTTTTATTATCACTTGGATTTTCTTCCAAGGTTAAAGTATCAGGATAGAAATTGAAATCCATTTGAAAGTGTTCGTCTTTGTATCCAATAATCAAATCGTCGACGTAACGGAGATATAATATTTCGTTATTAATGTGTAACTGATTTTCGTAATGATTAAGATAAATATCTGCTAATATAGATGAGCAGACCCCTCCCATGGGGATGCCTTTGATTTGCTGATAGAATGACAATCCGTTAAAAAGATAGTTTTCATTTATAACAATCTTGATTAAAGATCTGTATTGGCTGATTTCGATAATGTTATTCATTGTAAATTCTTCATATAGTTTATTCAAAATTTTATATAGATCCCTTAGATCAATGTTATTAAATAATTCCTGAAAATCATAAGTCTTAAAGTATAATCTTGCTGCGTGACTTCTTAATATATCAATGACCTCATTACTGTTCTTGATGATGTAGGATCCTCGATTATTAATTTTCTTCATAATAGGTTTCAGGATGTTAAGTAGTATAGTATTTGCTTTGGTAAGGTAAGTATTAAAACCCACTGTAACTGGTCTGAATCGTATAGGGGTTTTATGTAGTTTTGGTATATTTATTAGATACGGGTACTTTATTCTTCCTGTATACTTGATTCCGGCTTTTAGGTATAAGGCTTTAATCCTATTATTAACCACAATGGTTGGCGATCGTACGATTCGATATAATACATCATTTTGATAATTGGGGCGCAGGGTTTTGATATATAGGGATCTACAGGTGAATGCATAATTTCCTGCAACTTTATCTGTATAAGTAATTATAAATTGTTCTTGTAATTTCTTAAGTTTCTGCATGTTGAGCTTAACACCATCATTATAGGTATAAAAAGTTTTATAGTAAAATTTAAAATCATACATAATCATAGATCGCCACTTGTTGAAGGTACCATCAGGAGTGCTACATTTGATTGACATTCTATATATAAAATTGTCCAGATCCTTCGCGAATGTTTCAACTCAGTTTTGACAACTCAGTGATTTCATTCCATCTCTTTTGATACATCAGTTTATTTTACTACTACTTTTAAAATGGTCTCGTGATAATTTTGATTGTCACTCCGAAGGTCGGCAAAAGTCGGTGCAGGCGTCCAGGTGCGCAATGCCGCATCAAGGACGTGTACGTTGTTAACTGGGGTGTAAGGTCACTACCCCTTACCGCCTTTAAGTAAGCACCTTACACTGCCTTCTTTCTCTTAATTCTTTTGCATCCTTAATATTTTATATATTATATATATATATATATATATATATATATATATATATATATATACATTATATATATATGTATATATATATATATATACATATATATATATATATATATATATATATATATATATATATATATATATATATATATATATATATATACATTATATATATATATATATATATATATATATATACATTATATATATATATATATATATATATATATATATATATATATATATATATAAATAATTCATTTTGAAACTTCAGAAGTATATTATTTCTGTGACGAACAAATTTCTGCATACCTATATAAATTCTACTTAACTTTATTTTGGAAATAAGCATGAATGTCTTTTTCACTGTGCTAAACTCTGTATATTGCGGCCATAAATTCAAATTTTACGTCCGTGTCACGTGGATCTTTCAGTAGAAATGGCGGTACTTACAGTAAATGACTTTAGCACCAGAAAATTTTTATATCTTTAGAAGACTATATTGAGAGGAAAATGAATAAAATTCGGAGTATACCCCCTCATCCCATTTATGTTTTTAATACAGCTGTATGCATTACTTGTAATTTATACTAAACATTAGGAAATTTCTAAAAGCGAATTGTTGAATTGCATAATTATTAGTGCTTTGTAATATAATGCAGGGGGCTTCAACATTCGCTCACATCAAATTCAAAAGTTATAAAATATATTCAGAAATTAAAAATGTAGAATTTTTTCCATTAGATGACACTAATACATAAAAAAATGCACCAAAAATATCGTCTTCCTTTTGTGCCACGTCAGAGCGTAATCACATTCTTTATGTTTAACAATCGAAGAACATTGAGCTTTTTCATAAAAGTTATTTGTTAGAGCTATATTTCTCTAGTCATTCGTATAAAAGTAACATTGTCCTACAGCGTACATCACTGTGGTACCTGAAATTGAAGCACCGTTACATGCAATGGACGCAATAAAATGTTATACGCGCTTTTGTTCATGTAATGCCAGAAATAAAATATTAATATTAAATCACACACGGAGGATAGTCGAAGAGCGCAAAGAAGATGTCTGCATTTCTAGTCAAAAGCCGTCTTAAGAAGAGGATTATGGATTAAGCGGAGACGAGAAGTCTGCATACCACAGAGTTGTGGCACTTGGAACGGCGGGAGAAATGTATATATATAGAACCATTGTAAAGGGCGACAGACATTTACTCATTCATTCACATTATTGGAGAACCAGTTATACAGATACATATTGCTAGTAATGGCGATGCGAGAGGTTTAAGAGCAAACAGTACTTTTTTCTCAGTTGGATTTTGTATGAGTGCCTTATGCGATGAACTGCCTGTAGGAGAACTTCAAATTTACATCTTGTGATTCAGATATGAAATTATGTGTGGAGATTCTTTATGCGTTGGACTCGACCTGTGTGAAAAGATTTAATCAGGTACTATAGGCTTATTGGCTTATATGTGAGGATATTATAATTAACCGAAATTTACTAATTAGATTGCTAAGTTGTTCCACCAAGTGTTCCAATTAATTATTGCAAAGTTTGGAATTACATCTCGCCATTACCATTGAATATGTGTCTAAAGAAGAATAATAGTTCTTGTAATGTTAGATATAATGGTATAATTTGATAACGTGTATTGATTAAATTAAAGTCCTTTCTATTTATCTTTAGATATTACTTTAAGAGATTTCTATAAGATTATTATAAGATTATTGCTTTAGATTTAAGATTATTACTTTAGATTTCTATCAGACTATTATAATAGATAATTATCCCGATATGCTGAAATTAGGTGGGTATTGCGGTCACCAAAGCAATGCACTAAACCAAACTTCTAATGGCTGTCGTTAATAAGTTAAATGCTCTTACAGTTGCATTTTTGTAAGATAATAATTAATGAATAAAATCGGCACAGTTTCTACCAGAATTCGTTACTACCATGCATCCAGCTTTATGAAGTTCTTGAATTTGTCTTTCTCCATAGAGTTTCGCAAAATTAACGCATGAAAATTTCCATGCATCAATTGTAAAAAATCGGCACAGTTTCTACCAGAATTCGTTACTACCATGCATCCAGCTTTATGAAGTTCTTGAATTTGTCTTTCTCCATAGAGTTTCGCAAAATTAACGCATGAAAATTTCCATGCATCAATTGTAGGTGTCGGCTATCGCACATTGATGAGTGCATACCAAGTGCTAAACAAGTTCATAGATATTGCAATCAACAGTGGGGGTATTATCCGCTTCAAAGTCATTTGTTGAATCGTGCATGGTTAGTATGTTACGTACTGATATATATGTTAAGTAAAGAATAACACGTAAAGTAATAAATAAGTGATTCTTTGCTGAATTATCAAACGGGATATCTTCAAATTACGCAATTCTTACATCTATAACATGTTGAAACATTTTGGAATTTCAGTTTAGAATCCGATACTTTAAGGTACATAAAATAATTATCAATTTTTTACCTTTTGACTTTCCAATTTTCATATGGTCTCTTGATAAGATAACAAAATCAACTAGGGTGGGACTCAACTTGACTTTCTCATGCCAAAATCTATTTTTAAGCAAATTGTGAAATGTTTAACCTTTACGTTACGGCAGAGTGCACTTTTTCAACTCCAGAATGGCAACATAACTGAAAATTCCGCCCTGTAAATAAATACCCTCAAGGATCTTGTCTTTTGTTCGTAACTCGTTTCCCCTTCTGCTAGGAGAAACTTGGAGGAAAGACTGTAGGCATTCTTCAAAGCACGCAACTGAGTACAATGGGCGTTCCTCTCCTTTTCCAGAAAAATGGAGGTGAAAAAGACTGGTACAGCAGTTGAACAGCACTTCTCTAGAAGATATTTTCAGTAGTACAACTGTTGTACCGCCGTAGTTAAAAGGTTAAGACGATCCAAGATAAGTATAGTAAATTAACTGAGGTGTGGTTGAGCTTGACTTTCTCATTCTAAAATCTATTTTTACGTAGCTTGTTAACTTTTTTGCAAATTTTACTAGAATAATTTTGAAAAATGTGTATGATTATTCCAAATGATCACCATTATAGCATGTCACCCTTCATTAAAGGGCTTGAAAAACTTTTTTGATTGATACCAGGTTTGATAATGTATAACAGGGCTTAATAACATGATCCCCCGAGGGGGACTTATAACGCCACCCACTCAAAAACTGTATCACGACTACTTTTCACTAGAATGGTTAATACTATTAAGTTTCGCAGTCATTGAAATATAAATAACCACATTTATGCATGGTTATGCCACAAATTTTCCTATGCTGCCTTATTAAGAAAATAAAAAAATTCGAATAAATTTTGAAATTTTCGTTTGAACTGAAAAACATTTCTATCTAGTGCTAGAATTTTTGTTAACAAAGCTTATAAAGTTTCATAAAAATCCATTCATATTTGTAGAAATTATTGTGCACACAAGAAATCGACTACACACAGACGGACGGGCATTACACCAAATCTAGTGAAAACATGTTCAAGAGGTCTTTATGAGCTTCAAAATCTAGAAATCGTAAAGTTTCGTCAAAATATAACTTTCTTAAAAATACTACGTATGAGCAAGCAATAAAGAGAAAATTTATAAATTTGTGAAATTTTCCAAGCTTTGCATTCGAACACCTCATAATATAGAGGTTAACTTTGTGATATATGGAATTTGGACGTTCTTGAAATACACTCATCAACAAGAAATAGCTATGCAACAAGAACGCAGCGCTAAAATGGAATAAAACTTTGTGTGTGATCAGATTGAGGATAGAGTGAGTGATTGCAATATCATAGAAAATATGCAATTTTTTGCAAAAACAACGGTGCAATTTAAAAATATCTTTGTAAAATCTCTTCTTGTTTGATACGTTAATACTGTCGTGTATGAAATCATATAGATGTCGTATGCTGTTTCGCAACAGATTTACCTACAAAGATTGTAAAGGAGGGTACGGTCCATGTGGATAACGTCCCCACTGGGTTCCGTTTTAAATTAGGTGGCACTATCATGGTCGTCCAAACAGATATTCCATACTTTCGGGTAGCAGGCCAACGGCCGTACCGTGCTGAAAAAACCAGTTCTCGTTAGATCACCGAAGTCAGGCAGCATCGGGCGCGGTTAGTACTTGAGTGGGTGACCACCTGGGAACACCGCGTGCTGTTGGCAGCTTTCGGGCGCGGTAGCCCGGTGGTTTGCTCGCTGGATTTGCACGTTGCCACAACTGCCGCCGTGTTTATGCGGAGTACGATCACGTTAAACATGTGGGTCCGTAAGTCCTTCCGAGAGGTTGTTGGTAGGGGAAGGAGGGTACGGTCCCTGTGGATGCCTCCCCCACTGGGTTCCGGTCTAAATTGGGTGGCACTTCCCGGCCGTCCAAACAGTTACCTTACACCTTTCTGGTATGTCAGACGGTCCGGGTCTCAACAACAACAACACTTTCGGGTAGCCGGCCACACATATAGCTACAGTAAGCCTTCGGGTCTTTCGTGTGGTCTGGGTTTTTCACACTTTCAGGTAGGTCGGACGGTCTGGATCGAAGAAATATAAGACACACAAAAGATAGGAATGTGTGTAGATTAATAAATGAATTAATTATTATAATAAAATTTAATATTATGATAAAGTTCTTAATGCGTGAAACAAAGATAATAATAGTTTCCCCGTTTGGCATTACATCTCTGTGAAGTGTGAATAAGTCCGTATGACTAACATATAACTGCATTAAATCTGGAAAATTTAATAGTAAAATGCTAATAATAAATAATATGATCAAAATTCAGTATTCATTGAACTGTCTTGTAAATACATATTTCTGGCCAGTTTTCGGTATGGAGCAATTAAAATTAATATGTCATACCATAGTGCAATTTCTAAGGAATATTTATTATAAATTTGATGAGTTTCTAATTTATTAGTAATTTAGCTCCAAAAAATGATAATTTTAACCTTATTAAATTCATATAAAACAATTATTTCCATTTCTTATGTGTGTTATTTTCTTTATCCTGCTACCTGGTTTTCTCCCAAGCAATTATATATTATTAAATTGAGTTTTTTAATGAAAAGAAGCCCCGTAAAGTTACTTGTTATATGAGGCTTATAAGCGGCTATTTCAGTTTATACAAAAATTCGGCCTTTAATCAACGCAACGGTATCTTACAATATTCTTCACAAAATCTTGCTAAATATAAAAGCTATCTCTGCATTTAATCTTGAGTTGGAATTTATACGAGTCTACACGACAAAAGAACAAGCTATGGAATAAAAATTAACCATATCATCAATTGGGAAACGAACCTTTCAAGATTTATTTTCAGAAATATACTTTTGGGACATTTCAAACGAAACCAAATTTGCAACACTTTAGCAAAGGATTGCATATCCAGTAACATATTGCATATCCAGGGGATAATATTAGAAGCAATAAGAAAGAATTACCCAGTTAATTTCCTGAAGAAATATTATAATTCATTTTTCAACAATAAAAATGAAGCAAATTCATTCAAAAGGGATTTTGCTGAATTGGGATAGTTTCTGCATATCACTTGAAGACTTGCACATGTGCATAGTTACTTATATAATAGGAGATTTTGTGTTTCTTCATTTGTGCGTTTCTTGACTTCCATTCTCGGTGGTCTGTTTCTCCATGTTTGGGTGCTTCTGACTAGGCACGTATGGGGAATCAACCTTTGCAATGCATTGGTTCCGTGAGCGTTTGCCCGGGCTGGAAAAGCAGCTTTAAACGGGATTGAGGAGTCGCAATCCTCCTCTGCCATTGTATGCATTGTATATGGTTTCCCCTCCATTGAACTTTATCCTCTTTCTTGATTTCAATTATATATATATATATATATATATATATATATATATATATATATATATATATATTAAAAAAAGTTTTGTATTTGTTTATAACATAAAAATATAAATTTCCTTTAAATTCAGGAAATCAATAATTGTCGTAAAAAATACTTTATAACAGAATATAAGGAAGCAAAAATTTAGTTTACGAATAAATTTCATATAGTTTCGCGTTTTAAATGAACATCCGAGTACCGTAATTATTTCTTTTCTCCTGATAACACGGTAAAAGCAATAACCATTTATTGTAATTGTCTTGATAAGAACTGCTAGTTAACGACCATGTTCCTAATGGCAGCTTTGAGTAAATTGCTTGATAGGATGGGGCATTTAATTGGATGTTTCATTGTTAAACAATGTAGTACCAGCATTTGCATTAAGTGTGCCTGATAAAAGAAAGAGGATTACATGATGGAAATTTCCGTAGCATAACATCAAAAGAAACCTTGAATATTGACTAAAGCGTTAATAGTATTTTACTATATGGTGCTTTTTTTGGTATTTTCAAGCATGATGAAGATATTAGTAGATTATACCACGAACTAATTAATTTCATGTCATACTCACGAATGGATACATACATATATATATATATATATATATATATATATATATATATATATATATATATATATATATATATATATATATATATATATATATATATATATATATATATATATATATATATATATATATATATATATATATATATATATATATATATATAAATATATATATATATATATATATATATATAAATATATATATATAAATATAAATATATATATATATATATATATATATATATATATATATATAAATATATATATATATATATATATATATATATATATATATATATATAATCAAATTTGTTCTGGAAGAATTGCAATAAAAGTAAAGACATTTAATTTCTATTAAGTGTCTTCAAAAATTCAGAAACTTTGTATTTTTTGTAAACTATAATCAATTGCATATAATAACAGGGTAAATTTGCTCGGTCTTGTTGTAAAGAAATCCCTTCCACCATTCAATTTACGGATTGACACATTTATCCAATAATTTTTATATAATAATTGTTTTATTAATTTCAGCAATTAAAAATAAAAATGTTTTTACGTAAGTCAAAAATTCAACACATTTCGTTTTTTTTAATAATTATTTTTATTTAAGAAGTGTTGTTTAAAACATGAAGATGTTATCTCCTGCTTCTCGATTAAAAATACATAACAAAATAATCGATATTAAAGAAAAATAATCATACCAGGAATCATATCCTGATAATAAAATAATTATACCAAATTTTATTGAGTTTCCTCAATTTGTTTGGAAAATATCCTGCCCGAAAATAGAGAAACACGCATATATCTTTGTATAAAAAAAGTAGTTGATCGTGTCGCAGTTTCACAAATTTCGAGTTCCTCTGTCTCTGATCACAAAATATGTAGCATACAAAAATATAAAATTCGATGCATTTGTAGATATATGTTAGGGTAATACGGAGAAATAAACCGAGTTTCAATTTAAACTTCAGTTTAAGAAATATTTAATGTCAAAGTGGAATACAGACAAGCGAGTGTGAGCAGCGAGTTTGCGTTCTGGACACATTAATCAAGACAATGTATTCTTGCAGGAATGTACCCACATAGTTGTATTTTTGCAAGATTGAGCTCTTTTTACTTTACTTATATACATAATGTATAAGGAATGTATTGTGACGAGGTCGAAAATTCGAATTCGAGTTTCCGACGGGAGAGCACGTTTCAAGCATCCCTGATCACGAATCAAACATTTCTGAAGTGATGTCTGTGTGTGTGTGTGTGTGAAAGTGTGCGTGTGTTTGCAAGACCTGGAAACTGGGGACATTCGTATGTTTACACACCAACAAACCGCGGACCACCTTCACCCCGCGGACGTCCTCGGTTTGTTTTATTGCGAAAACGTGAATCTGAGGACTAAATTTATAATGTAAAAGTTTTTTTTTATAAATCTGGAGGTAGTCCTCGATTAGTAGGCTTATAGTGTATTGTGTGTATGACGCGCTCATCAGGTGTGTATCCGATAAAATCGAGGTCCCCGCTTTCATGTTATAAAATGTGTTTGGACGGAGGTCCTCGTTTACTCGTAATTTCCACACGTTTGATATTACACAACCGGTTTTGGGTACTTACAAGTCAAAATTGTAGGTTTTTTTATTCATCGTATTGATTATTTTATTCTGCGCTTAAAGATTGAATTGTATTTTTTCTTTAATGCCGTTTCTAACTGTTTGATATATGCATAATTCCCTTTTCAAGTCCGTAAGCAAGGAGTAGTTTTTTGGGGTTAATCTCTCTTCGGAAAAAATCTATGAAAAGTACGTAAACATAAGATCGTACCAGACCTACCCCCCCCCCCTCTTTATTATTCATATTTAGGAGGGGGCTATCACGGAAAAAGTTGTCAGGGTCCCAGCTGGGGATGATGCTGGCCTGATCTGTTATCAACACAGATTATTTTTTGTGAATGCTTAAGGATATATTTTTCGGACGTGAAGCTGGGGAGGGGGGAGGGGGAAGCCCTCAAATCCGCTATTGTCAGAAACAAAACGTTTCGCTACATTTTTCAATGTGCTAAAATAGAATGAAAAAAAGTGTTCCAATTATTTTTAATCATTCTAATCCTCACTTTAACAAATTTTAATTTTAATTTAGAATAAAATTCAGTGTAGTCGATCAGTTATATTTTGTAGTTCAGCATGTAGACTTTATTTCAATAAATCTAATTTTTAGCTGTGCAAAAAGTTAACTTCGCAGAACAGGCTTCATCTATTTTCAAATTTATTGCAATGAAATTAGTAATATTTCATTTCACACACGCATTTATTTTTATGCTATTGTTAGTTATGCATAGGCTGTAGGTTCTTGTCGGAGATCGCGTTAAGGTTGGTCCCGCCTGAGATAGCCAAAGATTTATTTTGGGGACTTAAAACTGCAAATAAAGCAATAAACAAAGCTTCAAATCTTACACACAATAAACCGCGTTTACCTTACACCTTTCTGGTAGGTCGGACGGTCTGGGTTTCAACAACAACAACAACACAATAAACCGCGGACATTTTTTACACACAGTAAAACGCGGACATTTTTTACACTCAGTAGAATGCGGACATTTTTTACACACAGTAAAACGCGGACATTTTTTACACACAGTAAAACGCGGACATTTTTTACACACAGTAAAACGCGGACATTTTTCACACTCAGTAGAATGCGGACATTTTTATACGCAATAGAACGGGGACAGAAATTATCGATTAGCTAGGCTATTATTATTATTAGGAATTCTTAGCAACTTATATACAGAACATCAAACTATTAATATTCCAAATTCAAGAACTTTTTAATCAAAGAAATTCATTACGTACCGTTTATTAGAAAATAGAAAAGCTTACAAAATTATTCTAAAATCCAAATGTTAAAAATTTACGTTCCATGTCCAGTGTGATATACCGCCCGTGTAGGGAACAATGAAAACATTATTTCATTTTATTATATTATTTTTAATAGTTAAGTTATTCTTTACTATATCTTCGTTTTGTATTAATGTTTTTCTCTATATGTTATGATTAACTCATGCCTCCATAACATGAGTTTATTGCTAATAAAGAAAGTTAAAAACAATATGAAATGTAAAGAATTGCATATATTAAAAAACAAATAATGGAAATGTATTTTAAAAAATGACGGGTATTTAAAGTTAGTATTACTAAACAAATATCTAATTAGCAAATTATTCAGTTAAGTAGGAAAAAGAACCCAGTAAAATGTTTTCCATATTAAGTACGGAGGAAACATATAGGATTTTATTGGAACTGAATACATAATAGGTGCAGGCATGTAATCAGGAGTGATATCGGGGTATATCCCCCATGCCAGAAATTCAAAGTTATCAAAATTTGATTTCATATACCCCCCCCCCCCCGAAAAAAAACACTTTCTAGCTACGCCCTTGCATAGGTGCACATAAGGGTGCTTATGGGCATGAAGCCCCCGAGACGCCATTTTAATATACAAAAAGAGTAAAAATAACAAATATTTCTCTAAAAGAAATTCTTTATCCCCCCCCAGAGAAAAATCTGGGTGCCCCACTAACTAAATGTATCGATATATATGCACAATTAAGTGCATATATTCCACACTTAGGTGCATATTTTGTGAATATTTTGCAATAATTTTGAGCATCAGAAAAAAATATTCATATATAATGTTGAGCATATTTGCATATTATTTGGCCTAAATATTGTGCATGAAAATCCGCGCCCTACTCATTAAGATAAGGAATGAGTTGGTTAAAAATATAAAGTTGTGACGAGACTTTAGAAACAATCCTATCAACATGAGTGTCTTATCGGACTAGTCCGCCCTGAGCCCAACAAGAGGAATATACCGTTTTTTTTAGAATAACTCAAAATTCGGAGCATCTAGCATGTCTAAATTTTATATATCATTGTCCTTTGGGGTATATTACATTTCATCGCATTTCGAACCTTATCGGGCTAGCCCGTCTTGGCCCACCATAGAAATTTACTCGCTTTTCAAGAATAACTCGATCAATCGGAGTAGCTAAAAATGTAAATTTAGTATATCATTTCCTTTTGGATGGAATTTAATTTAGATTTTAAACCTCATCGGGCTAATCCATCTTGGGTACGCTGAAGAATGCTTTCGTTCTTGAAGAATAACTCGAGAATTGCAATAGCTAAAAATTCCAAGTTCAACATGTCGCTAGCTTTTGTGGTATATTTAAGTTTCTTCGGATTTGAACTTTATCGGGATAGCCCGTCCTGGGCCCGACATGGGAATGGACATTGCTTTTTTAGAATAACTGGAAAATCGGGGCAACTAGAAAATATAAATTTAGTACATCCTTACTTTTCGAGGAATATTTAAATTCCTTCGATTTTGAACCGTATCGGGCCCGCCTTAGAAATTCACTTTTTGTAGGGAATAACTCTAGAACAGGAGTATATAAAAGTTCCAAGTTTGGAATGTCGTTGTCATTTGCGGTATATCTTAGCTCATTGGATTTAAAACCTTATCGGGCTAGCCCGTCCTGGGCCTAAAAAAAAAGAATGTACTCGTTTTTTTAAGAATAACACCAAAACTATAGCAGCTTGAATGTCTAAATTTAGTATATCATTGTATTTTAGGGTATATTTTATTTCTTTGGATTTTGAACCTTATCAGGCTAGCCCGTCTTGGACCCGACGTAGAAATGTACTAGTTTTTCGAAAATAACACGAAAATCGAAGCAGATAAATAAATCAAAATTTAGTATATCATTTTCTTTTGGGATAAAGTTTAATACTTTCGAATTTGAACCCTATCGGGAGAGCCCACCCTGACCCCGACATAGTAATGTACTCGTTTCTTAAATAACTCAAGCAGAACAGCTAAAATATTTTATAAATCATTGTTTTAGGGGTATATTTTAATTCTTTAGATATTGAACCTTATTGTGCTAGACCGTTTTAGGCCCGTCTTAGGAATGCACTCGTTTTGGGGGAGCAAGTTTAGCACGATCGCATTCCTAACACAATCGCATTATTAAGGCTGACTCAAGACGGGATAGCCCGATGAGGTTCAAATTATAAATTATGATAAACCCCAAAAGAAATTGATATACTAAATTTAGAATTTTTAGCTGCTCCGATTCACGAGTTATTCTCGAAAAACAGTACATTATCACTATGTCGGGTCCAAAGACGGTCGAGCCCGAAAGAATCAAAATCCAAAGAAATAATATATAAGACATATCGCAAATGACAACGACATTCTAAACTTGGAAATTTTAGATACTCCGGTTCTAGAGTTATTCCCCCAAAAAGTGAATTTCTAAGGCGGGCCCAAAACGGGTTCGCCCAAAACGGTTCTAAATCGAAGGAATTAAAATATTCCTTAAAATATAAGAATGTACTAAATTTATATTTTCTAGTTTCCACGATTTTCCAGTTATTCTAAAAAATAGGTCCAAGGTCGGGCCCAGGACGAGCTACACCGATAAAGTTCAAATCCTAAGACTTTTAAATATACCCCAAAAGCCAACGACATGTTAAACTTGGAATTTTAGCTACTTCTCGCGTTATTCTTCAGAAGCGAATACATTCTTCAGCTGATCCAAGACAGGCTAGCCCAATGAGGTTCAAAATCTAGATTAAAATCCATCCAAAAGGAAATGATTTGCATATACCAAAGACTGCAAATACGACCAAAAGTCTTAAATGGCACGAATTTCTGGGACGTTAGCAGGGTTGATGTACTTATCAACAAATTCGACATTTTCTGACTTCAAAGGTTCCAATACGATTTTTGCGAAATGAGTGTTGGCTCGGTCAGGTCAAAAGACATATTCACCTTTTCTATAATTAACACGTATATGATGAATGAGCCTACGCGTAATACATTCTTTTTGGTAATCCAGAATTGTGGATAAATGATTGGCTGATGCCCTTTGGCATAATCGGTATATAGACCAAAACGTTTTGTTTAAATTTAGCTTTTTTCCAATATTTAATATTAGATGGAGTGGCGGACACGTCTTTGGTGTAAAATTCACCGTTTTCACAGATGGTCAAATGACAGCGGATAAAACAAAACTCGCTATCTATATAATAAAAGGCAATGTCTATGTGTGTGTCTGTGTGTGTGTGACTTACACATTATACGTTCAGCGACCGCGCGTCGGAGAGCTACGAAATTTCGCAATCGGAGATCCGGGGGGGGGGGGGGGACACGTAAAACCCGATTTTTAAAATTTGAATTATTTTAGTTATTTAATGTTTTATGCGATTTCGACGGTTTTTCCCTTTTTTCTCCACCATCCAGACGTCGTAGAAAAAAACAAATCACACCACCGGAAAGAGCAGACAAATGCGAGTAAAAATATATCAATTTCAAATCTCAGGAACAAATTATAATATTTTTTAAAGATTTTAAAACAAAAGTCACTTTCGGTTAAAAAAAAACGAACTTTGGTTTTCAAATCCTCTCATCTCAAAAAGTACTAATGATTTCGACTATGGAATGAGAATATTTTAAATGATATTAATGAAAAGCGTAAACACTGAAGAAATAAAAAATAAAAATAAATAAAGTTATGGAGATTGTCACGGTGCCTTAAAATTTCCTTTTTAGTTTTAACGTCATTAAACTAAACTAAACTTTGTTAACTCCACGGGGTTGAGGGCACGGTAGCCCAGTGGTTAACGCGTTGGAATTGCACTCGGTACGCCCGGGTTCCATTCCCGCCACTGCCAAAACTGCAGCCGTGTTCACTCGGAGTACGATCACGTTAAACATGTGGGTCTGTAAGTTCCTCCGAGAGGTTGGTGATAGGGGAAGGAGGGTACGGTTCCTGTGGATGCCTCCCCCACTGGGTTCCGGTCTAAATTGGGTGAATAAAAAGAAAGTTATGGAGATTGTCGCGGAGGGCGCGGTTGTCCAGTGGTTAGCGCGCGGGAAT
This sequence comes from Amaurobius ferox, assembly GCA_951213105.1. Classification (NCBI taxonomy): domain Eukaryota; kingdom Metazoa; phylum Arthropoda; class Arachnida; order Araneae; family Amaurobiidae; genus Amaurobius; species Amaurobius ferox. Next base: position 92,063,595 of record OX578140.1, on the reverse strand, counting down.
TGCACTCGGTAGGCCCTGGTTCGTTTCTCGCCACTGTCAAAACTGCCGCCGTGTTCACGCGGAGTACGATCACGTTAAACATGTGGGACCGTAAGTCCTTCCGACAGGTTGGTGGTAGGGGAAGGAGGGTACGTTCCCTGTGGATGCTCCCCTGTGGATGTCATGGGTTTTGGTCAAAATTGGGGGGGGGGGGTGCACTTCCTGGCCATCCAAACAGTTACCTTACACCTTTCTGGTAGGTCGCGCCAGCGAGTTTGCCACGGTCAGAATTTTCAAGTGTAGCGAACAGGCTGGTCGCCAAAGGCGGCTAGTCCAAAATAAATTGTCTACTGTCGAATTTTCGAAGCAAGTAGCGACATTTGGTTTTCGCAAGCTTCATTTGGATATTCGTTCGAGATGGAATGCAAACTTCGACGTTTTCCAAGCTACGGACGTTCCAACTAACACTATAAGCGCTTCAATTACATTGACTTAAATTTGGACATGCGAACATACGGGTGGAAGAATCTCTCAAAAACACGGCTATGGGACAAACCCTATCCCAAACAGGTTGACCCCCATTTGCAGGCAGTTGACACCTTTGACACCACCCATCAGAGATAACGTACAATAGATCAGAGGATACGACTCTCCTGACCCACAGGAAGAAGATAAAAGAATTTGAGAGGGGAGAATTTTAATCCTTCAAACAGTGACCTCTAGAATAAAATTTGTTAGGAGTTTCTTATTCATCCAATATACTTCCATAGTTTATACATTTTTAACATAAATACTCTATATTATTTATATATATTCATTTTCAATTTCTTTACAATTTTCAAGCTCTCAAAACCTTAAGCCACAAAATAAGTCCGTGAATTTAATCTGGGAACTTTGGATTTCCGTCCTAATTTTTTACTTTTTCTATTGTTCATTCTTATTAGGTCTCAATAAATATGACAGAGTTGATTAAGTATATAGCATTCGATTTACAGAATTTATCATTATACTTGCAATGGAGTACAATAGAGAAACATTGTTTTTCCAAATCAGCGTATTTTCTTTCAAAAAGAAAATGAAATATAGATAAGTAACGTATGCAACTCATGATTTCTACTACAGATTAACAGATTCTTATTTTGTTGGAAAACAGCAACACAAATTAGAACTTTCTTCAACCAGATATCACTAAAATGAATAGGCTTATTGCAGTTACCAATTAAAATATGCACAAAAAGTTGAAGTAAATTGGTTCATTATTTCGTGAGATATGGTGTTTCTGGAGAAAAGTAAAATATCTAATATCTAGTAAGTAACTATTAAACATACTATTAAACTAACTATTAAACAATAGTGTCCATTAATTATTGGTAAAATGTACTTAAGTTATTTTGTTACATAATAATTGTGAAAATATATAATGTTTTAGGATTTTCCCCATTTTGGATCAATAACGACTATATCGCAAGAACGGTGTAGATTATCGTTCTAAAAATTATGTCATTTGCTTTTAAACAGAACTTTACATATTAATTGGCAATTTTCGCAGGAAATTTTTAAATGTAATTACGTTTCAATATAGTTCCGATATTCGGGGAAAATTAACTGCAGTTTGGCTCAATTCGATTTTCTCATAACATAATTTATTTTTAATAGTTTCTTTATTTTTTATTTTATTTTGTTTTATTTTACAAAATCTTTTTGAAAAATCGGTATAAAGAACCTAAATGATTACAATTATAGTGTGTTACCCTTCACTTTAAAGAGCAAAAAAAATCGATTAAAACCGCACTTCCTAACAGTATACCTAACAGTGGGTGGAGGGGGTAACTTGCCTCCCGGTGGGACTAATGACATCACGAAAAATAAAATTATATTGCGGTTATCTTTCACAACAATGATTGTAACTATGAAGTCACGTGGTCATTGAGCCATAAATAAACTCTTATGTATGATTATCTCAAATTTTGTTCTATGCTGTCATGTTAAAAAAATATGAAGTTTAGAATAAATTTCGAACTCGAATTAAAAAAAAAAGTATATCATGTTCTAGATTATTTGTAACAAAGCTGGATATAAGATTTCATGAAAATCCGTTAATATTCGTGGCCGCTATCGGGAATACAAGAAATCGACCACAGACAGACGGAGGGACATCATTAAAAAAAAAGGCAAAATGTGTTCAGGAGGTCTTAAAACATATTGGCATCAAAATCTCGAATTTGAGAAAACGATTATGTATGTAATACTACTACACGAATATCTATGTGATATACACCATATGAATACAAAATATTATAAACAAGAAAGACCAATAATGCATAAAACATTGATTATGAAACATTTTCCAACTGCAATGCAATTTTATTTAAACATCTCTAAAATGCGATACATTCAGCGGTGGTAGTATTTTTAAAATTATCACAAAACTACAATAATTTATTATATTTGAAAACTTAAACTTCATCGAAAAAAAATGAACTTTATTCAAATGATGTCATCGAAATATAAATGACCTGGCTCTCTATGTAAAAGAAGTAAATATTTCATTATACACATTTATTTTATTACTTTCATTCATCACAATACTACAATAATTTATTTTACTTAAAAACTTAAAACCATGGAGGTAAAAGTAACTTGAATCTGTGTTTAAAACTTCATCGAAAAAGTCTGCTATAAAATCGTCTGCTTAAAACTTCATCGAAAAAATCGTCTGCTTCCCAATATAAAATCAATGAATGTTTCATTCATATCAGCTATTTTGCAGACTCCATGAGCTAAATAATTTTCCGTTAAGGAAATTCAGCAATTCTTATACAATTCATCTTACAGCTTGGTAAGTTTACATTCTCCATAAATGAAAATTAGGCTTCTTTGTAGAAATAATTAAAGTTTAATGATCATTTAAACTCAAATATATTGTAATTGCGTTGTTTCAGAATATAGGTGAACAGAAATTAAGCAAATAAAGCGATTTTAGGACGGATACAACACTAAATATAAATTAAAAATAACATTAAAAATCACGAATTCGACCCAAGGTGGATGGCATTGATTATTTAAACTCAAATATATTGTAATTGCGTTATTTCATAATATAGATGCACAGAAAATAAGCAAAAACAAAGCTGTTTTAGGACGGATACAACACTCAATATAAATTAACAAGATCAACCATGCATATAGCATTGATTATGAAACACTTTCCAACTTCAATGCAATTTTATATAAATATCTCTAAAATTCGATATATTCCTCGGTAATATTTTTAAAATTATCAAAATACTACATTAATTTATTATATTTGGAAACGTATAACATCATCGAAAAAAATGAACTTCATTTAAATAACGGCATTGAAATATAAAATGCCTGGTTTAAACATCTCTAAAATGCGATACATTCCTAGGTAATATTTTTAAAATTATCATAATACTGCAATAATTTATTATATTTAAAAACTTCATCGAAAACAAATGGAATTTATTCAAATGACGTCATCGAAATATAAATCGCTTCTATAAAAATGTAGCATTTCATTCATAAACATTTTTCCAATTCTTTCATTCATCACAATACTATAATAATTTACTTGATTTAAAAATTTAAAACCATGGAGATACAAATAATTTAACTCTATGCTTAAAACTTCATTGAAAAAATCGTCTGGGTTCTTTGTGTAAAATCAACGAATGTTTCATTCAAATCAGCTGTATTGCAAACTCCATGAGCTATATAATTTTGCCTTAAAGAAATGCAGGAATTCTTATACAACACATTCTACATCTTTTGGTGTTTGCATTTTTCATAAGTGGAAATTAGGCTTCGTTATAGAAATAATCAAAGTTTGATAATCATTTAAACTCGAATATAATGTAATTGTGTTGTTTCAGTTAGTAGATGCACAGAATTTTAGCCAAAATAAGGCGGTTTTAGGACGGATACAACACTAAATATGAATTAAAAATAACTAACTTTAAAAATAACGATTTTGAGACAAGTTGGATGCCATATCTTATTTTAAAGTGGGTCACGTGATCTCTTCATAAAAAGGATGTAATTATTATTTTAATTTTTATTTAAAAAACTACCGAATATATTTTGCTAATTTTTATTTATATATTTTATGGGATAATTTGAATATTTCCTAAAACTTTCGAAGCAATTTGTGAATTTTAAATTCGCTTAAAAAATGTTTGAAAAATTAGGTCCCATAGGGTTCAATGTATTTTATTTTTTCAATCCGGGTTCAATCCAAAACTAATTGTGTGATGTTATTCATTTCTATTCCCACAGGTTCCACTGACCACCTGAACAACTAAAATTTTGATAAGGTCATTTTTGCAGCAGTTATCGTGCTAACGGACAGACAGACAGACAGAATGATCAAAGTCATAAACATTTTTCAACAATGTTGCAAAATGTTAAAAAGAACTTTAAAAATCAAGATTTTGACACAAGATGGATGCCATATTTTATTTTGAAGTGGGTCACATGATCTCTTTTTATAATATAGGTGTAATTATTATTTAAAATTTTATTTTAAAAACTACTGAATATATTTTACGGAATTTTTTTCATTTTTTTATGGGATAATTTTAATATTTCCTAAAACTTTCGGAGGAATTTGTGAATTTCAAATTCTCTTAAAAAATATTTGAAATATTAGGTTCCATAGGATTCAATGCATATCATTTTTTCAACCCGGGTTCAATCCAAAACCAATTGTTTGTTATTATTCATTTATTTTCCCATATGTCCCACCTACTGTCTGAATAATATAGTAAAATTTCATTTTAATAAAATCATTTTTATGGCAGTTATCGTGCGAACGGACAGACAGACAGACAAAATGAACAAAGTCATATACACTTTTCAACTATGCTGTAAAATGTTAAAAATATGTAAATACTCGTGTCATTTTAGCTTGAATTAAATGTTGAAATATCGCACAAACGATATCCAGAAAATGCGTGTTTCATTGCAGAAATAATATAATTTCAACATAATATAAAATGTTTATGTACATGTACACGTATGCGTAAAAAAATATTATATGCAACAAAAAATCTAGAGTATGTGTTTTATATAAAGAATTAAAGTTTTCAGCAAAAAGCAATGAACACAGGTTTTGGTGAAAATCAGAAGAATGCCCCTTGCTCTAAGTTTCCCACGGTAGAGAAGAATTTTTCAGGGAAGAATGTATTTCACCCCTCATTTGGGACTCCAAGGGGATAATGATTGACACTAATCTTTCTTTGCGGCTAAGCAGGGGGATGCCGCACACTAAAATATTCGTCTAATGGCCAAAGAGTGTAGGTAGGTATTCGAACGTTTTGAGAAAGAGTTTATACAGAGTCTTTACAATTAAAGTTCCACTTTGAAATGGCCATAAATGGACAACTACTGGACAGAATGCTATCAAACTTGGTAATAGTTTACATGAGATCATGGGATTTTATTTTCCGGAAGAAAAAAAAAAGTTCAAAAACTCCAGGGGGAATGG